>CM029114.1:18070000-18570000 GCA_016859345.1 Istiophorus platypterus | reverse complement strand
TTCAGTTGATGACATGTACTTTGGCTGCAGTGAAGCAATGATGACGAGAGTAAAGCAAGACAAGTTTCAAGAAATGACCAGGGGAAAATTTGCAAGAGAGTGGCGTGATTCACAGGGGTGTGCTAGAAAAATGAAAAAAAAGACAGAGGCTAAGGCTCTAACCGAAGAACATCTGCAAGCCATTTGCATTTACACAGGTGATAACATTTACAACAAGTTCAATACTGCAGTCCGGACCGGTAGGAGCAGCTATGGCTCCTCATTCCAGTTCCACTCTTTACATTTCTGGCTGACATCTGCTCTAAAGATCTTGAATAATAATTACAACTGTCAAATTACTTATAGACGAAACACAGTTACATTTGTTGGTGATAAAAACCAAATATTTAGATTTGGGTCCTTTGCCTCTAGCTCCACCCTCACGAACCTGACCTCCTTTGGTAAAGAGACCTGCTTTAAAATTAAGACCTGTTATGGTGCTTCTGTGCAAAAGTTTTCAGTTATTCCAGAAGAAATGGAAGTGCTCATCCCTCCTTATGAGATGTTCAAAATAAAAGAAATTATCAAAGGTGAGGATAAAGTTAAAAAACATTTTAAAGTACAGTCATGTAAGCTCATGTATGATGTGGAGAGCGCAGGGATTATGAGCAATCTGAACTGTAAAGCTGTGCGCTAATGAAAGTTCCAATGGTTCTTCGTAGTAGTGGATAAAAAAACTCTTTTCAACCCTTTTAATTCCGTGTCACAACTTATTAAATGAACATATTAAAGGATATACTGTAAAACATAACTAAATGTTCTCTACATCGGGATTGATTTGATTATACTCATTGTAGTCTTGTGATTTTTCACATTTCTTCAGCAACAAATAATTTGTTACTTTGATTTCTGATGTGTTGCTGGATTTCTATTTCCTTTTTTTCCCTTGAAATCAATAAAATTATCATTGGAAAAAAAATGTGCACAAATTCTTGCTTTTCTAATGTGAATATTGGTCATTAGAGTTGGGGCAAGACGAGGTTTGTACTATCATGTTTCTATACTTAATTGACATGTCTGGGTAATATGTGAAACAATAAATTAAACCTTTCTTTTCCTCTTGTTAAACATTTCAAGAAACGATAAAAAAAACCTCACAGCAGGAGAAAAATAACTTACTATCGATAGGTGCTGTACTTCAGGTATAACTCCCATAGGTAAAGTATGAATGTTTGTTTACAAATATGTTAAAAATAAAAGAATATTGTCTAGTTTCTGTAAAAACCTTCAGATTATGGAAAGGTATAAAACTGCAAAGTTTGGTGTATGTAAGTGCTACTAAAGTGGAGATTTCTGGCAGAGTATGATGCATCTTTTGTTTCCCCTAAACTTTAGGTTTTCTCGTTCTCAATTCTGTTTCCACTCCTGTCACTATCTTGTCATATCTCTAATAAGCTTTGAGATGAAGCACAACAATTAAACAATACTTTGCTCATTTTTTTGAGAGCTGCATACCCCAACCCTAACTCATACACTAACAACACCATTCACACATTCACATAAAGCAAGACATTGTTCTTGGTTACGTCTTGATGATGCGTAGCTGTATGTAAACTTTTGTGGTAACCATTTCTTTTGTATAGACTGTCCTCCAGAAGCAAACTGCGACAGAAACAATGACTCTGAGTGTCACTATTTGTTTAAGACCTGTCGCTGTGAAATTAGGACAAATTAAACCAATGATCACTTACTTCAAATGCACCACTGCTTTGTGGTACATTGGTTACGAATGATCTACTCACCACATCGAATAAAGGACTTGTCTCTGTACTTGTTCTGTTACATCTTAGTGCCACATTTGACACTACTGACCATCAAATCCTATTACAGAGACTGGAGCATTTTATTGGCATCAAAGGATTCACTCTTAGCTGGTTTAAGTCCCACTTATCAGATCGATTTCAATTCATGCACATTAACGATGATTCCTCCATCTACTCAAAAGTTTGTCTGGAGTTCCACAAGGTTCTGTGCTTGGACCAGTTCTATTAACCATATATATGCTTCCCTTAGGCAATATTATCAGGAAACACCCCATAAACTTCCATTTTTATGCAGATGACACCCAATTGTACCTGTCAGTGAAACCCGACGAAATCAATCAGTTAGCTGAACTTCAAACATGCCTTAGGGATATAAAGATCTGGATGACCAGGAATTTCCTACTATTGAGCTCAGATAAAACTGAAGTTATTGTGCTTGGCCTGCAACACCTCAGAAACACATGTCTTATGACATGTTTACTCTAGATGGCATTGCTCTGGCCTTTACCACCACCACTAGGAATCTTGGAGTTGTCTTTGATCAGGACATGTCCTTTAACTCCCACATAAAACAAAAAACAGGCACATCCTTTCTCAAAATGATGCAGAAAAACTAGTACATGCTTTTGTTACTTCTAGGCTCGATTATTGCAACTCCCTATTAACAATTGTCCCAATAAAACATTAAATAGTCTCCAGCTGATTCAGAATGCTGCTGCTAGAGTATGGACAAGAACCAGAAAGAGAGATCATATATTTCCTGTGTTTGCTTCTCTACATTGGCTCCCTGTTAAATCCAGAATACAATTTAAAATCCTCCTCCTCACTTACAAAGCCCTTAATGGTCAGACACCATCCTATCTCACAGAGCTCATAGAACCTTACTATCCTAATAGAACACTTTGTTCCCAGAATGCAGGACTACTAGTGGTTCCTAGAGTCTCCACAAGCAGAATGGAGGCAGAGCTTTCAGTTATCAGGCTCCTCTGCTGTGGAACCATCTTCCAGTTTGGGTCTGGGAGGCAGAAACGCTCTCCACATTTAAGAGTCAGCTTAAATCCTTCCTCTTTGATATAGCTTATGGTTAGAACTGGCTCAGCATTAGCTAGAGCCCTCCCCTCACTATACTCCTATAGGCCTAGACTACCAGGGGACTTCCCATGATGCACTGAGCTTCTCTTTCCACCACTTCCTCCTCTCTCCCCGTGTGTATTACCACCTCAAAATGCTCATTACTAACTGTTCTCCCTCTCTCCTGTAGTTTCGTGCTTTCTCATCTCTCTCCTCTCTCCTCCTCTTCCTCGTCTCTCTCCTCTCATCACTTTCTGCAGGTTCTTTCTGATGCTCCTGAGTCTGGATCCATGGCTGCAGACCACCTACGGCCCCATGAGCCTGATCAACACCCACTTCTTTAATTATTATGATTGCTAATGTTATCATTTCATTGAGTCCTATTAGTAATATTATTAGCCCTGTTAGTATAACTATAGTATATACAGTATAGTTATTTGTCTCATCATTGTGCTATGCTCTCTCTCCTCCCTCCTGCCCCGTCTCTCTCTCTCTCTCTCTCTCTCTCTCTCACTCTCAGCCCAGTCGGTAGAGGCAGGACCCCACCACCATGAGCCGTGACCTGTTCAAAGTTTCTACCTGTTAAAAGGGAGTTTTTCATTGCCACTGCCACCAAGTGTTTGCTCATGGGGGAAATGTTGGGTCTCTGTAAATAATAACTATAAAGAGTCTGGTCTAGACCTGCTCTATATGAAAAGTGCCCTGAGATAACGTCTGTTATGATACGGCGCTATATGAATAAAGTTGAACCGAAATGAACTGAATCCCTGCTCCCTAAAAACATGGCACCGATGCCTTTGGTGAAGACATTTCATCATTTGATTTGTTTGTTTGCCCTTGCCTATTCTTGCTAGTGACAACTGTTGATGTCTTTTCTGCTTTACAGCAATATTTATGATGACATGGTGCAGACGATTGCAATACCGTATCTTGTGCTGGATGCTAATAATGTATGGACCTGATTTAGAATCATATATTACATATCAACACTGGTGCAGCGGTACTAATGATACAATATTAGTGATTGAAAATGCCATCTCATTTATATATTTTCTGACCACATTTTGCAGCAGTGGACGCTCAAGTACAAACCTGCGCTCTGGTTAGAGAGCAAGGGAGTTCTTATTGTGCAACATTTACTTATAAGTTGTAACTTTAATGTAAAAATATGTAGTTTCCTATATAGCCCTGGATCAGGGCCAGTAGATTTACCATCACTAGGTAAACCAGACCTGCACTGAGTAAAAAAATGGAGCAAGTCCCAACAGGTAAACAATTGCTTATAGCAAATTGATGTATTTCCCCTCCATCTCTATTTTCATGGGAAAATTTCAGATTAACTCTTCAACCCCAGCTGGAATGAACCAATATTAGGCAAGATTAGGGTAAATCAAGGATCCAGAGAAGGTGTTTAGGCCCTTGACGTTCCCACACAGCTGCCTGCTGATCAGTAGCTCTACATAGACCTGTCCTCCTTGCTGCACTGATAGCAGTACTGTCTGGGAGCTGCTGTTTTCTGAGTCCTCCCTGTTGTCCTCCCAAGTGGAGGCCACCACCTCCCTGTTTCTCATGAGCCGCACCTTGTAGTACATACTGTCACCTACCACACCCACTTTTGAGTAGACCGAGAAGGAGAAGTACAGTCCGGAACGAGGCGCTGTGAATATACCTGGAAGAATAATATTGTTTTTTAATGAATTTGAACCAGACACCGCTGCGCTTTCATGGTTTCAAATGTCAGCTATTAATAAACAGAGAAGGAATTCTAATAAACTAAATACCACTTCTTCTTTAAAAATGTGTAAAGTTACATCAGTAAACTGCTTAAAGCAAATTCATCTGATGAAAGCAGTTATGCTCATGAGTCAGTCCTTTACTGGATGAACTGCTCACTCACTTTTCCTTGAATCAGACTCATATTGGGTGAGTTTTGCATCAAGTTCCATCTTCCGTACTGTAGACGTCTGTAAGCCAAATACTAAAGCAGCTTATTTCATTACTCATCTTTGGTTAAAGTTGCTAATCACCCATACCGAAATCCTGCCATCACATGATTCACGTGTAGACAACAGTTTTGTATGGAGTTGAAATTACTGCTTGTTACCTACCCAGAGTGGGGTTATAGCCCCTCCCTTGGTTGAGTGTGATGACATCATAAGGAATGGGACTGTTTCTGGTGAAAGGTCCAAAGCAGTGTGTTGTGGGGCTCATGGAGGCTGTGAATGCAGCCTGTATTCCTCCTGAGACAGGCGCAGGCCAGCAGGGAAAATCAAACACATCATGTAATTATTGTTAGACATGTTATCAACTGAAAATTGATATAAAAACACAAAAGAATAACTTTAAATTTGGAACTCTAAAATAAAAATAATAATTTGTCCTTTTGTCCATTTTGTCACAGTGGTGAACATACAGTTTTTGGGGTTGAAAGTTCATTCTTGACCTTGGAAACAGGATTTGGCTAAATATTCTTACCTGAAGGTCAAATTAGCAGCAGTTCCAGAGCTTTTAATGTCGTTGCATGATCTTGCTCTTTTGACATGATAATTGAGACATTTATGATGAACTTTTATCTGCACACTTAATTGAAAAAATAAGGACATCGCCTCTCTTCATAGCTACCTAGCTACCGAGTTACATTCATGAAAAATAGCTTTAGAGAAATGGTGATCAGCATTGATGAGACTGAGACAACTTTTTTCAAAGTTGTTTAACATCAACTTAACAACTCTTAAATCAACATATTACTTTTACTAATGCTGAAAAAAACATAAAATGAACTCATCCTAGAACCTGCGACCACAGCTTTTTGTACCTACTGAAATTGATGTCATCAGGACACATTACTTGTTATCGATTGGTTGGAGCAAATCAAAACTCAATAATACCCCCCTCCCCCAACCACAAATAGAACCATACGCATGCAATGTTGGGATTAATGACTAAAGTGAGACAAAAGTGAAGCTCACTTTGATAATCAGGCAAGGAATTTTCATCCATGTTGAACTAAAATTTCCATACTGGCCACCAAAATACAAAACATTTTATCAACAGCAATAATCATATGAACATAGACTCTTCGATGGACTAATTCTGCCAGCGTCCACGTTGCAGAGTACCTATGGCTTCAAGGATGCTGTCACCCAGCTGGGATATTCTCAGTGACAGGTCCATCTTTCTGACAAAGATTTGATCCTCTGTTTCCTGGAGCTCAGAGTTGGCACAGCAGCAGCCCCGTTGTCGCTTGAGTGCACACTCACAGTCCCACTTTCTGCACAGCAGTTCCCCCTCCCACACCACTACAGATGCAGAAAGAGGGAAAGGGAAAGAGTGTCATCTATCTTGACCTCAGCTGGTTTTGGCATTGTCAAACCTCATCCGCAGTCAAATATGAAGCTGTTCCCAGAACAGTAGCTGGATGTGTGGTTTACCTGCTGCTGCTCGTAGGCTGCTGATACTGTTTTCGGCTCTCATACTGTCCCACGGCAGCCCCAAGACAAACAGAGTGCACACAATAGCTTTCATCTCACAGCACAGGGAATTGTCTGCAGAAACAGTAGTTTGTGAGAATGAATATTGCTGAAAGTATGTCTTTGCATTAAAATTATTTCACAACATAAAGGAGTTTACAGACAAGGTAGGAGTAACCTGGAAATTTATTTTCTTTGTTAGATGGAGCAGTAACTGACTGAAAAACACCTAATTCAAGTTAGCAAGCACAAGTATTTTGCAGAGGGTCTGAAATTTACACCGGCCAATTACCAAACACGGGTAGATTTTCTATTTAGCGGGTGAATGTCAGAGGATTGTCTGCAGACTGAAAGGTAAATGTTTGTACCGAAATAGTTGTAAATACTGTCCTGAGAGTCGTTTGCCTGGCTTCTGCTTGTGTCCTCTGTCTGTGTCGGAGTTTGACATGAACACACATAGACATCCCACCTCTCCAGGAAATCCTGGGAATCTCCCACATATTGTGGGCGGCTGCCTCATGCCCACTAATCATATACAATATCCCGTAAATCGATTTTCTTGAAAGCAAGAGACAGAGAGAGGTAGAGAGAGAGAGAGAGAGAGAGACCATTAGAGTGAATGACTGATGTTGGAGAGTGACAGAGAGAGCATCCTGATTAGTTTCTCTTTGTGCTAAGCAGACCACACTTCACCATGACCACACAAAATGTAGGAGTAGACGTGATTAATAACTGCAGTGTTGCGTGTTGCATTATTTGCAGCAGTGACTTTGGTACTGCCCATAGTTGGTTAAATGATTGTAAGAGACACGGTGAAGTGAGTTTAACAGGTGTCAGTCATTCATTAGCATAGCTGCCTACTCTAGAACTTGTTCTAGGTGATGAGGCCAAACTCCCTGTAAACTTGCTGAAAGTTGTGATGGAATTTGAAAAAAAAGGCCAGTGAATCAAAGAGTTAATTTTGATATTGCTGTTTCAAAAGAGAAGTTCCTTAATAGTGCCACGTTCCAATTAGCAGATAATTTCCTTTTTTTAAATAAACTTGATTACATTAACTTTGCCTGGACAAACTAAACTAATATAATCGATTTGGAAAATAGACAAAAATACAGTTGGTTTAGATTTTATAAATATAGCCTGCATACCACAGCCCCAGGAACATTTTGTAAGAAAGATGAAAATAAGATTTGACTTCGTATCAGCTCATATTTTTGTAAAAATACTTGACTCACTGCAGACCAGCAATGAATGTCCTCTCAAATATATATTCACATAAAAATTTATAGTCCAGCTTTCAAATATGGGTAAAATTTTCTCTGAAAAGCAATGAGTACGTGTCCTAAAGAGCCCACAATGACAACTTTCCTTGACAACTGTTCCTTTTTATGTGTGGGTGGAGACATTTTGTGCACAGTCAACTCACAGCCCTCACTCTCCAGTGAATGGTCTCTTTTCCTAACTTCATTCTCCTCCCATACACATTTTTCAGGCTGTACTACTTTGGCTAGGTGTGACCTGTGGGAGCAGGTTTTGGGGGACAATCCTGATGAACTCCCCAGTGTATATCAGCATATCCAAAGATTGTTTCTCAAAGAGTGAGTGTGAATGTACACTGGTTATTAGGTCAGAGGTGTAAGATTAGCTGATATGATCTTCCAGTTTGTTGTTTATGATGAGCCTCCTGCATTATCCCTCTACAACTGCTTTATTGGACACTGATGACAGTGGATCAAAGGATTGCCTAGTTAGTTTAGGCTCGTGTACACAGTAGTGTGTGTATGTGTTTCTTTCAATAATTGCCGGACCATGAAGGAGCGGTTCGAAATGGAAAGTACTGAGGTGAATATTGACACTAATTGTATTTAAATAAATCTTAAACAGTCTTTATGAGCAAGAAAGACCTTAGCTTTTGAAAATGGTTGGCCACAGTAACTGAATTATCTTCCATGTGCATTATAAATATGATAAACACAGTAGAGTTCTGTAAAACAAGTTTACATGCAGGTTTACATGTCTCCTGAATAGATAAAAAAAAAGAAAATGTGTGAAAATGAGTTATTCCTTCATTATGAGATGAGATCTCAGTAATTATAGTGAATCATGGATTAAGCATGATAATACAGAGTAAAGGCTCTGTATCATGAAACTCAACACCAGTATTCACACAAAACTCAATTGATGCTTATTAGATGAGGCCTACAGTGTGAGATCTGGAGGATGAAAGCTATCTTTAAACATGTGCACCCCATGATAAGCATTGTTAAGTGATTCCTATGAATCGTCCATAAATGCCATGAGTGTCACATAACAAGGAGGGTCCAGGTCAGAGGGATGAGTATATGCTGAGTGTTTGTTGTTCTACCAGGATTCTTTATGTTGTGAAAGTGTATCCTGGCTATTTGTCTAAACAGGAAGAATTTAAGTGAGGGTTATTTAACAGAGGCTAAAACCTGCATTTCTCTTAAGAGTTATACATTGAAAACATATACTTGGGATTTTCCAGTTTTCTTTAATGTAAATCCAGCATTACTGACATGTATGGATGATAACACACTGAACAACTCATACATTTTCTCAGGAACAACAGATCACTGTTTCTGTAGATGACGATTTCTACTTGTCATTTATATATATATATATAAATATATATTCTTATTATTCTTATAATTATTATTAATTATTACTTATTATACTTAGTACTTAAGTACTTGTACAATATTTCCCCAAATACTGTATGTATCTTTAAATCAGGTAAAAAGCATCCTTAGGATATTCTTCTGTTGTGTTACACTGCAATATCCCTACATGGTCATTGAAATAACATAACTAAATTAAGTATAATATAAATATATACTGCATATCCATGTAAGACCATCATATTGATTCATTTCTAAATATGTATTTAAATTTTTACATTCATTTCTCTTCAAATGCATCTTCAGCCTTTCAGTCTGGGTGACAGGGGATGTTCTTTATTCATTCAACCTGGTAAAAATACAAAATGATGTGAAAGTATACATTATATGAGAATTACAAATTACAGCACAATGTTATCAGTAAGAAAAGGAATAAGAAATACAGACAATGTAAGAGTATCTTATATTTTAAGCTTCATCAGTAGAGTCTAACCCTGTGTTCTTCATTGCTTGCTTCATTTCCATACATAAAGTATTGTTAAAAAAAAACAAACAAAAAAAACCCCTGTGATTTAATGATGAGAATAAATCCCATTACAAGAATAGTAATAGGTAATGACTGGTCATGCAGCAAAGGGCACTGAATATATACATGGATATGCTTAGCAAGTGAAGGAGTGACATAATGTCATTTCTTGCAACCAGCTAAAATATAATCTATTGCATCAAGTTAGCTGAGGATAGCTGCATATTATATTAGTGCATTCATGCTAGAGGCTACATCAATAGTAAGGCACGATGTTAAGCTAAAGTACAAAGCAGAGTAAGTTTCCACAAAGCAAGCTGGGCTACAAGTGCAGTTTAAACTTTTGGCCCCTGTAAACCGATAATATATATAGAACACTATCAGTTTGTTATTCTGCAACCCATTGCAACCCTATCAGTCATTTTTCAGGTTAAAAAAAAAACATTATCTTTTCATTATTTCCATATTTCAAGAAATAGTTTCTTTTCTACCCGGGTTGTCACATATGACACTTTGAAACTCCAATTATATTTTTTGGGGGGGTGTTTCGAAATGCCCACAAATATGTATACTTCTTTTTTCTTCAAAAATAGAGTAGCCAATTAATCTTTGTTCGCTTTTTTTTTTCAAGAAACCCCTATCTGGGTTCAGGTTTTCATAATCTGTCAGAAATATTACGCTTCCTTCACTTTGTCATCATACGTGCCGCTGCCCTTGTAAGCTGACACATAGCCACTGGTGTCTGGGATGTCCTCACGCCCGGCCTTCCCTTTTCCTTTGCCAGAATCGTCGAACCGCTCCTTATGTGATCCAGTGTACTTGGTGGTATCTGTCAGCCTGTCCACTGCTGCTGCCTTTGCCACTCTCTAAAATTAAAGGAAGATAAAATTTACAGTGAAGAGTCAACTGAAATAAAAAACATGTATGACACTGAATTCATTTCCTATAAACATTTACTCCACCCGAATCATAACCACTATGACTTGACCACTATATTACTTGCTAACCCTTAACCTTAACATTAACCTAAACCTAAACCTAACTTTCCTGACCTTAAACCAAGTCTTCTCTCTAAAATATAATGCTGTAATGTATTTTATCTTAAGAGAATTTACTTATAATACTAAGTCCCCACAGTGTGACTGTGTAAACAGACTTATATCCCTACAAAAATTAGTAAGTAGACACACAGAAAAACACACACAATCATTTTATCTCCTCTGCATACTCCACATCCCATTTCTGTAAACATTATCCCAGTAGAAGAATTGATTACAGTAAAAGAATGTCAGTTTAAAGCCAAAGTTTTCATGTTATGAAATTTCTTTTTCACCATCTGGTGGTAAAATCAAGAATAATGCTGTTGCAGACAATATCCCACACCAACTGTAAAAGTCACATTTTCCTACATTTTGTGGGCTGAATGGTGGCCATGGTACATAGACCAGCGTTATCCAATAAAACAAATGAATCTCGTTCAAATAGAGAAAGAAGTCCCTCCAGATTCGTACCCAAACCTCGACCAATTTCAAATATATTTAAATTAACCTAAATATACCTAATATAATAATAATAATAATAAACCTAAATATTTTCTTCATTATATCTAAGTTTATCCATTTTAAAGTATAGAATAGTTATTGATCAGTATTATGGTGGCAGGCCAATCAGAGCACTACAGTACTAGCACTACTGTACAGTAACTTTGGAGGGATCCATAAGTGTAGTCCCAAGATGTTGCATTCTTGAGGGTAGTGAAGGGTGAAAAACTCACAGTGATCCCAACATTGGAAGGCTCCTTCCCAACAATAAGACCATAGAGCTGCTGTAGTGCCTCCTCCTTGTTCTTGCTTTTAAAACGTTTCGGAGCCAACTCAGTCAAGGCTTGGTTGAACTGCTCAAATGTGATTACACGAGCTGACTTTGCCCTGAGGAAACACAATGTTGCCAAATGAGGAAAGTAGGACAGTTAATCAAATAATGCCATGTGCCTCTTTGCATATTACGATGCATATTAATGCCATCTCTAGCAAAATGGAAGGGGCTACCCTGTTTCGGTTTAACAGTGTGATAAGTGTGAGAGATTTTTTTTTTTTTTTTTTGAGATTAAAGAGCAAGAGATGCAAATTAGAATTAGCTTCATTTGTTTTTCAACAATGCATCTCATCTAGAAAGCTAGAAAAAGTAAATTAATCATCTGATAGATATTTGTAACAAGTAATGCCATCACAACAATGTACAAAGTTAAATACATCTAAAAGATCTAGAAACATTATGACAGCAGTGCTGGCCATGATAAACAACTTCCTGCATTCGTGCATGCCGCACTCTAAGAGCAATTTTTCTGCAATACCTACATCCATTTATCTTTTTAGCCAAGCTAGAGGCACTGGTTCTAGAGATGGAAATGTCAGTCTGTCAGTTATACCACCAGTTTGGTCCAGACTGAAATATCTCAACAACTATTAGATTTGTACAGTACATTGGGACATTTGGGACATCAACGTTCCCCAGAGGATCAATTCTGATACCCTTGATGATCCCTTTACTTTTACCTAGGTATGACCATGTTAACAGTTTGGGTTTTTGATGAAATATGTTTACAATATTGGATGGGCTGGTATGGAATTTGGTACACAAACTGTATCAATGGTGCCCAGAGGATGAAATGACTTAGTACATCTCCTAACTTTTCATCCAGCACCATGAACTTGGCAGATCAAAATATCAACATATAACACAACCAATACTTTGTTTTATGTCCAAATACAAGCAAAATGAATTGTCCATCATCCTCAGCTGTATTTGGTATTTAGTGCTGATTAGCAAATGCTGGCATGCCAAGACACCAAAATGAGATGGTGAACATTTTACCTGCACCTCATAGATGTGCTGGCTGTAGACATTTATTCTTGATTAAATAATTATATATTTAGGTGTCTTCTGCCAGAACACTAAGAAAATTTGGGATGTCGTGCCACCGCATAGAAAATTATTATAAATACATGAGTGGGTATAATATAATATAGATAGGAATGTACCAGTACATTGCAAACTGAGGGTGGCTCCGCATTTGCATTGGTTGAAAATGCTTAAACTTAAGCAAAAAATTGCATTTAACTCACAGCTTTATGAATCAACTTCACGTACAGGGATTAGAGGAAAAAGGAGCAGGGCTGGAGGGAAACAACGAAAAGAACTGGAGTTCCTGGTCAGTCTGAACACATTCACACAGGCACACTCCCTTACACAGGCAATGCATAGACTGCTACTTGGCTAATACTACAGTTAACATCAGCACTTTGGCTGTTTTTCCCACAGCACCAGATTACAATTACTAATCTAAAACTATTCATTCAGTTATAGGCAAAAAATTAAAAAAGCACACGACTCACTCTGCCTGGATTGGGCAGTTGATACCGCTGCAGATACAGCTGACACTACTGCCTTTTTGGTTGTTTGTTACACTGTGACAGGGGTGCTGTATTATTAATATCTTAGCTGTGGAAGGTGGAGACTGAGTGAAATCTCACTTGACTTTGCTGAAAACTATGTCCACATCAGTGGTGGTGATGTTCTTGCCGTCGATGATGTTGCAGTCCTTGCAAAGCTTAGCAAAGTTCTTGCCATTCATCTCCTTCCCTGTGGCCTTGGTGTCCCCGTGGACTGCAAACTTCTGGAAGGATGTCTCCACCCGTGCTACAGACACTGAGCCCTCAGCCATGCTTAAAGATTCACAGGCAGAACACAGGATTTAATACGGTTGACACAAGCTCACAAACAGACACAAACTGATGATGTTTAACATAGCAGCCGAATGGTTGTATATGTCTGCATTGTACTAACTCTAAAATTGCCCTTCAAAAAGTGATGGCCTTACTCTGAGTGACATTCATTTACTTTCTATCCTTGTGAGGACAATTTGTGAAATTAAAGTACTCACAGAAATGAATAACAACTCTATTAGCTGATTGACTTCTTGCCTGCCAAGGAAGAGCTGCCATGACGGTCAGTCGAAGTAAAAATTTTCTCTGACCCTCTCATACACACACACAGACAGATACACACTTTTAAACTGATCACCGACCAACCAATGTTCTGTTATTGTACTCAAGCTACTATAAAGTAGGTTTAATTCAATAAACTCAATTTCCGAATGGTTGCTATGCTGTACCATCTACAGTAAATGAACAGACACGTTCTTTCTCTTCTTCTCCTCTACACTATCTGACACACACACACGCACACACACACACACACACACACACACACACACACACACACACACACACACACACACATTCTTCACATTCAGAAATATTGGTTAATAAATTGTGATATAAAAAAATGATTTGTAAAAATCACAACAAAAAAAGGCATCTGCAGAGATCATCTAAATACACTTTTAATGCATGTTTTAAGTACAAGCTTGCATTCAATTACCTGTTCCTTGGGGATTTTATCAATTGATTAACACACAGCAGCTGAGAACCAATACAGACATTAAACCCTAAAAATCAAAGAGCTCAGCAGAAGAAAGCACATAACAGTTTTTCATTTGTACAGTTCTATATCTTCTTTTGTGACCAGTACTGAATCTGTTTAAGAAAATCTAATAATAAAGTTTACTGTTGCCTCAAAAAATGTCCACATTAATATTACAAATGACTTGTCATTTTTGGAACATAAACAAAGACAACCAAGGCAACGGTTAAATGTCTAGTCCTAAGCCTCTTTTTCTGCTGCTTAAACCATATCGGCTGCCCCTTTGCTGTATCACTGTTGGTACCAGTGTATGAACAGCGATGCCAAAAATCCCCAGGGAGTAAAATGTACCTGCTGCCGTAAATGGAAGGAAATAGGAAAATCCTTATTCGTGTACAGCCGCTCAGCCTCTTGGTCCTCCTCCTCCTCTTTCTTTTTCTTTCTCCTTCGTCTCTCCTCCTTCCAGCCACTCCCAGGCTTTCCCACAATGACGACAGAGATGGAAAGATACAGTGAGGCAAGAGAATAGAGGAAAGAGGAAGGGAGGAGGGAGAGGGTACCAACCAGCACAGTCGATGACATCACTGGTACTCAGCCTCTTGTGTGTGTGTCTACTCAGTGTCATTAGCTTCTTACCTCCCTGTAGAGAGTTGTTTTTGTGGAGACACAATGCTACATTTCTTTGTTTTATATCGGTTTATTATTAGATTCATTTTTGTTGTTCTTTTTTTGAGATACGTACTACACAAATAACATTTGTGTAGTACACAGTCCTTTCTCCCCAGAATTTCTTGTTCTCCCTCACTTAAACGCAGCTCTCATCTATCTGCCATGCCCACTCTCCATCACTCTCTCAACCTCTTGTTTTCTCTCTTTCTCTGTCTGACTGCCATTGTCACAAGAGCGCTCTTGTCTCGTCAAAGATGAGAGCAGCCCTTCAGAGGACAAAGCGCACTGACAGCCTAAAGCTGACACATTACAGGAAAATTAAGCCTGTTCCACTGCCTCATATCAGTCAAACCGAAAGGTCAGTTTTTACACTATAAACTGATGAGAGTGAGATCATTTTAGTGAATAATGACACATGTGCCCCAACTGCACCATAGTGGTCAAGCAGTACTCTACTGCTGGGATTTGGTACATGTATCTAGTACCATTATTTAGTCAACTACGCTAGTCAGTTTTTGTACCAAATTGTGCACTGGCTTTCTTTCCATGAACAGTATATTTATTTTCTGCTCCAAATGTTCTGATGACTATAATGACTTTGCAGACAGGAGTTAAACCAATATTCATCTACATCTAAAAATGCTATTCTCCACAAATTTCTAGATATGGGAAATGTGTACTGTCTTTCTTGCAAAATGGCATGAATGGTCATCATAGTGCACTCATTAAAGGTGGATGATCTTTGGCAATTAGTATTAATAATTTGGTAACCACATACATGTGCTCACAGTAACCTCTTTCACCTGAAGAAGATAGTGTCCTTTCTAGGCTCACAGGAATAAGCATGCCCTTTAGTGACTACATGCCATTATCTTTTTAGAATATTTTATAAATTGAGTATTAAAAACGGGTCATTTTTTTGTGATCTTGACGAAATTATTATTTCTGCATATCATCTTACATATTAAGATAAGCTCAAAGGCAATTACATCCCTTGGAGTAAACATTTCTATTGGAGGCAAAACATATAGTACCCCAATTATCAGTATGCAGTTTTTAGCATATGATATATGATTTCAAGGGCAGATCTAATCCTAACCTTACTCAGCCTTTCTCTCTTTCACCGGTGCCCCTAGCATTTGTTATATTGCCTAAGCCAGCAGCCAGCTTTGAACTAGTTTCGATAAAACTCAGACTCTTGAAATATCATATTTATGTAAATATATATAATATAATAATAAATAATAGTAAATAACTATTTCTAAAACAATTTTAGTTTGCCACTGAATACTATGCAAATTTGTGACATCAAAGTCCCTTTCAAAAATTTCAGACATACTGTTAATTATGGGCATAAACTATATATATGTATAGAAATAAGTTTGAAATTTAAGAGGTTGAACAAAATTAGGTATTTCTTGAAAATATAGACGTCACTCCTGGACAAGAAATTATAGATCTTTTTTAATAGTAAAAGCATCAGAAAATATTGATTACTGGGAGTTAGGTGTTTTTAATGTTAGTGTTTATCATAAAAGACATGTCAGTTAGTCAGTTTAGAAGTGTCAGCAAAGTCCAACAAATTCTTTCTTTTATATTTTGAATACTTTAATGTCCATTTGCAAATAGCAGTTCTGCCTTTAAATAAAGCTAATATTAAAGATGTATATATTATTGTTTCTGCATTATCCTCTGATACTGCAGTGCTTTCACCTTGCATCCTCTTAAGGTTTCAAATGTGCTCCTGTGGGAACCCACATACTACTACTGATGCACTGTATTTTGTTCACAGGATAAACAGAACAAGTTGTTTTGACATCATGCACCATCATGAAACCCACTTCTCAGTCAAATGGAAAGCTTCAGGACTATGTGTTCCCCCCTGGAAATAGGAAAGAAAGCTCTTCCCTGACAAAAAAAAAAAAAAACTAACTGACTTCGGAGTCCTGTGTCCTTTATTCAACTGGCAAACAGCCTGCGTTGACATTGCATGCATGATTAATCTTGCTTTGCACAAAAAACAGTAATGCTAACACACGTAGTGGACAGTATCAAGGGATCAACTCATTATCAGTTAAATACCAGTACCATCGTGTTGATACTCCTTTAAATGAGATTCATTTATTTATGTTCTGGGTGACTGATGTTATTTTTCCTCACAACTTGACCTTTCTGTGTGAGTTTAGCTGAAATTCCTGCTTTGTAAGCAGATTCAGTCACAGTTGCAGACCTCAGTACTTTCCCTTAGAGACTGAAGAAAGGGGTTCTGTGGGAAGTCATCACCTGTGTGCTTACAGTAGAAACAATGCTTTACCTTTAAATATCAACAGAAACCTACATTGTCTCTGGTTTAAAAAGCAGTTGTAAGATCACAGGAGCCTGTGGTTGGACTCTGGACCTCATACAGACTGGCAGCACTTGACTTACCATCATTTAGTGGATTAACCAGAATCTGTTGTGATTCAGAGTATTTTCCATATTTGTCTCATTCAACATCTTTATGGCTGAGTCTGGTTTCCCTTTACCACCAGAGGCTTATTGTCCTCTGTGTGTCGATGCCCTGAGAGACCCGGTTACCATCCCATGTGGTGAGACCTACTGCCTGGAGTGCATCAAGATCTACTGGGACCAGTTTGACCACATGGGTGTGTACAGCTGCCCACAATGCCGCGCAACCTTCACGCCACGGCCTGTGCTGAGACGTAACCTGCCTGATGTAAACCAAGAGCAACGGCGGAAGCTTCCAGAGCTCACTCCTTTCCCCTACATGCAACGTGAATCCTTCTGCGATTTCTGTGTTGGCCGACGCAGCAAGGCTGTCAAGTCATGCCTCATGTGTTTGGCCTACTACTGTGAAACTCATGTCAAGCCTCATTACGAGTCTTCTACCTTCAAGAGACACAAGCTGGTGGATGAGACGGGCCACCTGGACAGGAAGATCTGCCCCCAGCATGAAAAAGGGCTGGAGCTGTTCTGTCGCTCTGACCAGATGTGTATCTGTGTGCTTTGTACTGTCAGAGAGCACCGCAGCCACAACATTACATCAGCAGAAGAAGAGCGCACTGAGAAGCAAGTGAGTCTGAACTGGCAGTTGCCTAATGTATGCCTGACACCAACTGATGAATTGGCCTTTTCTTGGCAGTTGTTGTGTGTATACAGTGGACCACTGCATCAAAGCCATCTAAAGCTCACTCAAATCTTGCTTCAGTTGGGAAATGAATATCAGCCTTTTATCTTTTTTTTTTTTTTTTAATTAATCAACATAAACAATGCTAATGAGTCTCTCAGGCAGTGGCCGCATCCAAATTGATATCACAGACTAAAAATGCATCTCATTTACCCAAGTGATTGTAAAAGCCTGTCTTCTTACCTCTATGTTCTTCCACCAGAAAGTCCTCGTCATCACCCAGTCTGAAGTTCAGCACATAATTCAGGAGAGGATGAAGGAGCTGCAGGAGCTCAAGCATAATGTGGATGTTCTCAAAGTAAGATCGGACACAGCCTAATCAAATATAAATTAATTTATTTCTACATGGTAAAATGCAATGGGTCATTGTCTACTGACTTACAAACTCACTTTACTTTTTAGAGTTGTGCCCAGCGAGCACAGGCAGAAAGTGATAAGACCTTCCACGAAATGCTCCAGGCGGTGGAGCGCTGGAAGGCTGAAATAAATCAGATGATATTAGCAAACATGCAGTCAGCAATGTCACAGGCTGAGGGCTACGTGGACCGTCTGGAGCAGGAGATACTGGAGCTACAGCGCAGAGATGCAGAGCTACGGCAGATTCTGGAGACAGAAGACAACATTCACTTTCTGCAGGTGCTGGAGGATCATACAGAGCAGCAAGAAAAAATGTTCGAATGCTAATAAAAATATTTCCTCATCTTTTTGAAAATTTGCACAGGGCACACCACACATGCTGTTCTGTTTGGCATTAATACCAAAATTTTGAAGCAACAGATCTAATGTCAACAGATCTAATGTCAGAAGATTTTTAAGGATTAATACTCACTGCTACATTGGGACATTTTGCAGTTAACTTGTGAGTTGTTAACCACCTACAGACAAAGATATTTACCCATTAGACCCCAGAATCTATGTGGCCAACCTTTTTTATTTAGGCTGAAGTATAGACTCATATACTAATAGTCTTTGTCTTCTCAAATACAGATTACTATATATTTTTTGGGTTTTTTTTCTGAATATTAAAACCATAACTAAGTCAGAACAATACCAACTGTTTGTGTTGTTTTGGTCAGGTGATGCTTTTTCTCAGATTGTATTCCTGAATTAATGTTTTGTTGTTGGACAGAATTTTCCAACCCTGTGTGTTCCTCCTGAGGCCATGGTGCCCAAAGTGCTCATCAACCCTCAGTTTTCATTTGGAGAGATGAGCAAGACAGCCACAGAGATGAAGGAACATCTGGATGACATCTGTAAGAAGGAACTGAGCAAAATCTCCAAGACAGGTTCGTTCCAGTAGATAATATGCACAAAATATCTTTATAATGTAAAAAACAAAATTTGGGCATGTAACGTGCCAACCTAATGCTGCACCATCTTCACAGTTAGTGAAACCCCTGTATACATACTTTTGCCAAGAAATGGAGACAAACGACTTAAAGGTAAGTGTCTATCAACTGAAATATATCCTACTATACCATTACACAGATTTGAATATTAATTTAATAGATTTAAATTTTTGGGATGAGAAGAAGTAATTTGTTCATAGCAGGTGTTTTACAAATTCTTGCATTTGATTGCATGTATATAATTCACTTTAGATTATAGAATAATAAATTATAAAATGAAATTTATCACACATAATAAAAACTTGTTTTCATATCCAAACAGTTCCTTCCAGAATAGATTTTCAGGAGCCAAAAACTAGAATGGACTTCTTGAGATGTGAGTCAGCTGTTTTGGTAGAGTTCATTCAGTGTGTATATTCCGTGTTATAAGGAACAAAGCGACTACATGTCTCTCTCTCTCTCTCTCTCTCTCTCTCTTTTTATATATATATATATATATATATATGTATATATATATATATATATATATATATGTGTGTGTGTGTGTGTGTGTGTGTGTGTGTGTGTGTGTGTGTACACTGAGATATTTACTTATTGTGGATGAAAAAAATTAACTGTCATATAGTGAAGCAAAAATGAATGGATAAATGACAGTTTCTTTCTTGATCACTAATATGCTTGTCATCTAAACATAAATAAGTAACAAGTGTGCTGTGGCTGTTTTCACTCAGATTCCTGCAAGATGTCCTTTGATCCAAACACAGCCTATAAAGAGCTGGTTTTGTCGGACGGGAACCAGAGGGTGACACGGAAGAAAACTGTCCAGTTTTATCCAGATCACCCGGAACGCTTTGATGGCTTCTCACAGGTGCTGTGCAAGGAGCCTCTGACTGGTTTCAGGTTTTACTGGGAGGCAGAGTGGAGCGGGGAGTTTTCCATTGGGGTGGCATACAAGAGCATCAGCCGCAAAGGGAAGAATTCACACAGCCTCCTCGGCTACAATGATAAGTCTTGGAGTCTCCTCTGCTCAGACTCAGGCTACTCTGCCTGGCACAACAAAACAGACCGAGACCTTCCTGACGCTCCCCGAGCTTCACGAATTGGTGTGTACCTAGACTATGCAGGAAACACAGTGGCATTTTACTCAGTATCAGAGACTATGGAGTGTATTCACAGTTTCAAAGCTCAGTTCAGTGAGCCTTTGTATGCTGGTTTTGGTGTGGGCTCCTCAGTTACCCTCTGCCAACTGAAGAAGAATCCCACAGCTTACTGAGATTTAAAAAACTGTGAAGTCCAGTGTGAAGGGTATAGAACTCACAGGTCCTGTGTAAGTACTCAATATTGACTGTGGAGAACAATGTAGTTATCATCTGCAAAAATTAATTTTACACCCTCCATTGCACAGAGGCATGTTCCTGTAATACTTAGTGAAAATGTATCTCTGACATTATCAGTAGAAATAGTGTTTATTTCATGCCAGCGTTAAGAAATATGTATACTGATTTAATACTGCCCCTGCAAGTAAAATGCAATCTTCCATAGCTAATAGCAGAAGGCCTTTATTCAACAGTGTTGTTTATATAAGCATAACATTTGTGGCTGAAAAATCTGTAAATAGATGACTTTATGCCCTGTGGGTATTTTTGTGTATATGTATACCAAAAATAGCAAAATTCAAAATTTTCAAGCTTTTATCACTTTACAGAGGAACTTTCACAAGGAAGTCAAATACTAAAAACATCTTGAAAACACATTATAATAAACCTAGTGAGTAAATATATATCAAATATAATCATCTTCCCAATTTTACCATTTGCATGTGCTATATATGTAGTGATGGCAAGTATGTACTGTACAAATGTATACTCTGGAGTCACATGTGATGCACAGTGGAGAAACTAATTCCCCCTTTGGGGATAATAAAATCGAACTGCCTAATTCAAATGTTTTTTAATGTCAGGAACAATACCACAGTTGCCAGGTGAGCTGAGACAGTTGTATACAACAGATTAATCAAAATTATTTTTTTCTTCTCTCTGTTACCCATATGTCAGTCCATCTGTCCCTTCCCTGGCCCTGGGTGTTTTAGAGCTCTGAGAACTGAGAAGCAGCAGAAGCCACAAAAAGCAAGAACCATGGGTACAAAGCAACTATCACTGAGAAATAAACCTTTTTTTTAAATTGAAAGCCATACCAACAATCGCTGCAGTGATCACTATCGGCCAAGAAACATAGCAACAGGCCACCCTGTACCACTGAGGTTTAGACTTGAGGAATATCCCAGGATGGACCTTTGGAAGGGTTTGTTTTTCAAGCAGATATAGTTTTGCAGCAGGGGATGCAAAATAAGTAACATCACACTTTAGAAATGAAATAATTTTGTGAAGTGAGCTAGAAAATGTCAAAGACCTGAGAAACAGCCAAGGATCAGCACCTTTGGCGGAAAGACCAAAGGTTTTCTGCATATTCAACTCCAGTCAGAACTTTCCTAAGTGTTTAAGGAAAAACACTTACAAGGTACAATATAAAAAGCAAAAATTCTTCATTATTTCTCTAATTCTCTTAAATTATATTGTCAGAAGTCCAACTTATTAATTTGCAAGAGAGTATATTTCTGTCCATATCAAAGTCAACTTTTTTCATAATCCACTTAACTAACCTGTCATTATCTATGTCATTGTCTTTTAGTGTGATCTTGAATAACTGTTTTCTACCAATTAAAGTTACTAATCACATATAAATTAACTTTTTCACAGTGTGAAAAAAAAACCTAAATCCTTGGACACAGCTGTGTTTCTTCACCAGGATCGATCCATATTCTTCACATTTTATACAAAAATGTTGAACAGACCCTTTAAGCTGTTGCACCTTTAACCTGTCTATTACCTTCAACTGGCACTCTGAACAATTTAACCTACACAATGAAGAAGTTATAGCACTATCAAGCTCATCCACGTAAATAAACCATTATTAATTCCAAAACTCCAGTGTAAACTGTATTTTGAACACATTAGTGTGCCAGCCAATAAACTAAGCCAAAACTCAACTTTAATCCCCGGTCCTACTTTAAAAAATGGTTTAAACCCATTCATTATATTGGGAAATTCCAAAATCCGTCTGGCATGGTTTCATGTGCCCTAACAACCTCCAGCTCTTAAAAGGGCATACTGAAAGAGCTCAAGCTCACACAATCAATATTATCTTTCATGTCACATTTTAATTGTAATCTGTACCTTTATATGCTGTCTTCCATGCTGTCATTGTGTTACTTTTCATTTCTTTCTCCGTAACTTTCATAGTTATTGTTATATATTTCATAGTTTTTTTCCCATTATTCTTTCTACTTATATCTAACAAGATTTAGAAAAGAAATTACTCAAATGTGGCTCCCTGCTTCACATTTTTCCCACTAATAGACACAAAGCATAGCCATAGGCCAAAATGCAAACTCACAGGTGGTGGAGCCAGTTAACCAGCTACTACAGAAATGTTAGCAACTGTTAATTTGTACACATCGAGTATGAAAGTATTTGTGTGCATTACTTGTACATTGAGTGTTGTCTAAACACTGCAGATTACAAAAGTCAGCTAACGTGTTTTTATATCAACAGTCCACATAGTAAAAGGACTATAAATATAAATAAATATAATATACAATGAGACTATAAAAGCATAATAAGATTTTCAAGATTTTTTTAAGATGTCCATGCAGGTATATATTTATTTATTTATTTATTCTATTCAATATTAATCTATTCAATTCCTCCCTCTACTGTATGTCCTGCATCGTAAAACCATATACACAAATACTGAAGATGAAATATTAAAGCAGCTGGTTCATGTTTTATTGTAATTTTAAACCCAAACTCATTAAGCCAGCAGCAGCTGATCAACAAACAAGCCAAAAATTACGGTTTATCGTACTGTAAGCAGTATCCATAGAATAATGAGGATATATATACATTTTCTGGTAAAATAAACGTGGGTTCACTGCAGCCACATATATGGGTAGGCTAAACGCTTGTGAATTCTTGACAAGCATTGTGAATACTTAAAGCCAAATATGCACAAAGAAGTTGAACAGAAAATATTTTATTGTCTGTCTTAACATTAAACTCAACTTAAATTCTAATGCTTATTTTAACATTAAAAGGAGGTAATCATCAGCCAGTAAATGAGTTGGAATTTCTGTCATATTCCTTTTGGATACATTACTGAATTATATTTTATATCTTTTTACTTCTACGGTCTTTATATTGTTGCTGTTGTTTTCATTTGTTTATTTGTTTATTTTTAACTGAAAATTGGATCACTGATACTAGATTTATCTACTGATAGTAAATTTGACTTGAGAAAAAAATATCCATAGTGTACTATCCAAACAAAGATAAGAGACCTAAACATAGTCAAAACCTGCTTTTAGATTATTTTGTGCTCACATAAAAAATGTCCATAATTCAAAAAATGATAAAGTTCAACAGAACACAACTTCTTATTCTAATGCTAAGGACAGACCCAAGAAAGGCAAGCACTCCTGTGTGTGTTATTTCCCACTGGATGGCACTGTTTCCTGTCACTGTTGGTTTGTTAGTTAATTCTTTATATATGTTTACTATGGGTCCATTGACATCTGCATCTGTTTATAACATAAAAGAGAATCTTGTTTACAAGAAAACACTTTTGTTCAAATGTACCAACAGTATGTTGGGTTGAAAATAATGTCCTAGTTGCATTTATCCAGTGTATTTACACTTATACATTCAATCCTTATTGTTGCTTGTTCAGTACAGACAGATCTCACAGCTCAATATGTAAAAATAATAACAGCAAAATCAGTAATTTTGGTCTTTTCGATACTGTGTTTCCTCTGTCCTTTGTAAAATCCAATATGTAGAGAGGAATTCAAATGGTATCCCTACCCTTTAACACAAACTGGGCTTCAGTGATGAAATATGAAAATGACCATAAAGCAATGTTAATACACTAAATTAGGAAACATTTTATATATCATATGGGCTATGCACAAACTAATATGTATCCTTTTGTCAACCAAAGAGTCAATCACACACAAAGGAATGTACATTTTGTTCAAATAGTACCATATAAGTACCTATGTCTGGGTTCAACATAAACTATGTCACAGAGAGGTCAAAGACCTTGTTTGACCACATACTGTCATAAAACTTGAATTGAAAAACATCAAGTGCTCTCATTTGGGATTTTGGAGGTGTAGTCCTGTAATGAAAGATGCGCATAAACAGTACACAGCATATAAAAATCAATCATACACATAAATGTCACATCTGAGGTATTAGAAACCCCAGACAGAGTAGTGCATCATTTTTTGTTATTAGTACAAAATTATGTGTAGACCATTAAGGTTAAAGAGTCCGTTGGCCCGAATTATAACTAAGCAAACTATTCCTGCCTACAAGCCTTTTTACTCCTCTACTTTCAGTAATGCCACTGTAAACTTATTATCATAATTCAGTGACTGAATGAGTTTTACATTAAGCAGTTGCTATAATAACATAGGGTGTGAGATTAAAACACTAAAACAATCAGTGAGTCAGAGAACAAGGAAGACATTTTAACATGACCATAATAGGGAAAGTCTAGGGAGAACACAACAGTGACCAAGCTTTCAGGCACATACACGTCGACAACATTTCTCTGAAATTTCTAAGCAAGATTCTTGTGAAATGGAGAACAATGATGTCAGAGATTCTTCCTTCAGAGTAGGTGGAGGTATTTTATTCAGTGCTAAGCAGTGTCTGCAGTCTTTCTCACAGGCAGCACACTGCCCCGAACCATTCTTCTGAGAGGATAGGTTAACATCTAGAGTATGTAAGAGTATGTTTTGTTAACTGTATGTAAACCATGTGGGATTGCTTATTTCAGAAAAGAGCACAAAAACTCTTCAGTTTATATACCACGTCACATGGCAGATTCTTCTGGTCAGATCTCCTCTCCCTCTTTGTTAATTTAGAGACCTCATAAGGAGGAAATGGCGCTTCTATCGCTAACTCTCCAGATGTCGGCTCCAGAGCATGTGACAATCTCAAAGCACGACCTGCCTCCAAATCTGTGAGTGCTAGAGTACCAACCCTTTGAGCTTGAGGTAAAAGAGCCAAAGACAATCATCTTATTGAGAAAAGTACTATTGACGAAAGTAGCTGTTGACTCTATGGTAACCAGTCAGATACCTTTTTGTGCTTTCATTTTTCGTTGTAATAGTTCTCCTCTTCTCCCCAGGCAAGGGTGAATCTTTGTCTTTGTTTTTGCTCATTTTTCAGGTACTGCTTCTTCACTCTATACTCCATCTTGTCTTTGCAACCAGTGTGCATGTCATCAACAGCATTTGGAGCCCAATCCAGTGGAACTTGACCTTTTAACCCAGATTCTGCAGAGATTCTGCAAAAAATGATAAAAAATCAGGGTCAAAAAATCATCCTTGGTCATATCTAAACTACACATGTCAGTATACAGCAATCACACTTAAGCAAGCCACCAGCCAATTTGTACACTACCTTTGCAAATCCTATAGAGATCCCACAAGTCATTAGCACTGCTGCTTAAACTCCCATCATAATCATCTTCCACTGGCACAGAAACCTGAGTATAAGATGTCTCTTTTAATAATACATGTTGTCAAAGCAAGTATTTCCAGGCTCTTTTGAGTCTGATCAACCACTAGGAATTCTAAAGGAACGAATGTCGGCTTTTATTCACTTACCACAGATCATTTCCCATATGTTGAAGTAATACTTTGGTAACTTGAAGAATATCTGTTCTGAGCTCATGATTGTCTTGCACCAGCTGCAGGTCATTCCAGTCAGGGGGTGAAACCTTCACAAGGACTACACATTCAAGTCGCTTACCATAGTCCATAGTACCATAGTCTAAGATATCAATATGTTAAGAATGTTTATGATTCTAGGAAGACGTGTTTTTAGGAGATGTACATTTTCCTTCTGAGTTGCATCCCCTTTTGCACACCGAAAACAAAGTGCCCAAAAACATGAAAACAGACTGTGTGTTTCCTTTCTGGATAATTTCTTTGCAGATGGATCAGTGACTTGACAAACTTACTGCATCAGTGTGCTGTATTGTTAAGATATTTGAAAATGTTTTAAAGGCTAAAAAAAAAAGACAGACAGGGTCCATGCGTTATATGATGTGTTTATTATAAGTGCTCTTTTGGTCTAATATTTTTTAAAAAATGTAACAATGTCACAGCACGTTGTTTGTCATAAAATAATTAGAATTTTTTAATTCTAGTGATATTACCCAAGGAAAAATTCTTTACACTTCAGCATCACAGCTATGATCACCACCACCAGCAGAGTACCCAGCACTACGGCCACAAAACATTCTGCCTGTGACTAAAAAAATCATAACCATCAGTATAACATATGCTAACCTCATTCCAACCATTCTTGTAGACTGGTATGTTGAAACATCCCTAAAGTATGCTTTTATTTGCCTTTGATCGAGTTTACGATTTAAATCTCCCCTTGGTATTTTATTGCTCTCTAGTTTATAAACCACAGTGCACCATGGGTCATTTGTCAGGACAGTAGTGATTTTGAAAACCTCATAGGAAGGTATCAGCACCTGCTCTGTGTGGTTTGTAGCAGAGTAATATGTTACATCAGCACCAAAACATGTATCGATCTCAAAACAAGACACATTGCCATTAAAATCAAATGATTGCTTATTTGAAACTACCAAAGTGAACACACCAAAACACGTCTGTGTTGATGACATTGCGGTTGAACTGTTTCCATGTGATGTGATAGGTGGTTCTGCACGATGTCTGTGACGCAGAATTTGAATGGCATTAGTCAGGTAAAAGTAGAAGAAGTGGAACTTAAATCCGTATGTGCTGTACATGTGTTTCCCTGTTTTCACAGCTGTTGAAATCTTCTTGGATGTATTTCAATTTTGTGTACATGTACATAACTACAGCATGGTCTTCTTTCAGGTGCTTGTGCACAGGTTTCTTTGGATGTCTCTCAGCTGATGCCCAGGCAAAACTAATATTTTTGTTGAAGTGCCACTCAAACACACCAAACAAGTCAATCATGGAGGCTGCTGCAGATCGGCAACCTATGACCTGTAACCTGCATCATACATGTCATCAATGGAGTCTGTCGCCATATCCAGAGGTAAACCTTCAGTCTTATGTTTCTGAAGCTATGGATAAGAAACAACTACATGAGCATAATCAACAAAATCTCACTGTGCTGACTGACTAAATCATTTTTATGCTCTTCCTGACACAATGAAAAATACACTGTAAATATGCAAATGTAAAACTGTACATGTTTTTTGGTGCATCTAAAAGAAAGAACTGTAATCCCACCTCAGCAGGTTTCTGAGGCCACCAGAGGATTAGAAATGGGCCATGATACAATAGGAGCTCTTCAGTCAACAGCACACAAAAGGTGCCCAGTTTCTCAGGGATTTCAGCTCACACACTGGTCTTTTGCCAAACTTCATATCTAAATGAGAAACAAAAATAACTCTTGAACAAAAGCAGACTAACTTTTCAACTGGTTATCCATCAGATTATGATTATTATTATATTTTAATGCACATTGACTCAGTTTGTATGTTTGAATCTGCAAGGAAACATACCAGCCTAGTGACTGATATGTAAAGAATGAACTATAGACAGGAACCACAGAATACTTCTTTGTTGGCTATCCTTCAGTAAACATCATCATATTCTCCACTAACAATAAATGAAACCTGAATGTTTTGGCTTACTTTTCCTCTGAGAAGTGCTTTCAACAGCAGCTTGATATCCCTTTCAGGAAAAATATGGAAAGATATGGAAAGACGAGCAGATGCAGTGTCAAAAGGAAGGTCCCAGCCTACAAGATTTACAGGTTCAACTACACAGCTTAGCCATTCTTCTGAGCCTTTGTTCATAAGGCTACAATTTGACAGAAACCATTTAAAAAAAATCTTCTTTTAAATCCTTTTTTTTTTTTTTTTTACTTATTTATTTTACTACAAATGTTTATTTTCCTTTTATCTTAAAAGAAATTCTAATAAAACTAAACTGTTGGGGTTTAATTGATGATGCATTTGTCATAAGTATCATACATTCAGTTTATTAGTGACACTTGAATGGATAGACAATGAAGGCATACAAACTTGCATTAAAGTTTACATTTTAAATTTACAGATGAGCTCAAAAGTATCCTTGCGATTGCACAACTATTATAAGTATATTTTCCCCTTCTCCATGCTTTGTTGGGATTTCCCTACTGGAGATTTTGCTGATTATTGGTGAACTCATGAAAAAAGAGAGGTCACAGCAGTCCAAGATGTCTCATGAAAGTATGTATTGAAGCTTAGCCAATGAGAATGGAGAAGTTGTCAGTACAAGCTGATGTGCATTATGCCCTCTCCATTCTGGAGCTCGGTCCCCTGTCAAACTATTGGAAGCCTTCGGTATAACATCAGTGCAAACTGGTCTGTAGTCACGGTTATCTGACTGGTCCATGGATTCTGGGGAGGCAAATGCACCCAACTCCTTTGACCTTGATTACTACTGAACTGTGCAAATTTTATTAGAATATCTCTGCTTTCCCCAAATAAGTTCAGATAGCTGCTAGTGTCTCAGGAGAGAAAGAAGTGTGAGGAAGATTTTTCTGCTGTTTTATCTGAGACCTCAAGGCCCATGCTTGACCTGTGTAAGCCCACAAGAAATTCCCTTACATCCACTGATTCCATGGGAGACAGTATGAAAAACATTTCACGTGGAACGATATCCACACCAATTTCAGTCTCTCTGAGTTAAATCATAGATTCCCACTGTTCCAGATTCATTACGTTGTCATGAAAGAGGAAGGTATGCCAGTCTCTTGCATGTTTTCTTCTTTCCAAATACAATTACCTCTCTTTTTCTTTTGGTGGGGCTGCTGATAATGACTTCATATATTTGACTCTCAGCTGGCAAGATACTGTTCGAGAAATATGTAATACTTTGTTTTACTCAACACTATATATTTGAGATGAAATAAAATCAGTGAAGTTGGTTCCAAGTCTTCAATTACTTGCCATTAATTCAATCAAATTCATGATGTCTCAATGGATGTTTTGATTCAAATAATTTACTGTTTAAAAAAACATTCTTATTTTTAAGAACACAGTAATAAAGTGATTCGTTTTTTTAAGTCATGTGCACTGTGCAAAGGAGGTCCAAGCTTTATATAGTTCACTTACTGTAAACCGCAATTTACATTGTAAATATTGAATATTGATCTTTTTATCTTCATTTCAGATTTACAGTGCTTAATTTTTGCACAGTAGCACTTACACTTCTGCTGGAGTTGTCAGTTTGAGTTTAATAGGGAAGGTTTAATTACAAAGAAGGAAGTTCCTGTGAGCAGCAATCATATTGAGTAACTCATTTCATCACTTAAAATAGTGTTGAAAGTGTCAAGCCCACTGCATCTCATGTAGAATAAAACAAACAAAAACGAAACAGAGGAAAAGATTTCAAACATTTGTGGTATCTGACATGTGATACATGTTACCTTTCCAATTGTTCTGGAATGTTTATGTAGGAGAGATCCCAATTGCTGGGGGATGCAGGAACTGATGACCCTTTTGCCCTGGGAATTGAGGCCCTGCTACTAATGGGAACCATAAGTTACAATCTGTCTGTCTAAACATTTGCCTGTACACAAACTATGTAAGTGATTTTTGAGCTGTGATACAGGGAGAGACTCATTCTGGCTCCAAGTCGTCTCCCAGGCAAACCATGGTGCTTGATCGACGCTGGTCTTCTTTGTAATAAACCTATTTTATGCAACCAAGCCGGTGTCAGCGAATTTTCCTTCATCATCTGCACATCATCGAAGTCTGAGAAACAACCACACATTTACAAGTATGACTAAAAATATCCATAAGTATCCATATGTCTTTAAAAATTGTGATTGAGATTCATTTATCCAGGTTTACTGTTTTTTGTAACAATTTCCAATCACTAGCAGCAGTTAGAGAACAAAACTCTCTTTATTCTCCTTTGGGCTAAACACACTAAGCTCCAGTCTGGTCAGTCGGTTCTCCAACTGCAGCTAATCATCATAGAGATAAACCAGCCAGTGCGTGTAATTTTAAGGATCAATATACTACCCTGAATGCTGCTGAAGCATCAGTGTATAAACTTTTATAAAAGTAGTTGAAGCATTTTAGCTGACAAATTCAATGTTAAGAAATACATGGTGTTTATTCATTTATATTTTGATTTGACTGTTAACCTTTTACTACAATTTGCCAACTTGATCGCTGCCTTCTGTCGATCTCTATCTGCCCACCAGATGTCCCCAGACCTTCTTCCGGTCTCCTTGTCCACCTGTTTACCTGTTTTCCAGTTTCAATCACCTGAGTGTCCCCGCCCACTCAGACATGTGATCCAAGTATCTTCATCACCCCAGGTAGTATTTAAACCTGTTTTTGCCCCAGCTCCTTGTTGAAACATATGCTTTCGTGTATGTGTATTTTCCTGTGTGATAGATGTTGGAGAATTTCTTCAGATGGGCTACAAACTCTTCAGAGTCACAATAACACCTTTAATCTTCAATGTTCAAGCATACACTAATATTACTTAAAGTCCACTTCTATCAGTAAAAAATGACAGCGTGTCAGGCAGAGTCTCCTGCAATTCTTGTAGATTTACTATAAATATGCAACAAAATACAGTAAACCAAGGCTAGTTCGTGAACACAGATATTGAATCTGAAACCGAAGCTCTCATTCGTATATACAGTCCTTACCCCTCCCCATGGGTGGCAAAGCCATTGAGTGCATTCTTTTTGATGCTTTTCAGTGGTGTGGAGGTGATCTTTGCCACTAGATTAGGGATTGGTAATGTCCTCCCACTGCTTTCCATAGCATATCCTTATTTGCCATCAAACCTTGGGACAGTGCGCAGTGGGATGCGTTCACTTCTCGACAATCTGCACGCATCCATCAGAATGCTGACTCACAAAAGAATTGGGCCTGATCTCAAGCTTTCTCTCACTTTCCCTTTCTATGGGATCCTGCGGGTACAGGGGCCTCTTTAAGGCCTCTTTAGTAGCCACTTGAGTAAAAGTGCAGGTGGAGTAAAAATGCACCACACCTTTCTATCTGCATGCAGTAACCTGTTGTCTGTATCTGTCTGCCTCCCTATCTGCTGCTCCACCCATCTATTTGTAAGCCTTTGTTTTCTCCATCAGCTTTACCACTAAAGCCACTTCACCTGCATCTGCCTGCCTGTGTGTCAGTATTTGGCTCCTGCCGGCCTGTGCTGTGCTGCACACAGACAAGATTCTTACCTACAACCTACCAGATGAACTACTTTGCACATATACAGGTAGCTTGAGGTCTCAATGGTGTCTAGAAGTTTTCCTGGGTAGTAGCTTTGATTTGAGATAAGTTATATCTCAATGTGATTAAAATGGCACTGAACTTTTAGTACCATCACGGACAGTTTATTATTGTATTTGATGCAAGTTAGGGTCATCACATATCACACATATGCTCTCATTTTCACTGGGATTGTCTCATTTTTCTGCAAATGAAAATATTTACCAACCCCAATAATTTGAAAGAATTACACAAATATATACACACAATGGCTTTAATTAATACAGAAGTGCATGTGTATGCTTTGTGATATCATTAAAATGTGATAAAAACAATAACATCAGTAGGTTAACTTGTCATAAAGCCATATTGTACCCAGTCTTATATTATTCACATTAAGGTGGTGTCTCAAAATGCTACATCATTGCACTATAGTCAATACAGAGCACGTTTGCAGTTTTTACTGTGAAATAGTACGAGAAAATCCTGCTTTGACCTTCTTAGGAAGACAACCACAAGGAGTAATTATTGCCTCAACATGCAGTAATCTTGGGCCACTATGACGCATGATCATCAAGACGGATCTTGATTAATCCTGGTTATAGGGGCTCAGTATTTTAATTTTGCTTTCCTTCTGTACTCAAGTTGTTATTTTTGTACTTTGTTTTCTTTCTTGAACCAATTAAAAATCCACAGGAAAACATTGCCAAGGGGGTGTTAGCTGATCTCAGTGGTTCGATTTGGTCTAATGAGAGCAACATTGCAGCTCATGAATGAGCACTTTTACACTCCTGGGTTTAGTTCTGGAGACTTTCTGTGAGGAGTTTGTGCAGTCTCAATTTCTCTGCTTGGGTTTCATCTAGGTGCTCTGCTTTTCTCCTTCAGTCCAAATGCATTCAGGGCAGGTTGTAAACAGTTGCTCAACATCGTGGGAAATATGCTCTTTTGCCCTTTCTGAGAGAGAAATGAAAACATCATTATTGATTTTAATGTCTCTGCTTTAAGTAAAGCCAGAACGCCTATTCTATCTTAAATTTTGAAGCTGTGGGATACAGCTAGCCTGGTTATGTCTAAGATTTTTTGAATCTCTCTAAAATACCAGCACCTCTAACCTTAGAATTGAAATCTCTGTGTCTCATTTGTTTAAATGGTACACAAAGAAAAATGCAAAAGCAACTATCTTTGGTTTCAGGGAAAGTTATATGCTTTAAGCATTTCTTAGCAAAAACACAGCCAGTCACAGTATCTGTGCAAAACTTTGCAGACTCCTGTCATTTCAGTGATGTTTCCAAGTTTGGTACAAATGTGCCTGAACCAGAGACCAGTGTAGATTTATACCAACTTGAACTATTTTGTAAACTGGAAAAAAAATTGCCTAAAGATGTCAAGTGAATCTGGGATTGCTTAATAAAAATCTCATTTGTAATAGGAAGAATTACACAGAGTAAGAAGCACACTCAGACCTATGTTCACGACCTATGTGCACATGTAACAAAAAAAATGAAAGGTGTGTGGGCGATCTATTGTGGAATTTAACCAATCATTCGAGAACGAAGTTAACTGAAAGAGGAATAAATGAGGGAACGCCCTCATACACACACACACACACACACACACACACACACTATTTAAGTGTGTAGTGCAGGAAACATATCTGCCTCATGTAGACATGACTGAAGTGGTGCCCACACCTGAATAAAGCTGAGACAGCTAAAGTGCAAACAAAGGTAAGATCATGTTGAAGTATTTTGCATCTTATGTGTATGATTAACTGTATTAAAAGGGATTTTAAACATATTGTTACATTTGTAATAATAATCATTATTGTAAAATTAGTGCCACTGTATGATTTTGTGATAATATGGCATTTTTAAAAGGTCACATTCTTTTAAATTAGGCCAGATTTCTGGAAAATGCCTGGAGGTATCTGAAAACATGAGATCCAGCTTAATTCCTTTTTTGGCTTTTTTATTGAAGCTTTAGAGACTCAGATTTGACAGTATATTTTTTCATTGTGTCTGTTCCAAAAACAAAGTGTACTAGCATTGAAAATCCTACACTGTAAAGATCTTCTCGATAAAATGTCTGTTTATTTCCATCATCCTTTTTCTGTGCTGATTTTGTCCATGTCTTTCTTCCTTAGGTGTTTTAATTTGCCACTTGTTGCCTTGGGACATGTGGTTCACTGCCTGAAAAAAGCAGAGAGAGGAGGTAGGACAGTAGAGACAGGTTAATAGATAGTATCTATCTAGATTTTTTATCTTTAAACTTCACCCTCATCATCCTCCTGCTCTTCCTCTGTCATGACTGCCGGACTGACAGTCATGCTCCGGACTCTAGTGATTCTCTCACTACCAGGCCTCATTCACTGCTTCCAACCACTCTTTGTATTTGATGGGAGTTCAATCACTCACCGTGAGATCACGGAAAGGGCAGTCCTCAGAAAGACGGCGGAGGTCTGCAGAGATATTGCTGCCTCTGAGGGAAAGGACTTCAGCCTGACTGTGAGTTGGAAAGCCATACTGAAAAAAAAGGCTCGGAGCATTGTACTGGATTCAAATATATAAATTATGCTATATAGGTTTTGTATTTATTTCCGTTCTTTGACTTGGGGCAAATGTTTCCACAATATTATATAGGGTCAACTTCTTGGACATGATGTTGAAAAATGTCAATAAATGGATCAATCATAGTTGAATTGTGAAAAATAAAACAATTGACAATTAGTATCTCAATAATTTGGACTTTTGCATTCTAAGTTCTGAGGATTTCTCCTCCATGAGGAAGGAACATGAGAGGGCATCCTATATTCTCCATCATGCAGTTATCATTATTTGTCATTTCTTTGTCTCCAGATTGATGACAGTCTGTCAGCTGACAAGGTGCAAATGGCCTGTTCCTCTACGGGTACTTCCACATCTTTCTCCTCCAGTGTCTTCTTCCAAACTTCCATTGCTACTATGTATTTCAGCAACGCATTAGTAGATGTGGTGTTTTTCCTGAGTGAAATGTATCATTTGGATGCTGAGCTCTTCCAGGAAGGACGGGATATCATCACAGCAGGTACACATCAAAGATTACTTTCCTATATATATCTTAATGTTTAAAATGTTTTGAAAGTTAAAATGATCTCTTTAAAGCCACCAAAAGAAAAAAAACCTTGATCTAAAAAGCAATATATCCGATGTTATTGTTCCATTAAGCCAGGAAGAAATGCCCAAAACAACTTTGGAAGTCATATCTCTCTGGGATGGAAAATTTAAAAATTCTACAATAAACCATAAATACTGCACGAGACAGTGTAGCCGGCTGGTGGTGCCGAATGGAAAAGTTTAAAGTTCATCTACGGGACATGTTCTTCCAGTGATAAGAGAAGATTTCCCACTGGTAAAAATACCAGACAACAGAGTAAATATGGTCAATCTGGGGGATTTACTACATTTCAGTAAGACATGATGGGACACTCATTTTTGTATAAGCTAGACGTTGTCATTCAAGTTAAGAGTGGGAATCTATTTTCACATCTTGCCTAATGCAACTTCAGTTTGAAACCTGTGTTTTCATCTGTACTGACATCACAATTGAACTTGGTATGTTTGGAAGTGGACCTTGGTAGGGGTCTGTTAACCCTCATTTAATGTTGCCTCGTTCCTGGTTCCTGGTTCCTGGTTTCAGTATTGTTCATTATCTACATTATAAAGAGGATTTTTCCTTTACAGGTATGTCTGCTGTGAAGGCCAGTGTGAAGCTGCAGAACTTTCTTGCAGGTAGATGGACTCTGGGACGGATCTCTCACAGCCTACAGGTGAGATTGATGATTATTTTCTCATCAATTCTTGGGGGCTGTGGCCTTATAATTAAAACATTAAGCAATGGTGTTCTTGGAAATAATGTTTCATATTCTGTATATTAAGGATTTCTACAGCCACAGTAACTGGGTGGAGCTGGGGAATAATGCTCCTTACAGCGCTCTGATCACAGCGGATCAACCACTTGAGAACCTGGCAGGTAGGATACTGTTTTCTGGGTGTAGAGTTATGGTTTCAACACCAATTCTTGTCCACAAAACTGATGTTTAGTCATAGAAAATCTTCAGTGACCACACTGACCACATAGCACATTGTCACCTTATCTGTCATCTTTCACTTAGCACAGCTATGACTCGCAAAGCTTTACTTGCAACTCACGCACCGCATTTCATTCAACACAAAAGCCTAGAGTTTAGTGGCTCCATTGTGCTGCCAATTCAAGATGAATATCAATGATTAAATTTGTAATGATCACAATTTATTCTGTAAAATAAATCATTAGATGGCAGGTCAGCTTATTCATTTCAATTTACCAGACTCGAAATAGAATTATTTACATATATAAACATAATTCCCTGTGTCTCATGATATAATGTTTAAGGTAATTAAGTGTAAAACTCATTTTAGTATCAAAGTACCACTGGAAGTCTTTTTTTCAAATTTTCTTTCTAATATGTTATAGTATATCTTCAGATTAATTACCAATGCCATTATGTTTATTTCCTCACTAAATTTGCTGCAGGCCCGAATACTCCAACCTGCAGAAACTGTATAGAAGGGAACTGTGATAACAACATTCTGCCTGAAGTGCTGCAGCAGGGGCTTCTCACTTCAGGCTACTTTGACTTATTCTCCTCTTCAGCAAAACCTGCAGGTAACCTTAAGGAATCATCTACACTGATGTTGTGTTCCACTATTGGTAATGTATAAACATATCTAGGTAACACAATTATTCTCTCTGCTCTAAGGTAAATGCAGCCACGGTGGTTTTTTTGACCGGACAAGCGGAAAGGATCCGGTGGGGGGCATCAATAAGGATGATGTTGGGTCTAGTCATGGCTCACTTCACCGCAAAGCAACTGATTTGGCCATGCAGGCCACTGTGGAGTTACTGGAGGACATCAGAGTAGCTGTCGGAGACAAGAATTTCCTGCGGTATGGGCCACTTTTATCGGAGTCATTTTGCGTTCCTATACAACAGGAATGAAAAAGAATGAACAGTGTAAGATGAATTTAGTATATGTTTGGCTGTGACACCAAATGAAAGCAAAAACAAAGAGCGTGTCTCCATAGCTTCACATTTCACTTTAACTTTTCAACTAAATTTAGCTCAGCTTCAGCCACAGCATAGATGTACTTTGTCCTGCAAAGGAAAATAACATTCCTACTGGGCTTCTTCTAAATCTTTGCTTTCTGTGCTAAGCAGCAGCATGATCAAGGTCAATGGTAATCACCGATCACAGATAAATTACCCAGGATCATCAGGATAACCCACATAAGAAACATTCAGTAGCAACATGAAAGAGTAATTAAGTTTTGTTCTCTCTCTTGTTCCTCCAGACTGATGGGCCTCTCCCAGTCCTCTGTGCTGTGTTTTGTCATTGACACCACAGGCAGTATGAGTGATGACATTGCCGAAGCAAAGAGAGTTTCCTTCGACATCATTGACAGTAAGAGGGGAACTCAGCAGGAGCCCTCTGCCTACATACTGGTACCTTTCAATGATCCAGGTTGGTAACTGACAAGGAAGTGTATTTTTTTGAGCAGTGCCTCCAACCCCAGCTCTTGCCACCAAATAAAGTTTTACTGTGAACCTAATTAGTGGATTTTACGCCACTGTAAACTGCCTCTGTATCCTAATAGCCAAAGTGAAATGTTTATTTAAATGAGGGATTGGGATCATTTATCTGTTCCATATCCAGATTTTGGACCTCTGACTATGACAACCAATGCAGATATATTTAAAGGCAGCATCAACGAGTTGTCTGCAAGTGGAGGAGGAGACATTCCAGAGATGTGCTTGTCTGGACTGCAGGTGTTTGACAATATAATGAACATTTTTCTACTGTTATGCAATACTTCTTATAGTTATCTAGGAATCATTATTTGTTTTAACATTATATCATCATAATGTCAATTAAAGTCACCAAACAATAAAAATGTTTTATTACTCAATATGCTAATTCATAATTAACCTTGAAATCTAAATCAAGAAATTGCTTTTCATTCATTTTTTACTCTAATAGTCTCTAAAGAATATTCTTTTTTTTCTGTACTGTGTATGACTGACAGCTTGCACTGACCGCGGCTCCACCCTCCTCTGAGATCTTTGTTTTCACTGATGCTCCAGCTAAAGATGACCATCTGAAAAGCACCATCACGGCCCTTGTCGAGAGCACCAAGTCTGTGGTAGGAGTCAACTTTTATCATCCTCGCTCTTTAAATGTCAATTCATTCCATTAAAAAAAATAGTAGGTAAACAATTGTGGGCTTATACAGTATATCATGTATGTTCTAATATACCCTTTACAAGTATTTCCTTTCTTTACTTATACCTCTAGGTTACTTTCATGTTGACAGACGTCCTGGCCAGTCGACGGCGCCGCGGAGATGTTCAAGGTGTGAGTCCACGCGCAATGAGCCAATCAGATATCCAGCTGTACCGGGACCTTGCCCAAGCCTCTGGAGGTCAGGCCATTGAGGTCACTAAGTCAGACCTCTCTCTGGCTACTACGGTCATAAAGGATTCATCAGCCAGCGCTTTGGTAAGACACAGAGCAAGAAAATCATACCTGGCTGAAGATGGTACTGTACATTATTTGTTTAACTGTGAAGTTTTCTGTTCCTTCATCTTTCAGGTGTCAGTTTTTCAGGCAGTGAAAAATCCTGGAAGGCCTGATAATTTTACTTTTACTGTTGATGATTCATTAAGGAACATGACTGCATACATAACAGGAGCCTCATCTCTCACCTTCACTCTCACCAGCTCCACAGGTGTTCTTATTGCTAATGTCCACTTTTGATTGTTCCATCTACCCTTGGAAAGATCTTTTAAATTCGTTTGTGCTGCGTGGTTTCTTTTGTTTAACATGTTTCTGTCTTCTCCAGGTGTATCTCAGAGTTCCAGTCAGTCCAGTGGTCCTCTGGCATCATTCACCACAGTGGGAAACCTACGTCGTTTAAGCCTCAATGCTGACAATCAAACAGGATCATGGAAAATCAGTGTTAACTCTAATAGTCCCTACTCTGTTAAGGTCACAGGTCGGTAATATTATAGAGTTCAAGGATGTTGGCTCGCTAGTCAGTGAGAGTTGCAGTCTTTGAAAGATTTTATTTCACAGGGTTTTGTCTACCGTTGTGTTTTCTGTTGTAAATCTGTTTTATATATTTGTGTGTACATCAGGTCAGAGTTCAGTGAACTTCATTTATAACCTTGTAGAAGCACATGAAGGACCCCATGGGGACTTCAGCCTAAAGGAGGGACGTCCCCTTTCAGGTCAGACCACCTTTTAATTACACTCATCTTAAACTTTACACCTTTACAGTTGTTTTCTCATTGTCTTCGGCATCATCTGCCAAACTCCTTTCTGTCTGTTTCAGAGCCTCTCAGTCTTTTTATCTCTGTACATTACGTTCATGTCTAATGACCTGTCACAATGATACACACCACGTTTTCCTTTCTCTCTTGTCACAACTTGCAGGTGGCAACGCCACCCTCTTGGTCTCTGTGACAGGAAGTGACACAGTTAAGATCACAGAGGTCACTCTGTTTGACAGCTCTGGGCCAACAGAGGTCAATGGATCACTACAGGCATGTCAGATGTTACACTTGATAAACTTAAAGGCCAATAAGCCGTAGCTAAAGTGAATACCTTACATCACTCTTCACCAATTCTGTTTATTTTCTACCTTAAGAGAAGCAGTTGGTTGTAGTGGATGTCGCTATGCTTTCTGAAAGCTGAATTTCACATGTTGAATACTAGAATTTCCTCAGAATCAGTGCAGGCAAGTGTTACCTCACAATGATAATGTAAGTGACAAACAATCAGACAGCAAGTTTGTTTTGTGACTCTAAAAGTTTATTTCCATTTAAGATAAAGCATGAAAGGCATTTAGGATTATTTTTGGTATTTAATGAAACAACAAATAAATGTTTTGGAGAAGCATTCACTCCTCATATTACTGTCTCCTTCATGAAAACATGTGTCCTTCCTTTTCTGCTCCCCCCCACAAACACACACAGTCGGTGGGAAGTGGGAACTTCCTGGTGACATTCGGTGGAGTTCCAGCAGGTGACTTTGTGGTTCGTCTGAAAGGAGAGCTCAGCAGCTCCACCTCCAGGTCGATACCGAGCAGTTTCCAGAGACAGGCCTCCACGCAGATCAAGACCTCCAGCATCTCTGTTACTGTGAGCGCAGTCACAAACTGTTTTTTGCCTCACTGAAGCAGTTCTTTGCTTCAGCATTTATAAAGTAAAGCATTTATGGTCATTCATGACAACAGGACTTACTGTTGGAAATTGCCAGTTGGTTAAACACACACTTGTATTTCCTCAAATGAAGGGTACAAAGAGTTTAAAAAATAGCATACCTCTGTACTTCTAAAAAAAACATCATTGTATAAAATACCTCCCCTATCATCTCTTTTCCAGTCCCAAGTCAACAACACCAACATAGAACCAGGCTCCACCATCTCCATCCCTTTCAAAGTCGCCACAACCACCAACGGAGCCGTTAACAACTCTGCAACTGGGACATTCATAGTACGAGCCAACAATGATCGCAGCTACAATTCTGCTTCACCCAGCACCATCACCATAGCGGAAGGAAATGGAGGCACAGCCAATGGCACAGTTACCTTAACGGTACCAACCAGTGCTGCATCAGGAACAGACGTGACCCTTACCCTTGAGGCAGAAAACACAGCTGCCAGTGACATCAACTACGTTGTCCTCAGGTTTTCTGTAATTGCAAAGGTAAGAGAAAAAGACGAGGAAGTGGTTTAGTGGGCTGTCATGAGAGTTTGGTGCCAAACAATACTGTATGTGTAATATTTTTCGACATAAATATATTATTGTTAAATCCGTTGTGATAAATTACGGTCAAATACATAATGCTATAAAAGGAGAGGTAGTGGGTAGACTCTCTCGGTGTTGTGTTATCATAATATAATTTACCTTTTTTGGCCATTGACTTGCTTCGATTTTATGGATTTGGTGGTAATTTTTGGTTACAATGAGTTCACTGATGTGCCACAGTCTCTCAGGAAATTAAGAATGTTAAAATGTCATCCATAGCAGACAAAATAAGTTGCCCAAGTTTTGTTCTTCTTCTTTTTGTTTACTTAATGATTTGTGCAATGCTGTACTCCTGTATTATTGCTTCATCTCTCTCACTTCTGTTTCTCTGTGTCCAGGTGACAGATGTTACCCGGCCTGTGTGCCGGGTTGTCAGTTCATCAACCACCTGTCCATCCTCTTCATTGCTCTGTGCTTCCAGCCACTGGGAGTTCATTGCTAATTTCACCGATGGTGTCAATGGGACTGGCATCCAGAGTGTCACAATCCGCCAAGGGAACGGGACCCTCAACACCAGTGCGGTGGCTGGGGGAGGGGATGGGAACATTACAGTAGCTACCTATAGAGCCTCCTGCTGTTCACAGATTGTGCAGCTGGCTGCTGTGGACAAAGTTGGAAATGTGGGGATGTGTGTGGGAAAGACTAGAGAATCCACCACAGCTGCACCTGTGACTACAGCTACAGTTAACCCAGCATCCACAGGAGGGCACACTTTGAGCATATCACACTCTCTCTGGGTCACTGTTGTGGTTTCACTCCTTTGGAAGTAAAAGATAAATGTAAGCCACACTGTAAATATAGAATATGATGGAGTGACATGGCTGAAATTCTTTATTATATTTTGGCTTTTTTTCATCAGAAGCGTGGGAAACATTTTTCTCTTCAAGTATTATTCAATATATGCATTCCTAGTTAATTTAATGGAAAGTACAGTTCTTATATGAGGTGCAGGGAATGCCTGCTAAAACTCAGATCAGCTTGACCTGTTGGCACAGCAATTTGCGTTGCTCAATGATGAAGAAAATGCATGATTACACATTTATAACTATTCATTTTCTTAAGTGTAATTAAAAGTAATAAACTAAACATCAAATGACTAATGAATGACACACGATTAAGTAACTATTTCATTGCAATCTTTGATTATTAAACTTTTTTAAAAAAAAAATTTTTAACCTAATATCATTAGGTATCATTCAATTACATCACTGTTTTTGTTTCATGTCCATAACTATATACCAATAACTGGTAAAGGGATTACATGGTTAGAGATTAAGAAAGGTACTGAAAAAGCAAAAAAAGAAGCAGTGAAACATAGGAGGAGTGAGACTGTAAGCCCCACAGAGGGCCGGATAGTTGAAAAGTTCAGAAAATGGATGCTTTTATTTTCTGATTCAGATTAGTAGCCGTGCAGGTAAAAGTGCAGGTGGAGTAAAAGTACACCACAGCTTTCTATCTGCATGCAGTAACCTGTTGTCTGTATCTGTCTGCCTCCCTATCTGCTGCTCCACCCATCTATTTGTAAGCCTTTGTTTTCTCCATCAGCTTTACCACTAAAGCCACTTCACCTGCATCTGCCTGCCTGTGTGTCAGCATTTGGCTCCTGCCAGCCTGTGCTGCTACCACCAGACCATCAAATCAGTATCAATTCAAAAGAATGGAATAAAATCATGGGGAATTTAATTTCACTGTCATGATGTTTACACTTTATATTGCAGGAAAACAAATTTCAGAAAAATGTCAGCAGTAACACAGAAATATACTTGAGGCATTCTCACTTATTGACAGTTACTAGCACCAATGCGATGCTCTAGAAAGAGTCAGAATTGGAAATTAGGTGCTTAAAATGGTGATACATATTTATTCATATGCAGTTTGTGCAGTTTTGTAATTTGGCCTCACTGAATGGTTCACAGTTACCTTTGCCATGGATATGTTCATACAACTGGCTTGAATTAACAGGTATTTCACTACAATAATTGCTGAAACCCAAGTACAAATAACTTTGTTGCCTTACTAGTTTAAAGTTTAAACCTCTGGACTGTGATTGAACCGCTCCTAACATTCTAGCTGTCAAAGCCCTAAGGTTTTTTTAGTGATATCTTATCAAACTTGTGACATGAGAATCATAGTGAAATTTTAACTTGTCAGAGGAGGAGAACAATGGCTCAGTTCCATTCAAGTGTCCCGGTAAGACATGACAGTGTGATGGTGAACCAGCACACACAATACCAGGATCCTGAAGTGGCCTATCAAAACAGTGGGGCCAGCCATCATCAAATGTGAGATATGAGGCCAGGACAAGCCACCTAGTATCTGCTCATATGGTGGTTGAGAGTAGGATTTAAAAAGCAGCTTAAAGCTACGTTAGATCAGGGCCTCAGAATGGTTTTGCCTGTCAGGAGGCCCAGTACATTTATGACAAGGCAGCCTGATACCCACTGCAGGGCCTAATGATAGGTGAAAGCATCACTTAACATGAATACTGTGCTACAAATTTTACCGTGTATTGTGAACTGAGGAATGTCACTCAACAAGTTACTCATTATAACACTACTCTGAAGTGTTAAAATTAATTGTTGATGTAAACTGACACTATGAAAGATTCAACAACCTTTACTGAGACACTGAAGAGGCTAAAGTGTGTCTGCTACTTCAGCCGCCCAGTCACACGCAGACGAATGATTAACTTTGTAATTGTGTTTTTGTATTTTGTGTGCAATGACTCACGCATCCTGATTATGTCACACAAAAGATTTTGGAGGCTGATAATTTGGTACCACACAGACAAGATTCTTACCTACAACCTACCAGATGAGCTACTTTGCACATATACAGGTAGTTTGAGCTCTCAATGGTGTCTAGAAGTTTTCCTGGGTACTAGCTTTGATTTGAGATAAGTTATATCTCAATGTGATTAAAATGGCACTGAACTTTTAGTACCATCACGGACAGTTTATTATTGTATTTGATGCAAGTTAGGGTCATCACATATCACACATATGCTCTCATTTTCACTGGGATTGTCTCATTTTTCTGCAAATGAAAATATGTACCAACCAATAATGTACTAACCAATAATTTGAAAGAATTACACAAATTTATACACACAATGGCTTTAATTAATAAAGAAATGCATGTGTATGCTTTGTGGTATCATTAAAATGTGATAAAACAGTTACATCAGTAGGTTAACTTGTCATAAAGCCATATTGTACACAGTTTTACATTAAAATGGAGAAAAATGGAGGTCAACGGATCATTGAAGGTATGTCACATTACTCATTATAAATCTAAGAGACTTCACTTCTGGTTTTTCAAGTTAGACAATTAACTGCAAACTCTGTATTTCACATTACTGCCGACCATTTTCTAAACAAGCAATTTTTAGACTTATTTCCTCAAAGGAAAAAGGAAGAAGTCATGATACTTGTTAAGTTAATGATCTTGCACTTTCTGACAACTTATTTTCCCATCTTGAAATTCAGGGTGAAATATAAGGGGTCACTTGATTATTTTACATATCACTACCCAGCAACTCTGCCAAAAAATAAACAGAGATTACTTCTGTTTTAAAGTTGATTTTCATGCTGAAATGAATCGCAACCACTGGCTGTGTGTAATTTAGAAAATAAAATAAATTTTGGGTAAGATTTGAATGTTTGGCAGTGATATGAAGTATCCGTGATTTGTAACCAATGGCATAAAATATACAAAGAAAAAATTATGTCACGCTTTCAAGTCATAGAATAATTTATCGATGCAAATTCAAAGATTTTTGTCCTCTAAAAACACACCTGTATGATAGAGCTGCAGCAAAGACACCGTCTGCATAGCCTTTAGTATTAATACTTTAGATGTACAACATTTAAGTAAATACGTGGCAAATGGTACTGAAAACTAAGGTCATGAGAAGTGACTAAATGACTCAAATTACTTTTTTTTTTTTATACTTGTAACTGAACTATACAGAATGAGTCTTATTCTTTCTGTCCTTAACGGTCACCAGAAGTGGTAACTTCCTGGTAAGATTCAGTGGAGTCCCAGCAGGTGCCTCTGTGATTGCCTTAGGTCAGGACACCAGCTCCACCCTGAGGCCATAGCGAGGAGCTGCTGACACAAGCCATCACTCAAATAAAGATCTCCGACATCCCTCGAAATAACTTTGGCCTGCTGGAGTCCCATTCATTAAGCTGCCCTTAATTACTGTTGCTATGCCTGTCAAACTTCCATTTCCATATAGTGTATTAGTATATTACCAAACAAGATTTGGAGTAATTGGATTCTTGATTTCAGACAGAAAAAACAGACCTCTCTTTTTTTAAAATCTGGCAATAATTTCAGTGTTTTTCAGTGTCATCTTTCAGTGTTCCCCTGTTGTTTTCCATTTCAGGTCACCGTGTTCCTTTGGGTGACGCCCTGCTACCTATTTCAAATTAAAGAGTCTCGGTCTATTTCATGTAATGCGCCTTGTCTTTTTCAAGTAATTTCCCTGTTGGACTTCACATTAAAAAAATGAGAGGATCAGCATGTAGTAAAGACATCAACAGCAACCCAGCGCTCGCCAACGGAGAATCTCCAGCAGAATTAGGCTGTTTCCAGCCACGTGCCAGAGAAGATGTTCACACAAGGAAAGTTGGTGGAAAGACTGAGATTCATGTACAAATGAAGGAGCCAGAGGGATAAAACTTTGAGTTATCTTTGCTTTGATTTTAAATCTCTATTGACCAATGACCAGTGTATTCAATGAAGTAGTAAACAAGACAAAAAGAACTAAACAGCATGTGAGAGGCATAATAACACATTTACAGTTTTTAATTTGTAATGTTTATGCATCACTTCAGACTGATTCTGTTGCCATGTCAAGACCCAAGTGGAAGAGCGGGGCTGATTAATTAAAGCTGTCTAAGCGATTAAATGTTAAATGTACAACATTATTCTTCTCACAGGTATTTCCATATGTTGTGTGAAGGAAGAGCTCTCAGCTGTCAACATGAATCTACATCATCGGGAACATTGAACTGTGGTGCTGAGCCTCAACTACCAGGAAAAGCTCCTCTTTCTCCCACTAGGCTCAGCACTCAAGGTAGCCTGGGTCAGGCAGACTTATAGCAGTAGAGAATATTTGGTGGCATCTAATTGTGCATTTCAGGTTAATCTGATGAGCATGTTATGATTTATCAAGTCTGTAGAATTCATTATGTGAAGACAGGAATGTTATGCATCTATGCATCACAGTTATTTAGAATATCTGTGGGTTAAATTATCTTCATTAAGAGATAAACCTCAAATGTTAGATGGTCTGGTATCATTTTTAATGTAAATAATCCCTAAATTGTCTCTGAGTATAATGACATTTTTTAAATTGAGGGTTGATGATTTATGATGTTTTAACACAACACATTTTCTTTCTGAATTTCATCCAGCTCTGTAGGTCTTTACAGATAACATCTAGCCGGAGCTGAACTTGTTTCTTCCATACAAGAGGTGTCTGCAAGCTCCTGTCCTCACTAATAAACTCTATCTGAGAGCTAGTATATGCCAGTCAGCCAAGCTTTCAATTTGATCTTCTCTGTCATGGCCAGAGGGAGCTCCTATTTTCATGGAAATAATGGGGTACTGTACATAGGTGGAGAAAAAAATAATTATAATTATTAATAAATAATTACCACTGTGACAGCAACAGAGCAGGATATGTTCCATCTTAGAAGAAATTTGTATATTTCCATTTGAGAGAAAAATGTTCCTTTTACTCCCCTATATTGAACTTTCAGCTATAGTACTTGTTACTCTGCAGATTCAAATTCAAAATTTGCTTAAAAAGCACATGATGAGCTTATAAAATATATCTTGTAAATGATTAAACCAAACAGTAAAAAGTAATTAAAATTGGCTCCACCATGGCGAGCTACAGTATTAAATTGCCGCTTACACAGCAATGCATCAGTAATAAAAATGAAATAATACAGTATTACAGTAACAGGCTCAATTCTGCTGCCTAATGACTAACAAATACTTTTCTTATGTTGCTATTAAAATTTTTGTCTTATGAACATCTACTTAAGCAAAATTTTGAAGGCATGCTTGTAATCATCTTAGTACTTCTTCCACCACTGACTGTAACATAATACTGCGCATAAAACTTTGAACTTCAGTTTAGCCAGTTATCCAGAGAAAAAAAGAAAATACATCCGAAGACACAAATGGGTCCAGAAATGCATCACTAGTGGTTGTGATTTTTCAGTACTCTTGGTGTTTAGGGTGGATTCCCTAACTCCATGTTGAGTGAAGATCACCATGCTTCACAGTATGGTTTTCATGGATGAAACATACATATGGGGTTCTGTCAAACATGTATGGTGAAGAGAATGATTGACAATGCTGCTGATATAGCTAGTAAAGTTTATTTGTCTATTTCAGAAAAGTAAAACAATAATTACAACAAAGAACCAAATGAACCTCAAAGGGCAGTAAAAATATACCAAAAACAATAATACTTAAAGTGGAAGAACTAAGAGCAACTTCCAGCAGCTGATCAAGAAGGCCACTTCTGGGGTCTGTTTCACAAAGCAGGATTAATGAAGGAAGCAGGATAAGCTAGAACCACATCTGATCTCTGACAAACAGAAGTACACTGTGCTGTTCCTGGTTTTACTCAGTGCAGGTCTCCAGCTAATTCAGTGATCCAGGATGGTGAGACAGGTCCCAGTTATCAGGAGACAGACCTATAGCCTGGCTGAATGCAAACTGCATCAGGAGGAGGGGAGGAGGAGTGAAGAGCTTGGTCCTTTCATCCATAGAAGAAAACTAATTTATATTTTCCTTCAAACAAAACGGGAACCACAAAATCAAAGTACAGCATGTATACTACTACAAAAATAAGAACAGAAAAGCCAATTATCTCTTAATTAATATGGCAAGTAAACCTCGAAGCAGTCACTCCACTAAAAAGAAAAGCTTCATTTTGTTTTACAACTTGTACAAATAATTTTGCCCAGCAGGGTCACCAAAAGCAACTGGAGAGTCAAATGTACACCATCACAAAGAGGAGTCATTATACTCGGTTGAGAAGAGTAAATTTAACTGAATTCAGTATCCTCAATAGATGACAATGACTTCATAGATACAGACACAAATTACTCCTAGATTAAAACAAACCTTCAATTCATGTCTGTGAAGTTTTCTTTCTCACACAAACACTAAATAATATCCTTCTCTGTCTATCTGAAATCTATGACCACATTCTTGTCACATCAGCAATGCAACTTGGAACACATTCAATGTAAGAAACCTACTCTATCAGTCATTAACAACAGTATTTACAATACTTCAATACCTAACATGTTACTCTTTTAAACAGAGCAGAGCTTGATGTTACACAATTTGAAAATTTGCGTTATAAGCCCATGGTAAATTAAACATATCCCTGGATCTCTTTGTTCCTGACAAGAGAGATGGTCAATACCAGAGTTATAGGTATGTATAATCTATACATAACAGATCAATACAGAGGGCAAGTAACTGGTATATGACATTTTTATCCTCAAAAGGCAAAGACAAAAGCTACAGTTACAGATAAATAGCTACAGTTCATTGTGTTTTTTAATAAAAGCAAGTGAGAAACTGTACATATTAACAATATTTTATGGAAAGACCACTGAGGACTCTGTTTTCCACCTGCTGCTGACAAAGTCACTATGCTGTATAATAGGACTTTGGTCCAACAAACCCATCAAGACTTTAATGTAACACATTCCCTCATTGTCAAATAAGGTGTCAAAGACTGGAAAGTGCATTTTCGCTGTAAAATTACAAGTAATTGGTATGAATAGGGGAACAAAAATGTTCTGATTTCCTAAGAAATAATAACAAGTTAGCCCTGTCACTTGAAAGACTGATGATGTAGTTTGATATGATTGATTTGATCTGATAATGTTGTACTTCAGCTACTGTGTATGGGGTTGTAGCCCATTTGTATTCTTGTTTAAATGTAACATTTGAGATATAAAACAGGCAAAAAAAGCAATTAAATTTTGTGTCTTCATAGCTGAAATATAAGAGATTTTGGTTTACACATATGTTGGTGACAATGTAATTGTTGCATGCAGAGGCACTGAGTTGAAAGAGTTTGTAGGCCTACAGTATATTCTCTGGACATGGTTACGTTCCACTCAAACTCTGCTTCTTCTATTATACAAAACAGTACAGAGCTTTCAAAGTTAGGAATCAATTTTTCCAACAGTTGCATCACCAAATGTACTATACCAATCCAGCCATTTACAATATATACATACCTAATTTAAATAATATGTATATATGTTGTGATCATTCCATGCAGCACATAAAAAACCCTTTCTTTGAATAATGTAATTTTATGGAAAAACAGTTTTCCATCAATTTATGTCTATATGCATTTGTTTCTCCTTTAGAGTTTTAGATGGAAATTAGAAGTACAGGCCCAGCACAAACATTGGGTCACTGCAAAGGATGTTCCTGTTTCAAAATCATTTTATACTTTCACCAAAGCACTGGTTTGGTATTACCAACAAAGCAAAAGTATCAGCTTTTCTGCAAAAACTATGCTTCTAACAAAGCACATGCTCAAATCAGCTTGATGCACATGCCCTTCATCTCAAATCAAGCTTTGGGTTTTCATTATCTCCACTGTGCACAAAGATCAGTCACTGCTTAACCTCCCAAAATGGCCTTGTTCCTACATATGACATTAAAGTGATTTGCTGATTTGATAAAATTGGATCACGTTTATGTCACATGAGATGTCCAGCATTAATTTCAGGCAACATTTGATTGAGTTTTTTTTTGTACTGAGATCTCAGTCAACTTGAGCAAGATAAATGCAGTAATAAACAAATTCAAATTCAGAATCATTTAACTGTCATGCAAAACCCACAAGTGCAGATATAATAACAGCTTAACCTAAAATGTTACCGCTAATATGCAAATGCTCCAAGATTTCTGATGTGTAAACATTCCAAAGGTTAAGTAGACCGGTATAGTACATACAATAGTTGCTGTACTCCAATGTTTGTGGAGGTATAAAATGTGGCTGTTTGGCAATAAGCAGGGAGAGAAAGGTACAGTAATATCTCTGCCTTTGGAGTGTGAGTCGGGCAGAGTCGGGGAGACCTGAGGTGTAAACTATCTGATTGTACTGATCTTGCATCTGTTGTATAATTGGCGTTTGGGATGGAAAAGGATGGATGCAATCTGATCCACAGGCCAGTTTAGACTGCTCAGGACACAGTTGCTAGGTGTATGTTGAGGGCACTTGGCTGTCTTTCTGGTGTGTGTTAGTCTAACATATTAGGTCTACTGTGCTACTCCACTTTGTGTCGTGGATTTAATTCCTAATTTAATATATACATCCATTTTACAGACTGAAAAGGGATAATATTCATCATTCACTTGCACACATTGTCACAACTACTAAACACCACTGGCTCTGTGGTGCTAAGGCAACTACTTCATAGTTCAATAACTTGAAAGCAATCAGCTTGTCTTATGAAAGGACACCTAACTAAAGAAACAATGAGAATAATTTACTCATATAATGTAAGGAACTGCTGCTCAACCAAAACAATTATGGATGCTCTATGTTTTGAATAGACGTCACTGCAGGTTGTTACGATAGATAAGACATTTAGCTGGTTTGACTCACAGCGGGAGGAAGTCCGCCACGTCAGGGTGACTGAGCCTACAGCTGCCTGGATGGTATCAATGACACTGATGTGTCCAGGATTATGGAAAATCGTTTGGATATGGCTAGAGAACTTGAATGTCTGGGCACTGGTGTTCAAGGTTAGGCTAGTCTCATTGGGCTACTAAGACAACGGGGTTGCAGGATAATTAGACAAGGGGTGTGACATCCTTGGGACCCTCTACTGTTTGTCCATCTCAGCAGGATCAGAGTTGGAGGAGGACTGTGTGGATGATTGGAGTTGGTTTAAAATTGGTAGTGGGCTTTGTGTAGAGCCCTGGGGGAAGCCACTTGGGACAGGGTCAGGAAGGGTCAGGGTTTCCGGAGCAGACTTTTTGCGGGGTCGTTCCTTGGGGATAGAGAGGGACTCAGGTGCATCAGTGCACATGGGAGTGGAGGGCGCGCTGGCAGGGCCAGTGAGGGCACAGGAGGACAGGGGCGTCTCACTGATGGAGATAGACGGGGGAAACATCCCAATCTTCTGGTTGGTTGCCTCCTGGATCGTGCGCTCAAACTCTCTCACCTCATCCATTGTCATGTCTGGATTAGAGAGAGATTGTTTAAGACCAGCAAGAGGAAGCATTAGGAGAGTGTGTTGGATTTTTTAAAATACTTTGTAGACAATTTAAGAGAAAAAAGGCTGGAAGTGAAGATTTCCAAAACCTGTCATTATGACAGCCACAGGCTTACCCAGAAAAACACAAATAATGGTCAGTACAATGTTGAAAAGAACATAGATCAAAAACAAGTAAACATTATTTGAGAGTTCACATCGTTTTATTTTAATAACCAATATGTTTCTAGTGTTCATTTGTTTAGTGCTGTTTCCTAGATAACAATTTAGATCCTTCAGGGCTCAGCAGACTACTCATTTCAAGTAAATACAGTTCTACTGTTTGTATTCTTAATGCATTTCATGTATGCATAGCTTGACTTACTGTGGGAAGGAATGAGTTGATGTTTTGGGACAGTTAAATGTCAATGTGACATCCTCAGAAGTCACCAATGGTTCAAATATGAGAAAGGAGGAGGGACAATGGAGTAAAGAAACAATGAAAAAGACACGTACACTTGCTTTGTCATGGATCTCTATGTCATCCAGTGAAGATGGGTTTGTTGTGGAATGTTCTTGCTGCTCATGGCAAACTTTAATGTTGGTTTTCTCATGCATTTGTCTCTCGTAATCCCGCACGTCATCCAAATTCATATCTGGAAGAAGGGGGGAGGGGTGGAACGAGGGTCGAAATGTTGGTAACTCCTCTCCAATGACACTCCAGTTGAGAGACAGGAGGTGGAGGAGAGGATTAGGTGGCAAAGGTGCATTAGTTGGGTAAATATAGAGTTTAACTGATGACTAGAGCTTTTTTGAAGTTAAAGCTTTGCAGGGTAAAGTCCTAGCTTTCCATGACCCATGGAGAGTCATGGAGAGCTACAGGAAATAACTAGAGAATCTGAGGCACACCAGGTAGGAGGAAAGGAAGGATGGAGTCAAGGACCTTTCAAGATTAAGAAAAAGCATGAACAATCCACAACCAAAGAAGAGGTTGGATCGCTGAAAACACAAGACAGCAATACTTGCAAGGGTTCAATTATTCCATGGGGAAAATCATTCCACATGCTATAAGATTTAGGAAGTACTTCAAAAAAGATCTAGGCTGTAGGGAGTCATGGTATAAGGGTTTGTGGTTACAGAGAGGAGAGGAGAGGAATATGTTTCATGACAAGGTGGGCTCGTTGTCTGTATGCCCCACAGCAATTGGAAAAGCTCAACTGTTGAGAAGGAGTAAATGTTTTGCAGCCACTTATGGATGCAAAGAGGGCTGCCTCGTGTGCAACCAGACTCTCAGAGAGACGGGCAGAGGCAGCTTTCATGTTTCAGTAAGTGCGTCATTCTTTGCTGATGTAAATTACTCGTTATTGCTTTGTGTAATTGGCTGCCATGGTTTGTGCCATGGTTTGATAGAAATACTTTTCTTGCTACTGTATATTTTGCTTTAATTTGAAAATGGTACATATGCCAATACTGTTTCTGCTCTTGACTTACATGTATGTGTTTCTCCATCATGAAACATGAAAGGTTATGGTTAAAGAGTTATTTTCATGGTGAAGGTTTCATTTAAAACAATTACTGGTCATGCCTGAAAACTAGAATACAGTGTTTGTGATTAGTAGGTTAGTGTTGATACCAAGAGGAGGATCCATGCTGCAGGAGAATGAGCAGGACTGGCAGTTAGGTGTTTTAGATGGGGGTGGAGGGATTTTTCATTCGCATTGATTAGTAAGTGTAAACAATCACTTGCAATAAACAACAATGATAAAGGTAACTTTTTGTTATTTGAAGAAGCATCCATGAGTTCATAAAATTAAGTTTTCAATAACATAACTTAGAGTGAGTAAATAGGTGATGACTGAAATAGCTTGAGTGCGTAGAGAGCAGGACTGTAGAGAAACGCCAACAGACTTACCAATCCACTCATCCACCCAGGCAAATGCCTGTCTGTGTCCCAGCAGCAACACATCACGAACCACCTATAACACAAAGCCGGTCAGTAAATAGCTACAATTGCAACCAATTTTATCCTATTAAATTTGAATGTCCTCATTTTTAAGCTCAAAATATTCTAGATTCAGGCCATTGAAGAGATTTTATGTAAGAATCTAAGCTAAACTGTAATTTTACATTTAACTTGATATAAAAAAATTGGTATTCTTTGAGATATTCTATGTTTTATGAAAGTTTATATTCAACACCTTTTTTTAATATATGCATGTCTTCAGTAAAAGTGAGGCTAGGACTCGGTGTCAAAAACTGGGCAGGGACTACAGATAGTTTTGAGAGATGAACTAAGACATATTTTATTTTGGTATTTTTATGGGATTTTTGTAAAAATATGAAAATGATAGAACTTAACCATGCTAAACAGGAAAGATATAACAATCTATCACAGCAACTTAACACCATTACAATACACACGGTAGTTGAACTATGACGGCGATATGAAAGGTGCAGCGTTCAACCCATGGCTGACCTCTTACCTTGTGTACAAACTGCTCCACTCGTGTCTGCAGACCCCACAACTCAAACTTGACAGTGACGAGTTTGTATGAGCACATGATGGGATCCTGGCTGTCCCTCCATCCCTCCTGAAGCATCCCCCGTGACGTCTTCTCTGACTTGAAATATCGCAAGTCCTGCAGTGCGTCAAATGAACACACACATGCATTTAATAATATCATAATTAACCCAAACCTTGCAGCATCGTTTCTGCATCCCAGCGGAGATAGACTAAAGGGAGAGCATAAAATTAGATGCGTGACTGAATACCAGCATTAAATACTATTCGCATTAACCCCTCTGATCCTTGGAGAATCTCTATCCAAGCTCATCAGAGGCAATGGTTTATCAAACAGCTATGAAGACAATTACCAGCTCTTAATGCACAGACTATGGAGTATAAAAAGGCTTTCAGAATGCAGATGAATGCTGGGTGAGATGGGAGAGGCATATCAAGCAGCAAGTGCAGCTGCTAGACAAGTGGTATTGAGGTCCCCAAAGTTGGTATGAGAGCGAGCATTTGGGCTTCAGTGACAAATTCAACAGATAATAATTATAAAGTGTATTATTATTTTCCTTGTGAAGGTTCTCATAGGGATAGAGACACTTTATCACTGGATAATTACTGAGTGTGAACCACAGAAATAAATCTGAGAAAGGTCAAAACATGACAGAATCTGAAATCATACTGTTTCTTCAGTTACAATGTTTTACTAATGCATTTACAGATTCCCTGGTTACTTACAGCTCTCTAGTGGTATTAACTCCCAAACAAAAGCATCTACACAGACATCTACAGGGACTCACCTCAGACTCTTTATAGTAGCGCTCAGGGATCTCATCGTAGGCAATGTCAATGAAGCACACCTCCCTCTCCTGCTCCTTCAGCTCGGTGTCAAAGATCTGAAAGCAAAATAAATTGGTTTGCCAGCACTCACTGCAGCCTCTGCCTGCCAATCAGGGAGGTCCCCTCACATAAAACACATTTAAAAATGTGTCTTTTCCAGGTTACATCATCATATAAAGTATTTTATTCACACTGACACTAATGCTTGATGTTGCATCTTGTCACTTGATGTCCTGTCATCACCCAAACACATGTTGTAATTGCTTACACAACCATTAGGAGGTGCACTATGCCCATGTCTTCAATTTGTGATCATGTCAAATGATATATTGCTGATTTTAATTACCATGTCACATGTTGTTAAGACAGACAGTTGACTATAAAAAAAACCCAAACAAACAAAAAATAGTGTAACTTTCTTATTTGATTGTACCTCGAAGCAGTTTTCTGGAAGATTAAACATAGTGAAAAAAAACCTTAACATGTCAAGCTTTACAATAAGCTTCCTTGTTTTATCTGAAGTAATGGTCTGGTCTCTCTCTCTCCATATATATATATATATATATATATATATATATATATATATATATATATATATATATATATATATATATAAAAATGGTGTGGAAAACGCCTTTACGGAAATTTATGTCAATTCCTTTTCTCAAGTGTCTCTGACTGAGTTGAGGTGAAAGTTTGAACTCTCTTAACTCTCTAAACAGTACATCCTCACAACTTAAATGAATTGCCGTGCAGACCTGAGCAGCTTTTCAGCAGCTGACAATTGAAATTAATTTAAGTAATAATGCAACTCTATAGTGTGTCATTCTCTTTTCTGCTGTAGCCTCACTGTCTGATTCCAACTGATAAGACCCAAGTATTTTACATAAACATCCTGGCAAATGCAGCTCCCAGTTTTATTATGTGTCACATTACCAGTCACTACTAGCATCATCGTGGAGTTTTGCTACCCAAGTGATTTAACTTTCTCTCTCTGCAGTTTTATACATCTTTTACTCTTTCTCCCCTTTCTCTCACACCTCTTTTATCCTCCTTTCCTTCTCTTAGTACTTCCGTCTTTTTTCAGTGGGGATGAGCTCTGCTGGCACAATAACGGTGATATGTCAGCATGCATGAGTGCAGCCAAGCGACAGGAATGGAGACTGGGATGAGGAGAGAGTGAGAGAGGCAGAGGTGGATGAGAGGAGAAACTTTGGAGGTAAACAATGACCAAGAGATGGGGGTAGTGGAAAGAAAGGGGAAACAATGGGAATGCATGCAGATACTGGAAGGGACAAGGAAAAGGAGGAGGGAGTGACAGGGTTGACAGAATAAAAAGGGAGAGGAAACATAGGGTTTTTTTTAATTAAAGATGAGAATGAAAGGAAAAAATATCTGCAGCATGCATTACTTTACAAAACTGAAATAAACAAGTATACTAATTAATTGGAAGAACTCATAGTAGACTGTAGACTGTTTTATAAATTATTTTCAAACAAGGTAAAGCAGAATTTGATGTAAATAGCTAAACAGAACTAGTAACTCAAATTTGTGTTTGAAAAAGAGGTGAGAAAAACATTTTTCAATGATTTTTAATAGGCACTCTAATATGATGCAAAGATGGTGTAAGGAGAAAAAGAAACAGAATGACATTGTTTCACACAGGGAGTGGCTGAATTAAACACACTGATAAAAACAGATAAAACTGCAAATGTAGCACCTGCATCCCATTTCACTGCTTTATGCTAATTCTAGGTATCATTTTGGTGTGCGTGCCATCTTTGGTTGGTAGACTTCATCTTTTCAGTTTGTGAACATACAACAAACTCAAAACAAAGGCAGATAATATATGGTAATATCTGTCCTAAAATGTTCTGCAGCCAGGGTATCTAAGGACAGATATTAATCCTTGACTAAATAAAAGAATAGATAGGATTGCACTTCATTATCTTGACAACGATAATACACACAAAAGTGTATACAAAAGTTGTTAACATACCTGTCAGGGTGCAATGAATTTAGAAATTATTTAAGAAATTATCTGTCCAAGATGAGGAATGCAGTGTTTGCTGCTGGGGAATTTTCCCTTCTTGAGATTGTAATCCAAAGTGCCTTTTTATGAAATCATTAAATTTCCAAGATAATGAACAACATGTTCCCTTTGCAATGAATTCCAGAGATGGTCACACTGGATAATGTACTTATGCTGATCTAAGGCTTAAACATGGCAGCCTTTTGGAAGTACTTCAGCTCATAAAGTGTGAAAAATTGAGTATGGCATAAAAGAAAAAGAAAAAGGGATGAGTTTTGCTGTTTGGATAAATTAAATGACCAAAAGATACATGGAGCTGTCGCCTTGTCTTGTTAAACCAAAAAAAGCAACAGTCTAAAACATTACATGTTTAATGCACACTGACGGTCTGTCCATGTAAACTACTCAGAGATACATCAACAAGACACTTCAGTCTAGTGCGGAGCGGTTCCTCCCAAAAACAATAACCAAATACCTGACAATTTGAAGTAAACTACGAAGACACAGTAAAATGAACCTGGTAATTGCCCACCATGATATATTTCAAGGGATTTGACTAGCACACCACACTACCGTTTTTCTTCTTCACTGTCCAGGCAGTGGCAGCCTTTTCAATTGATGAATGGAGCAGTTTTGGCAGACTCTTAAGGCTCATGTTATGGTTAGGATTCTGAAGGGATTGCAGAGGAGGGTCTATGAATTGCCAAATCTGCCTAGATGATTTCAGTCGTGTAGCCTTTACCGAGGCCTTGTTTTCTACCATATGTCTGCTATTTGATATTTTGTTTTTTATTTGCCCACTTTGCTTATTTTTGTGTGAGAAGGACAGGAGACAGGCAGTAGTGTTACATTAAGGTGAGAGATCTTTGAGGCAGTTAGAGCCTGACTGATTCATTGACTGGGACTATGGGCTGATATAATACTAAAATTCATATCATGGTATAGGTTAACTGTTTAGGTACAAGAAACAGAAAAGGTACTCAGTGTTTGAGGTATACTGACAAGTTCATTTTTCAAATGTAAAATGCCCCACCCCTCACATTAAACAAAGGGATTCTTGTTAAAAAAAATGCATATACTGTACTTTACTAATAAAGAAAAACATATCAGATTATATATTGTCATCATATATAAGCATCAACCCCAAATTTCCAGTTAATTTTTTCTGCACAGCAAAAATCACAAATTTGCTTCAACGTATGCCAATAGTACTCATTCCGAAATCCTTGTAAGACTGGACCGTTCAAAAACACATTCATAGTCACCTAAAAGCCTCCAAACCACTTTTCAAAACTTGGACATACAGAGTGTACTCACATTATCATTGCATCCTTTGTTGTCCTCATATTTTGTCTCTATGTGGATGGAGAACTTTGGCAGGAATGAGCACTGTGGATAAAGAAAAAAGATGCAAAAACAATCAAAATAAAAAAAATCAATAAATGAGACCCATCTGTTGAACAGCAGCACCACATAGCATAGTCCTGCAGAAAGTTAACACTCCTTCATTTCTTGCAATAATACAGATGTCAGAAATGGGCCCCTTTGTCTATGTGCTTTACTGTAACTTCTTTGAATGGTAGCATGTATAAAAGACTTTTATTAACACTGACATTGACTGTAAAAGCTGCTATTGGAACTTTTTTTCTCTCTCTTCCTATGTTCTTTCTTAGCCCATATTGACGATAAAAATCTTGGCTGTGACAGTACAGTATTTCAGCTTCTATCTCCTTGTTGAAAAGTGATAAAAGCCAGGACAGTTCTTCAAGAATATATGATTCTATGCCTAAAAAAACTCATCCTGGCACAGTTGTATTTACACTGATTCATACATGAACGCAAAATGCTCCCACACATAAACAGAGACAATATCAAGCATTCTGTTGTTGTCAAAACATTGTCCTCTTTCCCATCTTATCCCTGCACCCTAAAGCAGCGTGACTGATGCTGTTGACATTTCTAAGTCTGCACAATGGTATCCCTATATGTGTCTTAAAAATGTGTCTGCTTGTTCTGCAAGTATTTTGTATATTTTCCAGGGTTAGTCAGGGGTCATGTAGTCAGTTCTACTTGTTAGCAAAAACAATATCCACTAGTGTACCTGTGTAACTGTGTGTGTGTGTGTGTGTATGTGTGTGTATGTGTGTGTGCATGTGTGTTGACAGGTAGAGTTATACTGATCATTGAGGAAATGCCAGATGCATAAAGTCATTTCTGTAAACAGATATTATAGCTTTTAAATAGAACGAACTGCAGATACTTAACACTCAAATCCATTGAACAAACTAACTAGGATGACAATTTTGGTATAAAGGTGCACTAATCAGTCTCCGCTGGAGCTGTCCCAAAAATTTTTTAATTTCTAACAGATTGGAAAGAAAGATCAGCAGCAGAGAAGTTGGGCAGATGTCTCATGTTGTGCTTGTTTTGGCCACAGAGGGGGCTGGTTGCTCGCTATAGCAGCTTCATATCACTCTTCTTCTTCTACTGCTGCTAACCATTTGTTTGTGTAGTTTTCAAGAAAACTGCTGTGTAAAACTAAGGGGGGGGTAAACCAGGGTTAGAATTAGGCATGATGGTACGGGACTTAGGAATCATAGCAGTTTTTAATTTTTCATATTTACCAACTTCATGCAGGCTGCCTCTGTAACTTGTTTTACAAAGTCTACATGGGGAATATGACTTGGCCAGAAGAAAAAAAAAAAAAAAAAGGAAGAGGAGGAGGAGGAGGAAGACTGGATAAAAAGAACAGTGAAGGAGATTACAGATTACAGAGCTGGCCAAGTAATTATTCTAAACAATAAAAAACTAAAATATGGCAAGCAAAGGAAATCTTTTCACCAGACCACTTTATCTAATAGCCTGCAATTTATTATTGAAGACCATTTTTTTTTTATTGAGTGTTCCATAGTTTACCTTTCGCTTCACTCACCATATAAGGTTACAATAAGATTTTTAGATACACTTCCCAAAGTTACCTTGTTAATACTTTAGTTTTATCAGTACCATGTTTGAAGTACATTAAAAACTTTTTCTATTTCAAAGATAAAAAACATTATACATGTTGATGATAAACAGTGAAGTATGCATGGAGGATACTTACGGTATATTCTAATGACGGTGGCATGGAGTGACATAGACATCAAGGCAGAGCGGAGAGAGAACACAAAAGAGATAGTTAGCTACACAGCAGGCTCAAATTTTCCACGTCATGAGAGGAAATGAGGAGGCCACAAAGCACAAAAAATGTATGACATACAGAACCTGCTTGCATAAAAAAGTGACCTCTTCACATCTCTGATATCCCATCCCCTCCTCTGGGGCTTTCTCCTCTACTTTCTCTCATTTGCTCTCATCAAAGAGAAATCCCCCTTTATCTATGTTCCTCTGCTTGTAACATATATAAATTGCAACTTATTCCACTGCTGCACTCATAGTTTAAGTCAGTGTGGTTAATAAGCATTTGCTTCGTCCCAAAACAGTAAACACGTCAGATTTAACATTTCCAAGTCAATCATATGTTCAATCTTTTCTCACATTGTGTCCACCTTGCAAATAGACACAGTGACAAATAGAAAGCTGCAATTATGCGACTAAAAGTGTGATCAGTTTGTCATCATCGCATATTTACTGAGATATGTTGTCTGTTGTATTAAGAGCACTTTTGAATCTACAAAGTTTGTGTCTAAACTATATTGCATTAATTATAATACTCTTTCCTAATATCTCTTCTGAGATCTCTGACCATTTAACATTTCATTTACATTTTGTTTACAAGGATATAAACCTCTTATTCCCGATGTCGCACAATCCAGCTCAGGATCCCTGGGTTCACACTTACAATTAGCATTCCTGTGGTGAAACCTCCATATGTCCTTCAGAAGTGACATATGGAGTAGTTGAAAGCTTCCTGAATATAAACCAAGTTGCATAGGGACTTTGTTGGAAAAGCTCTTTCCTGGAGACATTTTTTTTTCTTAATGTGTTAAAAAAGGCAGTGAAGATTAGTGATTTTGGACCATATACTAGAAGAGCTCATTTGTGCTCTAGAGAGCTTGTATTATGTTTTCACACAACTCCAACCCCCTACAATGTCTAGTAAAACACCAAGTGCACCAAGTTCTGAGTGCTGAGTAAACTTTGTTTTGACTGACAATACAACTTTTGGCCCAACAAAAACAAATTGAAAAGCTGACCTTCAAAAAGTGATTGCGGTTCATGTGAATGCAGTGCTAAGCTGTTGAAGTCTGAGCTGTTGTAGGCTCTATTTCTACACCAGGCATGTGTTAGAGTGTTACATGGGGCTTTTTCTAGCAGCTAACTGGATTTGATATGATGATATTTGATATTTAATGTGAGTGGTGAGTGTGTATGTGTGGTACTGCTGAATATTTTGTCTGAGAGAGATATTAAAAATGCAGCAGACCGATGCTTAACAGTCGAGCAAACACATTTACTCTGGAGGCTCACCTGTTATGGTGTAAGGATAGTAGTTCCACGCCTTCTCTGTCACGTAGAAGATTCTGGGAACCATTGCTCGAGCCCAGCTAGGTAGTTTACTGCAGAGACATTGAGAGAGACAGATATAGCTGAGAAGAGAGACTGAGTATTTAGTAGCAAAGCAGGGATATGGGTGAAATTGCTTCCGTTATCAAAGCATTTATTAAAAACTTGTTTTTGAGTGTGAAATGAAAATGTAGGGGGAACTCAAAAAGCTTTAATTCTGGGAAGATGCTACAGGAGCCTAAAAACATAAGGTCACTGTATTTTCATGGTACTAAAGAATAAAGAGGTATTTTGACATGAGGCTACAGCCAGCAGGTGGTTAGCTTAGCTTAGAACAAAGACTGGAAACAGGAGGGAACAGCTAGCCTGGCTCTCTGTAAAGGTAGCAGAATCCGCTGACTGGCACCTCTGGAGCTCATTAATTAAACTGTTATACAGCATCTTGTTTGTTTAACCTGTACAAATAAAAAATGAAAAATGATAGATACCCTGCTGGTGCCCTGAACCTCCCTTTATTATCTTCCATAAGTTCACTGTACTCGGGGAGGGGGCTCAACATTCTCTGATCTTGAACTCTGGTAAGACTGCTGTAATCGAGGCTGCACTGACAACTTATCTATGAGACGTGTAAAACACTCAAGTGCACAGGCTTTCACGTAGCCTTCCTCCAGCTCCACTTCTTCTGATTGACATGGAAGACAATATCTTAGGGAGGACTAAAATGGCGCCCACTGGATCGTGACGGCTGTGAATAAAAACAGCCATGGACGATCATTGTATCAGTGTTGGCAGACTCGCTCACGTGCTCCCTCTTTCTTTCCCTGTCTTATCCCAACAAAAAAGACTGACACTCCTCCTACACCTCCATCTGTTGATTTCTCCCATTCCCTCCTTGTTCTTTTAAAGGTCTTTGCCAATAGCTGCTGTGGAAGAGCCCACATTGCCAAGTGTGCAAGCACTGTGGGTGGCTGCTCTGAGTTTTCACACCAAAGCTGCCGTTTATGTTTAGAGGAAAAAAATAGTTCAGTTGAACAAATACAAGGAAAGGCAACACTTTATTAAATCATAAAGTCAACTATCTCTTGTCTGCTCTTAATAAAGGGCATTGACAGAACAGGTGTGGAATCGATGTTCAGGTCGGAGGGAATCAGGCCATGTAGTGAAGTACAGTGCGAGGCAGATTGTGAGGGCTAATGGGGTGGTTGAAGTGTGACAGAGTGAGTCCAGACCGACTTCCCTGCAGGTGAATTTGAGCTAAATCTTTGGCTGTTGCGGAGCCAACCATGGACGACCAGTTCTTTGGGGCAGAACAGTGGTTAGTTACGGTAAAATCATTCTGTTAATTTAACATATATGATTTCACGTTAATCGAACATCACAAATATTAGGTTGATTTACAGTATCCAAGCAAAAATCACTTAATGTTCTGTTATATTCTGATCTTACACTGTAGATGTTTGCTTTTTTTCTGTTTCTTTTGTATATGTGTTTTCTTCCTTCTCTCAGAAGGGAGTACATTTGATCTACAGCACAGATGGATATATAAAGGCTGTAAAGTATAATCTCGTTATGCATTTAACAGCATGTCAGATGGGGAAGCAAACTAATCAATAATAAATGTCCCTTTCATAGTATAACTTAAAAGTTACTGTCAATAGCTGTTTGTGAGAGAGCCGCAATACGGCACCTCAGCGTTATATATGCAATGTTTGTTGGTCTTCTTGAAAAATAGACTTTATCTTAATAAAATGTCAGTTACTCTGGAAAGGTCAGGGCTTTGTCTTTGTCCGTTTAAGCTGCAGATGAAAACGGATGTAAAAGCTGAGAATTATGAAGGGATCGGTTTCTGTCATTTTTGTCCTGTCTTCCCTCCATGTAAAGACAGTTTAAGTGAATTTCTGAAATTGTGAAAGAAAATGAATAGTGACTTAAATTAAGTGGCCTGAAGCGAGTTAATAACCTTCCTTAGATGTCCTCCATTTTTCATAAAAACAAAGCTTAAAACACTTGAAGGGAAATATCTTAACATAGTAGGTGCAGTCTAGGAGGTCATTATGGACAGGCAGTTTATATTTTAAAACATCTATGGCTATTTTTGAATTGATGTGCAAAGACAGCTATTCAAACCATGATTTCTTTACCATCCAAACAAAGCTCTGAGCAGGCATAAAAAATTTTCATGAATTTGAGGAACTTGTCAATAAAATGCCCTATTTTAGTTTCTGCTTTTCTTATTCAATACAGAGCAAACTCAAAGAGAATACCTGAAAAGAAGCCCATCTTATCTCTGTTTGCTCCTTCTGCCTTCTCTCTTCCTCTCCTCTGCAGAGCTGATTTGCGCTGAGTCGACAGAATTAGTTCCTCGGCATAGTGAACGCTGACACAGGTATTTGTGCTCAAACGAATGGTCCTATAGAATCCCAGTCCCCCCCTCTCTTTTCTCTCTTTCTTTCCCATTTTCCTTTTTTGCTCTCGCTGTCACTATCTTTTCCTCTTTCTTTTCTTCACATACTCTCCATCCTATTCTCTGCAATCTCCCTTTGATTCATATGGGTCTCAAAAATTGTGCATGGAAGGGTCACAGGTATATCTGCATGCACTCTTACACATATCAGTGCACAAAGATGTTATGGGAATGCAGTGCGATGCATCAGTATGGGGTGATATATAACTGTCATGGATAAGTAACTGAAGGAAACCTGCTAGTAACAGCTTGCAGTGGGCAGCATGTGTGTATCTGCATGTATGCAAACAGTCTCATCGAATGACTGAATAGAATCTTGGTTGGTATGTTGATATCCAAAATACTTTTGACTCCAGCTTTTCCACATTTTTTTGAAAAAAGTAATGGTTAAGGATAACATCAGAAACAGGAGATCCAGTCCAAAATGACTGACTGAACAGAAATTTTAAAAAGAAATTACATTTATACCAGTAATTTTTAATAAGTAAAATTCTGCAGGGTTGCAGTTCTGCACTACCCTGTCAATCAACTAGTGTGGGTGGGTTTTTGCCTTTTATCTTGAATTCGAAGTTGACAAAGTTTGAGTTTCTGTGGGTCATGCTTTTTTCTTAAACTGTTCGACCACGATGGTTAATGTTGTTCTTTTCACCTCCTCAGAGCTTCATCTGATTTTTTACAAACACAAAACTTGTCCTTTGGGACAGGGGATTCTGCCCAATAAAGACATCACATATGGAAACCTTTTTGAATAGACAACAGGCTGAATCAAAATTATATTAAATCAATTGCCAAAAAAGTTGAAGAGGACCCCCCACACAATAAATTAATCATGTGTTGGACAATAAGCTATCAGAGACGTGTTCCACTGACCTGCTGAGGTAGACTCGTTTCTCTGTAAACTGTCCTTTGCCATGCGTCGGGTCTTCATAGGGTTCATTCTGGACGACCTCCACCCCTTCCCCTCGATCACTCTGCTCATGGCTGTGTTTACTGATCATGTACAGCTGTCCGATCCGGTACTGGAGGATGAAACAGAGAGAGGATAAACTAACATTAAAAGCTGGAAGCAACCTCTTGGGAAACTCAGAAACCTTGAAACAATATCACACAGTGTATTAGCCAGATGAAATAGTCATGAGTCAAGTGTTAAGTGCTGAGAGCTTTACACAAAATTATTGTTTTTGGATGATCACCATCAAGATCATGTAATAAGGCCAAATAGCTGCTAGTAAACTCCTAGAACTGCTAGACCTACTAGTAAATGGACCGCAGATGGTGAGATTAAACTCACCAACCACCATGTTCAAACTTTGAACCTCAGTGTTTACAGTCTTGTGTATTGAGTTTCTGTAGTCATCTAGATAGAGGCAGAATTGGAGCACAAAAACTGCAGCATAGAAAACCAATAGCGAACTTTTAAAAATTATTTTAGAAACATTTTCTCAATTTGATTCTTGCAATAAGTGATTCGGCCCTAAATGGAACACGATTTCTCTACCAAAGTTAGGACAGTTGAAATAAATGTGTATGCAGCTTAAACAGTTGCAAAGATAAGCAATGCAATAATAACCTATTCCACCAGAATCTTCTCATTTTAAATCAGAACAATATTCACTAATTTGTTATCATGAAAACTGATGACAGGAACAGAAAGCCATTTCAAGAATAGCAAACACTGACAAAGGCTCACAAGCACAGAATATTTAAGAGCCACATCTTTGTACAACCTTCACATACCAGTTCACCAAGGAAAAAAATGTTTGTTTAATCGGTAAAGGCAGAAATTAATTATATTTCCTTACTGAAAACTAATTCAGATAAATACTCTGAAGCAATACCTCAGGTTCAATAATAATCCATGAGAAACCTTTACTATTTTAGATTATAAAAGGTGTAGTCAGTCTTTGTCATAAATATAACTGTAGGGTTGAATACAAAGTTTATGTAAAAAAACAAGTATAGTTCAACACAGATTTTTCTTTATTTCTGACCTGTAGCCTGCAGAGAGTGGGGGAAACTTCACTCAGTAATAAGGTTAAAGGGCTGCATTTGGGTGAGTTTGACCATGACCTTCTTTTAGTTTAAGATGCCCAAGCGCATGTTCACTTTATTGAGTCAATAAAGTGTGGATCGACTGAAGGCAGCACTTCTCTCTCTCTCTCCTTTTGATCTTTAATCTTCATATTCTTAGCCCAAAGCTTCTGTTCATAACAAAATCCCAGAAAAGGAGACGGAAAGATATGGAAATAAATGAATGATTTCAAAGAGAGAGAAAAGGAGCGGACTGAAAGTGAGAGACTCATGAGCATCAAAGGAGGGCAACTTGAGGAGTTTTAATGAGAAGGAGGGACTGGAATTAAATCAAAGACAGAGAAAAGAGACACAACTGGAAATTTTTGACAATAGACTGGAAGAAAGGGAGCAAGAAGATGAGAAAATGAGGCAGGAACTGCAAGAAAAATGATGATTTGATGATGGTCATTGATTCTTATAATCCTTTTATCTGTTACGGGCTGTGAACAAGTAAAGCTGCACTCTGTTTCCTGCTCAGTCACCATATGTGCTCTCTCTTCTTTCTGTGGTCTTCACCCCCGCATATGAGCTTCAGTTCCAAATGAAATCTCAGAGCTGAGAATAGAGCATAAGCAATGAAGGGGTGAGAAGTCAGCTATATCCCCTCGGATTCCACGCTTCCCCTGTCCCTGACCTTTACCTGTCACGGCTTTTGGCTGAGCTGCTAAATGCTGTCAGAGTAAAACGTGAGGTGCTCACACTAAACAGCTCCCAGGGAGGCTGAAAATGGTATCAGCACCTAGCTGCTGTTGCAAATCTCTGATGGATACACCTATTTCACAGGTATGTGCTAAAGTGAATGAAACAATTATGTAAAGACCCACAAGTCATTAGACAATACCTAGTGGAAGAATGCAAGCGGCAACGACAGATCCGGTCATGGGGGGGATTTGTCAGGGGGAAGGTTAAGGCATCCAAAATGGAGAAACTTAAAGTTCGTAAAATTCAACTTACTAGTTGAATTTAGCTGAATAATAAAAGGGTATAATGTCCAGCTAAAATAATAAAAACAAAACTTTTAAACAACATATTTTTGTACTATTGACTTACTATTCTGTAGTTATCTCACAGTGGATGGTAGAATTGTGCTGACTTTGCTGTATGTTAAGGTTCTTTCCATGTAATATAATACACTTTACACATATGTTTAATACTATACATTAGGGACATTTGACTAATTAACTAATAGACTGGTGAAAACACATAACATTTACAATTATCTTTCCTGAAAATTTACTGCACATGTAAGACCCCTGCATTACAGAGGTGTGTATTTTGTTGATGCTTGGTGATGCTCAAAAGGGCTTTCGGTGGCCAATTCTGTCTCAGGGACAAGAGTGTAATCATCTAAAACTTTAAAACGCCCACCAGAGTTGGGAGTCTTTAACATACTGTAGGACAAGGTTGATGAATTAGAAAAGCTTTTGATTTATTCTCATAAAGGTATTGCAAAGGTATTTGCATTTTATACCCTTTGTCTGTTCATTTTAATGAAAGGAATACTCTGCAGAAGATTGCATTTTTTGGAATTTAAAACAGCTGTTAACACAGTTAACAACAGTTATTCATTGGCACCAGAATACATTCAAATCTGCGTCAGAAAGTCTTTGGAAATACTTTTCCTGGACTGTCTCGGTATTGTAACCGCCTGATAGTCCATTTTGGAGAAAACAATAGGAATCATTTCCCTCAGACCTGATATTCATGAATTCATCCACCCATCCATTAGTTATAATGCTTATCTTTTGAGGGTTGGGTACCAGAGGCAAGGTACAAATTGGACAGGTTGCCAATCTGTCACAGGGCCAACATTTAGAGACAAACTATTCACGTTCACATTTGGAGTCACAAATCAACCTGCATGTCTTGTGACTGTGGGGGGTGGGGGGGGGGGGCACAGAGAATTCAGAGGAAATCCAGACAGGCACTGGGAGAATATGCAAACTCAACACAGAAAGGCGTGAACCCAGAGCTTTTTCTCTGTGAGGTGACAGTGCCTCGCAAGAATTGAAAATAAAAACCTCACAAATGCAAACCTAAGTTGACACATGTATGTGTAAACAAATAACTGTACATTTACTCTCTCACAACATAGTAACCCCCATCCATGCAATGCTCTTGTACATTAAAAATCAATAAGCAATTAATAATTAAATCACAACATTGACCCATTGAACTGCGTTTTCTACACACACAAACCCAGCTGCAGCACCTCAACTCTGTCTTCTCCATGGTACTGTAGACTGAAACTTCACTGTGAAACTCTGAAAGGGCAGAAATGGAAACCAAGTCTTAAAAAGGTCGCCTGACCACAATATTCTCAGATGAGCGCTAGATATAGCAGGAAGTTAAGAGCAGAGACAAACAGTAAGACAAACAGTGACACACAGTGTCTTAATAAATGACATCTTCTATACTTTACAGCATGTTTCACAGGTATCTACTGCTGTAAATTGATTAAAAAGTGACAGCAACAAAGACCAAAAGCCCTTAAGAGAAATCTTTGGAGGTATATGTTGGCTTTTAACTAGATGCCAAAACAATTAATTAATTAACCAGTTGGTCAATCAACAGGAAATGTATGCAATTCCTTTGATAAGCAAGTAACTGCTTTTTTCGTTTTTAAGAAAAAATGCCAAACACTTGATGGCTCTGGCTTCTAAAATGTGAGGATTTGTTGCTTTTCTTGGTTTTACACTGTTTTTGACTAACGATGAGTTTGACATGATCATTTGACAACACACTGTAACACACTGTGGTGTTCATCTTTCCCTACTCTGACATTTCTTAGATAAAACAGTTAATTGAGATGTTTATCATCATCAATTGCAGGCAGAGTCCAATATTTGAGAAATATCCATTCTTTAGATGAGGAGATTTGTATCACTTTCATGTCTTTGTACTAAGTACAGATATGGAGCTGGGAGGTGACGGTGCGTACTATATGGATTGGAAGCAGTGGGAAACCGCTAGAAACCTTAAACATTTAATAACAGGTTTTATGGCCACGGCGCTGAAAATAAACACAACACTGACATTTTGCAAATTACTTCATAAATTTAATATAACCAAATGGCAGCCTATTTACACACTGAGCAGATACGTAACAACATTAGCATTCAATTGGAGTCATGCCTCTGGTCTCCTGATGAATGCAAGTCCAATATAAAGTGTTCTTTTTTTACGTCTGTTACCTCTGGTCTCCACCAAGTTCTGAGGGAAGTATCTGGCTCTTTAGGTGCTAAATGCTCCGCTATGTTCCTGCTGCTAATTGCTGACTTTGTCAGTTCGCCATATGGTGCCTGGGAGAAAGTGTAGAGAAGGTCTTTGTGGAGTTTTTGTCACTGAGAACAGTATAGAAGATCAAACCAATGACCTAAAATTCATTCAACACTACAAGCGACACCTTTGACATACAAGGAGTCATGTCATCCAATGGTGTTACGAAATTATTGATCATAGCTTCTTTAACAGACACTTAGTTAAAATAACCTCAAATAAACTGAGCGGCAATGGAGCAGAACCAAGTAATGATTAAAAAGTTCAAAGCAGAAGGTCAGTGTGTGTAGTGTAGTGGAGAGCTACATTCTAAAATGCATCAGGCAAGGAGACATTTTTGGCACTCACTGGACTGAAATGACCCATAGACAATGGGATGCTCTGTACAACTCAGCCAGTATAGCAGTTCTTAGATGGATGACAGCATATAGTTAATGCAGCATATTATTAAGATGAATAAGCTTAAGTTATTACATCAGCTTGCTTACCTCTTGCCAAGTATATGGTAATAGCAAGAAAAAAAAAATTTGCAAAACACATTCTTTTTGCATCACCTTCTGTCTTGTCTCTCCTAAACCGCAGCCATGCCTGCTCCATTTATAAAAGTTCACCTTATCAGTAAAGTCTCAAAAGGAAAAGCAGCGTTTCTTAAAGCAGCTCTGGGCTGTGTTGAGGGCGAGCCAGCAAGGTTAAGAGCTACTGTAAATAATGCAGATGTTCTCCATCCTTCTTCTACATGCCACATTCAAAATGAAGGAGGATAATGGTGCAGGATGAACCACACTGGGGACAGGTGGTGGTGGTGGTGGTGGTGTGTGTGTGTGTGTGTGTGTGTGTGTGGGGGGGTATTAAAAAGAGGACAAGAAATTGGAGGGGACTTTTTTGAGTCCTCTGTTTATAAGTGACAAAAAAGTCCCAGAAAATGAGGGAGCGGGACAGATGGACAGAAATAAACGCTTGGGAAACAGGGTTGCAGAGGCAGTAAAGTGTGGCATCAGCCTAATTGAGATGAGATGTCCTGTTCCATTCACTTGTCATCGATGAGCTGTAGCGGTCATCAGCTTCTAAAAATATCAAGGATGTGCACACATAAGGGCCGACGTGATTATTTGAAATGTTTGAGGACACCATGATGAATGTGCTCAACCGTGAACAGGCCAAAACAGACCACTCCATATTAGGGAAGGTTAGCACAACAACAAATAAAGCTTGTACTGACTGGCTGAATAGCCCTGTTAGCTTCAGAGAATGCTGAAGTACAACCCACTCTGTCTCTTGTCTGAAATCTGATCATTTAGCTATATGACGCAGCCGGCACAATGAGGCCAGTACTTGCCCTGTCTTTATTCAATTTTGTGCAATGACGACGTACTCTTGTTAGTTGTTTCTCATTTATCAATGACAATGAACTAGAGTTTGTTGTCATTGTCACTGATTATTGGCAGATTCTGGTCTAGGTTGTTGAAAACCAAATCCAAAAAGGCTGTAATATGACTGGGGTGAAATCAAAACCTATAATTGCGTCCTGCTGTGAAGTCTCCACCCACACCCAGCTCCTGAACCTCTTGCCATTTTCACATTAAAAGGCAACAAAACTCCTGGTTGTGGTTTTCCTGGCTTCTTTATGCATGATTAAGGCATTTAACAGTCTGCTGTTTATCAGATGTCAACATTATACTCACAAAAGATTCCTGGTTAAAGTGATGGGAGTATCTTATACCTGGCACTCTGGGCCGGAGCTCAGATGACATTAGTCATGCAAATGCATTTTCATCTTCTTATTCCAAACCTCTCTTACTTTTTTCATGAGGGATTTAAACAGTTCTTGTCAAACTCTTAACTGCACAACCTTAAATTTCTTGTTTCAACCTGATGATTGCCAGCTACTGTATTCATGGGGAGATGAACATTTGTAAATGTTGGTAATAGCTATAATCAGTGCCTTACCTTTTCTGCACCATCTATGGGCAAGTTTCATTTGCAAAAAAGAAAGATTTTAAAATCTCTTTTATAAAATCTAAAAAACATCTCCAAACCTCTCAGTAAATTGGCAATCTATGGTTAAGACCTCATGAAAAGAATATTACTCTTGCATTAAGTTTATTAAATTTATTTACTGTATTTTAGTTGACAAGATTTTTCCAGTGGGGAAAGTTGGTGAATCTTGGACAATCATTACTCATATGACAGGCCTGGATGAAATGTGAATTTTGTTTTTATCTAAGAGAGATCTTGGAAAAAAGAAAAAAAAAAATTGTACCCCTGCATACACATCTAAGGGCTTACAGGTCTAGACGAGCTGTCAGAGAGCCAGACATATTACTGGACTAGAGAAACACAAAATGAATAAACTCCTAAGTTTCATCGATCAAAATGCGGTCTATCTGAAGTCCCTCAGCATTTCTGTGTAGTCAATAATGCTACAGCACCATCATCAAGAGAGTAGAACAGAGAAGGCGAAGGAGGAGAAGACTTGGCATCCTTGTATGGTCAGCAAAGCTAGTACAGTTGTTGTTCGGAGGTTGGGAAGTTTAGAGGATGAAAAATTTGAAAAAAGGAGAAGAGGGAGTGGAAAAAGGAAAGGATGAAAAGGAGAAGGGATGAGGAAAGAAAGGGGAAATTAGCCGATAGAGAACAGAGGCTAGGAGGAGGACAAGAGTAAGGAAAGACGCAGTAGAAAAGGGAGAGGAGGTGTTGTGATTAGCAGGCTGCACATCCCTGTATATCACTGCGTTTACAGGTCTCAGCACACAATGGATGGGAGGAGGGAACTGAAATGAATGAGAGCAATAAACCAAGACAGGACACAATGGATAGAGGAAAGAGTAAAATCATTTTCTTTTCACTGAGAAATGATCTCCCTCCTTATTCTGTGTGACAACATCGCTTATCAAAGATATTGAGACCTCGACTACTCTGTCCTCACTTGTGCACTCAGAAAAACAGTGATGGGAGCAATTTAACTTGGCTATTAATTGAAAGTGGGGCCTTGGCTGCATATATACTCCGCAACATTTGCAACCACTGAAGTTTTGGGGAAAAAAAGCATTAGTATTAAGGTACAGTTAGTACAAGTAAGTATAAAACATTGTCTTTTATTCAACCCAGATATGTGTTTATTAGTCTCTGTAGTTTACCATTGTGCATGCGGTATTTTATTTATTATGTAAAAATTACTGTTATCAACCAGTTTGGTTGTTCAAACAGGATTTTCAAAAGGTTTGTTTCACTGATATTCCTTGAGTTTAAAGTTATATAAAATCCATAGTATCCATGTCAGGCACTTACCTATTAAGTTGATGTCAGAGACTGACATTTAATGTAAATTTAACTCTTTACAGCTCTGCATATTTTACTGTGAAAAGCTATTAACATGAAAGCCACTATGAAATTACGCCATGCGTTTTACTAGCTTGAAATGCACATTGCTTTTACAAACATAACTAATCAACTTGACTGGTCGCAAATTATGTTTAATGGGTGGGAATGAAATTTGCATTTACAAATGAGACTTCTTGTGATCCCTTGTGGGCTGAGGAAGACATGTATTAAGAGTGGTCAATGCAAGGTGGAAAATTGAAACCTTTACAAGCACAGGGCTCTTACCAGAGGGAAGCAGTGAAGCCTCAAGAAACTAGCTATATTTATCCAAGTAAAAAAGAGGGTGATTACTTTCAATATAGATTGATTTAATATATCCTAGTAATCTATAAGAGATTATCTTTCAAACATAACCTTGTCGAATAAAGCAGAATAAACGACTCCCTGCACACAGAAGTCCTCGACATCAGTCAAAGACTCTTACGAGCAACAAAAGTGTCAGTGAGGACACAATTAACCTTCAGTCCAACAGCACTGCTCCTCAGCAGCCAGGTCAGCACATCTCTCTATTTGAATGTCAATGTGAAGTAATAGCTACAGTAATAGCTCTGCTAATCACTGTGTTCCACTTGTAGAGGGCCATATTAATTCCCTCAGGGAACACCAGGGCAATCCAAAAGAGAGACCCTTTTGTGCTTGGCAGGTACTGAAACACTGATTTTTCTAAAAGCAACTTTGGTGGGGAAAAAAGGACCCCCTCCTTGTGACTTTAATTTTAATCTATCTGAAAGAGTGAATTAGCTCCAGAGATGGTATGTAAAAGGATAAAAATAATCCTTGGTTCACAGTTTGTGTAATTGAGCTCAGAGTGCCTCCCTTGCTTACTGCCTGTTATCGGACTGTGTGGGAAGCACGTATGTGCATAGTGCCATCACACCCTCAGTACCTGTGCTAACACAGCAGAAAGGTGGGCTGAGGATTTTTCTAGGTAACAGCACACGTAATGGCAGCTCAAACAGGCAGAGAGTTAGACCCTTATTAAAACACCAGACGTACCAGAACTCTTTTCCATTTTTTTTTGACTTGGGATTTTAAGCTAATACACAGTTTATCTATGTTGGTTTGATCAGTCTTACATAAAAGTCACTGGGCCAGGTATCGGACAGGTTATGGAACCCATTAAAACAAAGGAGTGAACAAACAAATGAGTAAATAAAACTCTGGGAAAATCCTGAACATCAACTAATAAGAAAAATCTTATGCTTTATGATCAATTCTTTCACGTATTCAGAGTAATTGAGGCGGTGGTGGGAATATGGACAGGTGCACAATATTAGACCACACTTGACCGATATCAGAAAACTACAGGCGACATGAAAAGAAAAAAGCCTATTTCACAGCTGGAACCCACATTCTCTTGATGATTATGATTGATTTTTTTTGGTATCCAAGCATAGGTTTCCAGTTTGTAAAAATTCTGAAAAAATGAGATCCCATGTGACTAGACAGTATTGAATGGATAGGTTTTTGTTTTGTTTTTTTAATTACCTTCTGATGTTTGCAGCGCTGTTGGAGAAAAGCAGTCAGTTGGGAAATATGAAGGCAGGGGAGAAGATGATTGATGATGAAGGTGAACTGATGAATATTATGTGTGTGGCAGTTAACAGATACATCCTGTATGTAATTCTGACACGCTGATTGGTGAAATCTCTTAAAATGGAAAATAGTCAACGATCCAACACCCACTTTTTCAACTGAAATTCACAACTGACTCACCTTCAACATATCTTGTTCCCACTACTTCTTTCTGAAATAAGAAAATTTCTGCTTCTTTTTTCGTAATAAAAAAGATCTCTTCTCAGCTTTGTGATACTGCACTTTTAGGCTAAGCCTAGTGTAAAAAGTAAGATAATTCTCTCACCCATAAAGTAAGACTTGATCCTTTTGAATTAAATCACTATATTTAGAGATACATGGTTTTCATTGGAAAGAAGCGATATACAACCTAAAAATGCATAAATGATCTGACCTCTGCATGTAACTGGGATTACACAAGTCTACAGCCTTTCCCTACCTTCATCTATCACTCACACACACCATGGTGGCATGTTACAGAGTGCTCTTCACACCAAGCACGCACTTCCTCCCCTGTTCTGTGCACATTTAATCAACTGGGTGGAAGTGTGCAGTGCACTGGGCTGCTCTCTCCAGATAAGATTATCCTTCAGCTGTAGGCCTGACAGTCAATACGTAGACCAGGAGTGTAATTAGTGCAAGAAGAGAGTAGAGAGAAAGGGCAAATGAACAAGACAGAAAAGGATAGTGAGGATAGTGATGGGGGAGTGGGAGGGAAAACACAGAGACAAGCTATAGATGTTGTCCAGCATGTCCAATGTGAGCATCATAAACACAAGAAATCCATGTATGGGATGGAGAAACATCCAGAGTACACATCCCTCCTGTCCTCCAGAAGAAGCCTAACGCTTCTCCCTTTGTCCCTGCTGCCTTTCATGTGGGTAGACTGTGTGTGTGTGTGTGTGTGTGTGTGTGTGTGTGTGGGGGGGGGGGTTACAGTCTGTATGCAAAAAACGATTCGTCATTAGAAGAAGACACTGGCTTTCTGTGTGTGCACAAGAGTTCAAAAGAGGTTTAACTGAGAAGTTGATGACAATGCAAAAGTTAGGAATTTTCTAATATGCCTCCTGTCTCTATTTTACCAACCAAAGGAGGATGGCTGTGTCAAAGCCAACCTGTTATTCAGGGTAGTCAACAAATCTGCTCTCTATATGTAAAAGTCAAAACTACACGCAACGACACTATGATACTCAATTTCCAATCAATGTGAAAAAAAACACAGCCCACTGGTTTGTACAGCTGCAGAGTAAGAACTAGCTATTCAAGGTTTAATAAGTAGAAGACTATACAGTAATCCATTAATTTTTTACACAAAAATATGAATTCTGAGCATTAACTTGGGGGGTCACTGGGCAAATTGACTATCAATAATCATTTTTACACAATTATTGAGACATAACATCCTCTATGCATGGAAAAAATACTTTCAAATGTTGACATGTTAAACCTTTGTCTTTGTATTGGATGAAGACTACATATAATATCCTCTAATGCCTTAGTAACACATCGTCTGTGATGAAAGGGTAGATATGATAATACTCTTAAAAAATAACAAATAGTGGGTTAAATCTGACAGAATATCAATTACTCACCAATGTCAATATATGCACACACCCACGCTTGATGTAAAGGTCACACAAGCACTGGAATATCATATTTTAGACAGAATTTACTTTTCAAAAACTGATTTCACTTGTTGTATATTGATTTTGATGGCTGCTCCTTTGACCTTTAAGTGAAACAAACTGTGCTGAGGTGTCCACCTGTGACTCAACCTGATACCTGTCAGCTTCAAGTTCCTGCTAATGTGGGATAAAGTGCTGGCCAGCTGAGGCACACACTCCGGACACACGCCTCACCTCAGACAGAACTAGTAATCACCCAAACTATTATTATTCATAACATTCATCACACATACAGACGGGCCTGTGCACACACAGATGATGCACGGTACACATTTATACATACAAATCCAATGCCAGAGACAGATAGATGGAACTTTTCCTGAGGGTTAAATGTTGGTCATAACAACATCAGGAAAAGAAGAACAATGGGAAGTGTTGGAGATAGAAAGTCCCTGATTTAGATGAATAGTTATTTCAAAGATTTTATCGAGTAGAAGTCTCAAGAATTGCTAATACTTTTTTTTTAACTGAACAATATTCACGTTCATCTAAAAATCTGATGAATGTGAAAAAACGTAATTCTGACTGGCCAAGAGTGTGGATTATTTTCAGGTATGTGCACATCATCACTCTAATTAGAATGCACAGGCATGTGGATACAGGTTGCACTAGGCTACAAAAGGTAATCTATTAGTGTCCCAAGGGCAGAGGCTGAGGCATTAAAGACATGCCAGACAACTTGGCTGATATTTCCACATTAAAATTTCCCTTGACAGTTAATTCAAATGCTGGCTTGTCAGAATAATGTTACACCTGTCTAGACTGAAAAATGCTAGTAACAGCGGAGAATGTTGATGCAAACCCCCAGCCACAACAGAGCAGGACGGAAACCCAGTTAGCTGTTGGCATTGAGGTGAAGGTCACGGTCATGTGCTATGAATTGCAGATCGGCGCCCACAGCTGCTGCAGCCTGTGTGTGTCACAAGAGAGCGGTGTGAAGAGCACTCTGTAACATGCCACCATGGTGTGTGTGTGTGTGTGTGTGTGTGTGGTGTTTGAGTGTGTGTATGTGTGTGTGTGTGGTGTTTGAAGTGGGACTAGGGGGGCCAGAACATATGCTCAATGTTCCGCATGTCATTGGCCTTGTTATGTCAAGTGGGCAGATGTACATACTGTGCATCGAATGTGTAAGTGTGCTTGTGAATGAGTACGGGTGTAGTTACTGTATGACTGATATCCTTTATTCCACTGCATGCCCTCATACACACAAGCACACACACAAAACACCAAATACCTTTCATCTCCACCCACCTCCACAGTGTAGCTACACTACAAAAAACATATATATATATATACATATATATACATATACATATATATATATATATATATATATATATATATATATATATATACACACGCACATATATACATATATATATATATATATACATACATATATATACATACATACATACATACATACATACATACATACATACATACACATATATATATATATATATATATATATATTTCAGCATAATCACAGGTAAATGACATTTCTTTACAGTTTTGATTCATAACACATGATAAACAGTGTCACCATGTTTTACCTCCCCAAACACGATGCATACATTATAGCAACGAGTTCTTCCTTAAAGAGACAAGTGTGAGAAAAGGGAAGGTTGGATTGGATCTGAAATTCTGAACTGTTAAATCAGATGAAGTCATTTGGGAGACACTGGAAATTTGGAGAACTTGGAAGTGATTTAAAATATTAACAATGCAATAAGGTAATATTTTGATGATGAAACAATAATAACATCTGGAGGAATGCAAAGAATAGCCACTGTCAAAAACACAATCACAAGCACAAGATAACTCTGAGGGTTTACAAGATGATGATGATGATGATGATGAGAATATTATAGGACACTGTAGGACATTACACACTAACAGGACAATTTTGTGCTGAAAATATCTTAGGCAAAGACAAAATACACAATAGCTTCTAATACTACAATAATACTACAATAATACTACAAGCTTCCCTAAAAGAGCTAAGTGAAGCCACCGGTAAAAACTTTGGGCTGGTACAAACTCAGAGCATGTTACTGAAAATCCTTTGATAAATGCTTTAAAATGGACTCATCTTCATTTCATGAAAGCATTTTTAGTTAATATCTTATTGAATGATAATGATAATGATAATGCCTGGTTATGATTTAGGCATGACTGTGAGTGTATTATTATTCAAGAGGAGTGTGAAAATTCAGAATGGGCCAGTTGGGCTCCTGTATAACCTGTAGTTGTGACAGGGTTACATTTTTTCAATACCATTACAAAGACATGGGGAGCAAAGCACCAAGCACATTATAAAGAAAATCTGATCTAAGGAGAGGGAGACAGGAGGTAATATGAAGAAGAAGGCCAGAGCTAGCAAAAACAGACAGAGGACAAGGAGAAAGAGAGATAATGGAAGACAGAGTAAGTGAGAAAATGCCTAGACCATGACAAATGACAGCAGTGAAGGAGCAAAGAACAATATGAAAGACAGCAGGCAAGGAAGAAAGTTTGTTAGATGAATGTGTGGTGAATAATTAAGACAGGTATTCTGCGTTAAGGTGGCAAACAAAGTGATTAAGTACCTATTTCATCAGGGGGAGGATGAGACAGTGAAAAAGAAGAGAAACAGCAAATGACAGAGAGAATAGACAAGGAATGGCAGCGTCTGAATAAAGCACGAGGAGGATGTTAGAGCAGAGAACTAACCAAGGAGGAAGAAGTGGAGGAAGAGGATGCAGAGGAAGCGGACAGTTCTGGACTCAGTGGATCCTCCCCTCTTGTCCTCGCTGGCCATCACAGGGACTGTAAATCCCCCCCCGAAACTTGAGAGGATGTAAACAAACCATTAGCCCTGTTCTACCAGAGAGAAAAGCATCCTCCACATAGACACGCACACGCACAGAGGAGCATAGTACACTGACACACATGCAAACAGGTGTGAACGTGCAGAAATGCTCACCTCGGTGGTAGACACAACAAGAGCAACCACACACAAGAATACACAGTACATAAAGTACACATACATATACCAGAAGCCACCTCTAGAGTAAATGAGTCTAAAGTTGTCCTGTAACAGTGAGCAACTAGCCCAGGGTACAGCATACACCCATCAATTAATAACACAAACAGCGAGCAACTCATTGCCTTCTCATAGACTCTTCTGCAATGTTTCAAACTGAGTACCATTTCAGTCATTTTATAATTCTGGTAAATATAACATAAAAAAGGGAAAGATGGTTAACCTCCACTAAATGTGGCAATGGTCATAATAATAATGATAAAGAGGGTGAGAGAAATGTATGCAAGAGCTTTTCCAAATTGGAGAACTACATTCCAACCAAAACGATGTTTAAAATTGAATCTTTGAGAAGTGCTTATCATGCTACATTCAGCCCAGCTTTTTAAAAAAACAAAAAAACAAAAACGTTGAATTGTGTTTCTTGGTCAAATATGTGCATATAGTAAGATAGTGGAATTCAATCCGCTGACCAACAGGGTTCGAAAAGCTGTGATTTACAGGGAGATAGTGACTGTGGCGATGAGTGGACACTGAATCTCATTAAAGAGCCATAAAGCCCAGTGGAGAGGACAAGGAGGAGGAGAGAGGCAGCTGATCTGAGCGCTCCTGGTGTCATCTGTGCACAAATTCTGTTCACCTCCCTTCTGTCTGGGTCTCACCTCCTAGTCCCATTCTCTCTCTTAACTATAATCGTTTCATCTCTCTTTTTTTCATCTCTCTGTCCTTTCACCTTTGCCTTCTCTCATCATGTAGTTTTCCTTCCACCTCCATGCCATTCACTGGAGCCCTTGAATTTTCTCTCTGTCTTTCATTGTCACACTCTCTCTCTCTTTTTCCCCCCAAAACACACACTGAAATTTCTCTTCCAACTGTCACTGTGACAACAGATGATCAGATTCCTTGGAGTTGTGATCATGTCATTATCAAGGAGAATGTGTCAGGGTAATCTTAGTAAATTTTATATTTACTGTTCAGAATTTACTTTGGATTAAATGTGATGTTGTAATAACTCAAGACAAGTGTCTGTAGTGTGAAAGCATACATGTGATCACCTTAATTTCTCTCCTCTATCTTACTACTGTGAGGGGTTCACGCATATGCATGCAACACATACACACAGGTAGTGTTAAAGTGACCACAGTAGGCAGGAAACAAAGACAATGCACCGCAGTTTCACACTGGCTTCTCAGAACGTCTGCGTAGTGTTTTTTTTCCACCGTCTTTCCTCCACTTGAAAGACTTCTTACATGTACTGCTCTTCTTGTAATTATCTCCTCCACCCTCATTAACTGTGAGAATGTCTAGACCCGGCTGAACTTCATGTAATGCTGTCCTTGTAGAAAGACTTTTTTAAATTTTTTTTAGAAAGCCATTGTTTTAACTAACAAAGAGGTCTATTTTTGAACACTGAGAGCGTCATACTTTCCGTTTTTGGTACAAACTCACAAGAGAAGACGACTGGATGTTTTGTAATTACTGTGATCAGTTAATTAATGGAAAGAAGCTTTGTGGGGTGTCGTTTTTTGTCTGATTGTTTTAACCTGATCCAATCTGAACCACCTAAGACAGCAAATAACTACATCTAAAAAGATGCCTAACTATCATCAGTAGGAGATATTTAGTGTGTGTGTATGTGTAAAAAATAAAGTAATGACTCTGCTCCATGTTTATTAGTTGAATGTGTAATTTTCTATACATGTATATGTAAGTCCTCTTATGAGCTCTGGGATCTGTGGACATATACACAGTCGGACTTGATTTATAAGCTGAAAGCCAACTCAAAAGCACATGCGAGTGGACACACATGCATACTCGCACAGGTATTAGGTCTATAGCCCACACAAGACGTTAATTACAGACTTTCAGTGTGTAACGTCATCCTGATAAGGTCTAAATACTAATGAGAAGCTCCAGAGCAGAAACTAAATGGACTCTCAGGTGAAACTGTTTCAAAAAACAGGTCATCATTTCAGAAAAATTATTTTTTTATCACAGATTTTTGGGCCTTCACCTAAGCATTGAGTTTAAGATTACCAAAAGAACAAACTTTAAGATGTCAATGAACCCCTTAATGCATGCATGTTTCTGTGTTGTTTCTTTGGCTGCATATCACTCAGTGTGCTGTGTGCTCACATAATGCAGTTTACGTGGCCTTTGCTGCTGTGCCTTTTCTTCACTTCATTGCTCAGTTGCTGTTGCAGTATAATACATGGTGCAGAAATTCCTGTTAAACTCATTCAGGTAACAGTTCCACTGTGCGACCCATGGTAAATCATAGGCTAGTGGTATAAAAGCAGGTTGTGTGTGATCTTGTACTCAAAGTGTTTAGGAGAGGGAGCTGAATAATAGAGTCTCAGTGTTTGTGTTTGTGTTTGTGTGTGTGTGTGTGTGTGTGTGTGTGTGTGTGTGTGTGTGTGTGTGTGTGTGTGTGTGTGTGTGTGTGTGTGTTTGGGAGTATTTATGAATGTAGTGGCACAGTGTGGGAGTGCAGGTGAATGATTTATACTGCAAAGGGATGTTATGAATGACAGAGTGAGAGAGGGAGGGAGCATAACCTAAATGAAAAGGTCAGGAGGGCTGGAAGCGGTTTTGATGGGAATTCCTGCTGGGGTGTGTTTGTGCGGTAGCAGCAGGTCTGCTACAGTTCTATTTTTAGCCGTGCTGGTTGAAGTTCGACTTCATCATCAGGGTCTAGTGTCAGTCAATTTCCCTGCATCCTCCTCTGTTCTTTCCTTTTGGCTTTCTCCACTGGCCCTGTGTCCTCATGCCCTCGCTCTGTTTTTACAATCTCTGTTTCCTTCCCTAAATCTCTTACTCATGCTTATTTTTTTAGGATTCAACCCGATGACTAGAATTTTTGACAATCACCCTCATTAGAAGTGTATCAAGACCAAGGGGGGTTAGCGTGTTTCCAAAAAGCAGGCTGGACGAAGTTTAAGTGAAGGAAAACATTCAATGACAAATCTGATCATATCAAGCTCTTAATCTTTATAGTGTACTCTCTCTCAAAATGTTTTTTATATATATTATAGTTTGTCTTAGATGCATCAATTAGCATGTGTGAACAATATTGACCATAATGATCTTTAGCTTAGCTAAACCACGCCCTGAAACCATAATACATCTGACAAAGCCCTCTGAGTCTTTTTTTCTTTGTTTTCATGATCTAGCAAAATATGAAACATTCATCATGTCACACCTTGGAATTGTGACATAGGTCTCATTATTTTCACATGTTCAAAAACCAAAATCAGAATACAGCGATAACAGCACTAACCACTTGGACTAAGTGTGCAAACAGCGGTAGGATATGTGTATTTTAGGACTTGGTCAGAGACTGGCTTTCAGGCCTATCACAGTGAAATACAGACTGTTCATCCTTTTAGAAACATTCACATCCATTTGGATAGAAAGAGGGAAGCTGTTGCAATGATTCATCCACGCCTTCAGACAGCTCAAGATGGGGCCTGCCAATGCTACTGATAATTTGTAATTCACACATTTAATGAAGAATTAGCAGGTGAGCTACAGTTGGATGACAGATTTGGCTGTGTGTGGTTAAAAATAATGTGAAGTCTCTGATCTCATAGTATTTAGTGAGAATTCAAAAACATCAGAGCTTTCATTAAAATAAAAGATTATCAGTTGCAATTATTACTTAGATGTTAACATAAACAGTAGAATGATGTGAACCAGGCCTTGGTTATGGGAAATCACATAAAAACACCTTTCCCTCCATCACTCCTGACATTAACTCACATTCCTCTGACCCTTATACCTTATTCAATACTAAACAGATAGGTGTGCTGACCAAACATGCACTGCTTACTGTTTCCTCTATCTCTTGCCACTTGTCTTTCTTCCCCTCCCCATCCCTCTTGCTTTATCATCCACTGACGTTTATGCCACCCTCTCATGACCTGTGCATTCCCGATGCAATGTACTTGTGAATAACACGCTGGGCTATTGCATAATGACATTTGAGATACTGTTACTGTCATGGTTGTGTAATTCTGCACACACTAATGATTTTCAATGTAATACAACAGCACCGGCCAGTCAGCTGAGGTTTATTTCTCACTAGCCCTGCTCACAATCACCGCTCTGTATTTTCCTGATTTTGAAATGCAATTTGCTTGTCCGTTTGATATTTCTAGTATGGAACACATGAGTGGTCTTCAAATACTCACCACTCACAAACATTAATTCACCTTAAATGAGAAAACTGTCTACCTTTGGCACCTCTTATTTGTGCGTTGCTGTACTGAACCTACCAGACGACTTATATAGAAGAAAATATGTGAATATTTGTATATGTGTATGCTTGGATTCACTTGCACTTACCTTGCACATCTCATCTGGTGGTTTGCATAATGCAAGTATGCCTGCTGAACCTAAAACCATGTAAAGCAATGTGTTCTTATTCAAATTGCGTTTTCCCAATAGATTTTCTTCAGTCAAATTATTCTTTGCCCTTAAGTGCCTCAAACCAAAATCCAACTAACTGTGTTTACTGAGGGTTTAGTCACCTGCAGTCCATTTGGATCATCCTAGTGACCATCAGTCCAAGGTGGTTGCCTACGTTTCTTTTGGTGCTAAGCTTTCTAAGACTTCGGAATTGCTGGTGGCTGCTCACACTGCACTGGTCTTGTAAACACCCATAAATCCCAGTGTTTTCGATTGGAATGAGCTTTACTGTTAATGACTGCACTGTGGCTCTCCTGAATGAAGACTAGGAGTCACATTCTCAGGCACCATGTTGCCATGAAATGCCGGCTGAGGGTAATGGCACCATTGCCTCTGAACTAAAGCACAAACTTTTTCAGAGTTCAAATAAACTGCAAGAACAATTACTAATGTGGACACGCTGTTACTTTTACAATTAGACTAATTAAGCTCAGCTAAAAGCAACTTTTCTTGAGATATATTCAGTCTCATCTAGTGCTTTACTGCTGTCCATATAAGTGGTATGTGCTGATCTAAGAGCTGCCATCTCTGCATTTTATGCTTGTGTAACTTTGTCCAAATGTGTCCCTGATGCCACATCTATGGAGATATGCGGTTGACCAATGAGGGAAAAATGCCACTGCACACTTGTTAAGGCAATTTCACTCAAATATTCACACACACACACACACACACACACACACACACACACACACACACACACACACAGATTCACAGATTCACAGTCAGAAGGATTTTGTGGTGCTACCAAGGCAACTAAAACACAGGAGCTAATTATAGTTATAGACACTGGGACACAAACTAATACACACTCACATGAACGCCCACAGCAGCCAGGTAATTGATCTTCAGTGATCTGTTGATGATTCGACATCCTTAGGGTTTTTGTCTCAATGGACATCGTGCTTTGAAAAAAACTAATATACATGGTCAATCTGACATCTCAGTCTATGTAGAGGTGTTAGGTGAGTTTTGGGAGAGATTTTAAAGGTGCTATATGTAAGTTTTGCTATCGCCACATTGCCAACATTAGCGCTAAAAGCTGTTTACTTTCTGAACTAGAAAGAACTTTGCAAGTTCAAGCATCAAACTTCATTCTTTAACTCAGAGGTCTCACCACCATTGCCTCGCCAATGTTAACGCAGCTCCTCACCCTTGCCTACTCATAGCACTTATTTTCAACTTTTTTTCCTTTAACCTTGTCCTCTTATGAAGTTTAATAACTACCATCTCTCCTTCTTGACTATGTGATTATGTTGTGGAGTATGGCCACCATCACTACGCCGCCCGCAGATGTTTCTTCTATGCCTTCGTCTTAACGTTATCGCTGGTCTCACATCTGCAACCCCAATCAGTCCCATTTAAAACGCCACACTGGTGGCGAAGAGTAGATTTCTCCTCCTCATTCCCCTGGTAATCCTTACATCGAAACTATTCGCTAGCATATGCCAGATTTACTGTCTCTCACTCCCACTACCACCACTGCCCCATTCCCCAATCTCCCCTCTTCTCCTTCTTCCTTGATCCAATTTTCGGAACCAGGGCTGGAATTAGGAACACGTTTGTTTTTGGGGTTTTTTCCCACATGCACAGACTGGACAACTAGTGGAGCATGATGATATATCCACTGAATTTGACTAAAAGTTTATTAGAATGTATTAGAATCTTCAGCTCAAACTCTTACTACTTATGGTGGGTTTCAGTAATTAGAGATGTTATAATATGGTACAACATCAACTTTTTGTTCATATCGTAATAGAGAAAAGAGTTGAAGACACTCTCCATGTCTGCTACTGAGAAATCATTCGATTTCTCGTGTCATAACGGCTACTGCCATCTTAGTTCAGTAATTAATCTAATTATTTCATAATCTATATGAATAACTGTCCTTTACTGCTGTGTAATTGGTTAGTAACCCACTTTTTTTTCTTTTTACAAAAGCACCACAAAATTTACAAAGCAGTGTTTTTTTCTGCCGATAGCCTAAATAAAGTAAACATACGTTGAGGCTTTCTGCAAATTTCAGTGTGTGTGGAAGCTTATGTTTTGCTCACATCTACCTATAAATTAACTTTTCACATTTTCTGCAACTGAATTGCTTTCTCTGTCTTTTATTATCTCATATTTCCAAAATCTAAATTCACAGGTTGACCTTTTATGAGTACCTTTTTTAAACTTCTTAAGCCATGTTATTCCGGTTCTATAAATCTTGAGGAATTCATTCTTTCACTCTTGAAAACTTGAACAGCAATATACACTGAAAAACAACCCCTTTCCATCTGGCATTAAAGACAAAATATGGAACTTTTTTGGCATGTCCTGTAATAATCTGCTTGTATTGGCCAAGTAATGCTCATCTTTATAAATTGTCTACCTCAAAACTACTTTAAACCTGAGGCTGAAGTAACTGGCATCTATAGATCACCCACTGGCAGTGAAGAAGCAGTGGAAACGGGGCCAAACTGCAACTCCTATTTCCAACATCACTAAAAATCCACATACATTTACATAACTGACAGACACAGATCCGCAGTTTACTATTTATCTTTTACTTTAAGTATGTATTGTAGGTTTGATAAATATTTTGAGGATTCGGTTTTCCCCAAATAGCACAAAAACTTATCATATTCATACATACAGCATATTTTCAATTATTCCGAAGTGGATATTCAGCTAGGTCATAAGATCTGTAAGCAGCACTTGTGGGACAGCCAATAAATGATTAAAAAGGGAAGACTGAATAATACAATTTGAGGTTTAGCTTTCATGTGGGTAGTAGTGATGGCATGAAAAGAGAAAAAAAATAATCCACTTTTCCACTATTTTAGGAACCCATTATATGAACCATTTCCTGTGTTAAAAAAAGTTTTACTTCCAAAGTGTATCTGTTCAGTAAATGTAAGCAGTAGCAAGTCTGTTCACACAAACACAAATGCACACACGTGCACAAACAGCATACATGCAATGTCTCTTTGTCACACATGTAAATATGCCAGTGCGTATAGCATATAGCAGCAGCATCTTGTGCCCTGCAGATGCTTTTCACTGAATAGAAAATAAGAGTAGGACAAAAATGTGAAAGTCTCTCTCACATGCATACGCAAGCGCGCACTTGGCCCACTCCAGAAAAGGAATGACATACTCCATGATACAGCTGGTTAGCTGCAGGCTCAGTGAAACCTAGATGTCAGCATTCCCTACAGTGTGTATGCAATGTGCCAAGGCCAACCACTTGGGCTATAAACACATTTCAGTACCTTGGACAGTTACAGTTTCCTCAGAGATAGAAAGGGGGTGCAGTCTTTCAAAACCTGCTTTAACACTGCACCTGTACATGAACCAGTATTCACGTAGCAATATTGAAAACCAGATCTGGTTTTCATTTTTGATTGCTATTTGAGTCTCGACCGACATACAGCAGAAACTGCTAGATCTGCACATTAACATACTTATTTATGGGAGTCAAATGTACTGCATTCCACTATTCTGTTCCCTAAAGGTCAAATCATCTCACACATGCTGGTAGTCCACCATAAACACAACACATTTCTGCATTACAGAGATGTCAGTATGACTGCCCCTCAATTATGAGATGACCTCAGGGTTCACTGAAAGCCAGCAGGTAATATGCTCTAGATTTGACCTAGCAGATGCCTAGTGGATTACAATTGTGGATGGATGATAATTAAAATTACAGAGCCCGCCACTGTGAATCTAATCCTGTTTAAATTTGACACAAGCCTGGCAGTCTCCTGATAGCCACAGAGTGCTACTAAACAGCTGCTGACAAAAAAAGTGGAAACATGAATCCTCTGGCTGTACAATGATTGCACATGTGCTGGGTGAAGTGCAGTAATGAAGTCTGCACAATGGATTTAACTAGTGCATGGATTGTAAACTGCATTATGAGAATGCATTAATGGGTATCTCATATTCCCCATTAAATGCATTGATGAATATATCCCCAAGAGACCAGAATGCAATGTAGCAATAAAACTGCCAGTGTTCTCATTTTACTTGTAAAAGCCCTTCTTCTTGTGACATGCTACTGTTACTTCTCTTTTTATATACACACTTTATATTACCCACTGCTGTAAGCAATTAGTCCACACATGAAGAGGATGATGAAAAACATTGTTTTTTTGTTGGTTTGTTTTATATTTTACACTTTAAAGGATTACTTTCATAATCAAAAAAGTAATGTAAATAATCATTCATTAAAGCCGTATGAAACATAAGTTCGTAAAAGAATCGCAAAAGAAGTATACAGAATACACTGGACAGCACCGACTGATGGTATCTAAAGGTGTGAGAGTATCTTTTGGGAAGCGAAATCCTGTACGGGTCTCCTCTGTGTGATCCCAGCACACGCAGATGTAAAAATAAGCTTCCATCCTGGTATGGAAATATGTGAATGTGGGAGCAAATAATGGTTTGGGTCTAAAAAGCAGGAGTTTGGTTAAAAATAGATCTGATAACACAGAGACACCTTTCTTTAGCTACAGGCTCGTATGCTTAGCTGTTGCCTGTGGAATTTAACAAGGAAATGTCAGTGGTCATCGACACTGACAGGGGAAAAAAAAGTGTCTTTGAAAGATATGGGACAGGTGGAGTCTCAGGGAGGCAGTGGGTCAAATGGAGATAAAGTTCACTCAGACAGTAGCTCAGAGAAGAACGCACAGAATAACAAACACTATAAAAACATGGGAATGGTAGAATGACCACACATACATTCATTTTGTCAAAGCCCTGAAGGGATTTTATTCAAAACAATTTCTTCCCTAACCGACGCTTATCTGGGAAGAGTTTATGATGAATTAATCGAGGAATGATAACAACCCCTGCAGACCAACAGTCTTAACCCCGCACAGCACTTAATTCAACAAATGGAACTAATCATTTTTTATTTCTCACTTAATAAATTAAGCTTTTGGTCTGAATTGTTTCTGAAAATAGAGAAAAATTAAAGTCATGTTTTCCTAAAGCCCAAGATGACGGACAGACCCCGGAAGCCACAGCTAAACACAGAAAAGCTGAAGATCCTCACAATTAAGAAGCTGACACTAATAAATGTTTTGCAGTTTTACAAGAAAAAAAAATCACCTAATAGATTAATTAATTACTTTTTTCAGTTCCAAATAAAACTACAAGAAGACCATCAATAGCAATTTCCCCTACAATATTAAACTATATACTGCTGGCATTAGATATGATACAGGCAAACAATCAATACTGAATATATAGGAAAGCTTTTTCTATCCATTCATAAATTTTCAACCGTAAGTATTGCACATTGTTGCCAAAAACCAGTCCAATCAAGGAATTGTTTTTTTTATTCAGACACCTATCATCCTATTATTGCATCTTACTGAGCTTATTAAAAAAATATCATCTGCTGTGCATACACCACTGAAACGGGACCGCTCTGTTTTCAGCCCTGGATGGGTCTGACTGGATTGACAGCTGCAGGTTATAGGTTATTCAGTGGTAGCTAGCCCTTTCACATCTCTGGATGTATGAGGCTATTGGACAAAACTGTCAGATCATGAGAAGGACAGCTTCATGTAAATCCTGTTTTGATTCATGATTTTTGCACCTATGTGATGAAGAGCTTTGGTAAGAAAGGTATTCCACTTTGCTGGATTGGTCAAAAACAGACATTCCTGTTTGATAATTCTATCCTCTAGAAATTCGGCACCTCACTCTCTCGAATATTAACCAGTACCAGTATTGATATATGTGAAGGAATAAAACTGCATATGTGAAGGAGGATTTTCTTCACATCACCCACACAATTAAGGATTTGGATCTAGTGTGCAATATTAGTGATTTATTAATCAGTACAGGTTCTGGTGAACCCTTATGTAGGAGTCATATGGTTATCCAAATGTCTTGACAGAATCACTGAAAACAAACCAAACAATAGCTTTTAAGACTCAGGATGGTTGTCAATATTCTATACCAGCCACTAATTTCTTTATAGCATGAGTAAATGGCCTAATTGCAAATACAATGTATGACAACATGAACGTGAAAAACATGAACGCCACTTTTTATTCTTCTCAATATAGCAAAGTGACAGGGGAAGACCACACAGACAGAGACAGATAATGATCAAACTCAAGTGTTTTTTGCTGAAATGCTTGTGCACTTCTCAAAGCCTACACTTCCAAAGATGAGCCCATTCCAAACTTTTGAGCTTCAAACCCTTCGACCCACTGTTGTGTAACAGAGCCACAGACACATTGGACAGCACCAACAAATCAGACAAGGGGTTAACTAATAAAAAAGTCTGAAGACTCAGGAACAGTGGAGGCATAGAAAAAAGCTCAGTTGGCAATGTATCAACATGGGAACCAAAGCGTTTCCAAATCGCCCCTCTTTCTTTTGGAACACCACAGAGCTTTCCAGGAAGCAAATAATGACTCAATTTTCCAGGAACTGGCTATTTGGAGGTTGATGACAATTACCATGGTAATGGTGATGGGTAAAGGTCAGAGGTGAGGAAAAGTACTGCAAAGCATGTATGAATACTGAAGTGAGGCCACAGAGAAATGCAATAACAACAGTAAGTAACTTTTTTTTTTCCCCCCAGATCATTAGCCTGGACACTTATAATCAGTAATCAAGATAACAGTGAAATACAAAAGTATGCAGGCTACTGCAGGCACAAATACAAACAAAGATACAAACAAAGACCTTTCAGGAGCCACAGTAATGAAAGTCAGGAGGGATACAGTATGTCAGTAATTTCTACAGCAAGATAATAATTTTGTGACATTAACCCACCCTTTCTTTCCCTTCCCCGTTTTCCACATTTCTCAGTCCTTCTGCACTCTTTGTTAGTTGCCTTTGCCCTTATAGGCTATTTACAGGTTAGTGTCTGTCTGTATTTTCTGGGTCAAATAAAGTGAGTCCTATGACCCTCATTACATCTAAATCCTCTATTCTGAGCATTTTAATCTGAGATTTAAATGGTCCTTCCCATTATATATATGAGATGTTACTGAATGATACTGTAAAAATCACATCACGGTAGTGAAAGCTTACATTTCAAAGATTGACATCAAAAATCAACTGAAAGCAGGACTAAATATTATATGGAACAGAGTGACTTGCCAGCTTCTATTCGCAGAAGTAAACTACAAGTCGCGTAGCTGAATTTCCATGAAATAACTGACATTAGAAATGTCATCAAAAAATAAGAGGTGTTGTGAATGTCAGGAGAAGCGCTAAAGAGAAAAACAGCATTTGGCAAGTGGATATTGATCTCTATTGTTTCATCTCATTTTATCCATTTTCATGTTCCATGCCTATAACACAAATGAGGACTTGGCAATATTTAAAGTGGAACTTCCTATATCTCTCATCACCTCAGGGTGAGATGTAAAGACCTCTGAGTCTTGGAAATTGATATATTGAGAAAAATTAAAGAGCCTGAGATTTTCTTTGAATGCAGTATCATGCGGATATAAGGAACCAGCGGTTGTGTGTAATTCAGTGAGCTGGGTGCAAGCCTGCCACTTGCATTAGATCAGTAGAGCTCTCCTTACTGAGTGGCCATTGCAGTGGATCCCTGAGGGAGACGACTGTCTTTGAACATGTGTGACTGAGAAGGAGACAGAGGGAGACTCCTTGTATGTGTGTGCGTACACATGTGCTGTGTGTGTGTGTGTGTGTGTGTGTGTGTGTGTGTGTGATTGGGATGTTTTGTACACATTTCTGTCATGGAATTAAAAACTGATGAAACAAGAATCTCAGACATATCTCTCAGGGCACAGCAAGACATTGCTGAGTACAAAGCCCTTCTGACATACTGCTGAGTATCAGAAAGAATAATGTTTACAAGCCTCAAGTGAAGTAGATTTTATTCGTTTACAAAAAGTTTAATACACTTCTTCATAGTTCTCATTTTTGAATGTTACTTTTTATTTAGCTATAGTCTTATTTTCCTTGGGAAGGATTAGAACTTCAATAAATATTTTTCATCATAGTCTTCATTAATGAAGTCAACACTACCAGAAACACAATCCCCAAATAGTGCTAATGTTTTTACATATCTCATCATTGAAGGTAGGGAAATACTTATAACAATGCTATGATTATATGAGGCTTATCTGAGACTGGCAGACAGTGGGAGAGAGGGAAAGAAAAGAGGCACTGCAACAGAGCAGGAATAAATGGATTAAAATGGACTGAAATGGACTCCCACAACTAAACACAACTACATTATGGGTTTGCAAAAGTCTTTTTCCCTGAGGAGTGCAAGTTGGTGCCACTTGTCTTTGTGTGTTTGTGTCAGAAAGAGAGGAAAGGGGAAGTAACAGCAAAAAAGTTGGAGGTGCTGTTGCCAGAAAGACAGCATAGACAAGACATTTCGGTTCTAGTTAATCATTTGAGAGACATACATCAAACTAATGGCTGGCTCTGCATTCAAAGCCAGCGGTCGCCTGGGATCATTTCTACAAAGGAAAAGTCAGCTTCAGTAATCCCAAGTGAGAGGAATGCTGTTAGAGGAATCCGGACACAGAATTACACAGAATAGCTGCAAGTTTGGGTAGAATTTGAGATGTCAGCAATTCAAAAGAGAGCCAATGTTATGAAATATCATTCTTTATTTAATTTTTTTTCCTAACACTACTACATGGTATTCATCACCAGTTTTCAGTAATGAAGAGACCTGATCCGTTTATGTAAAGTTGAAGCAACTTTGAAGAACTTGTTGACCCTAACCTCCTACCCCCAGTTCCGACATCACAAGGGTGTTTGGCGATGGGTTTCAGACAGCAGTGAGCCATGTGACCAGTACTTCAGCTGAAGCATGCAGATACCTTGATTATTTATATGTGCACTGGCATGTTGAAAACGTACATAGGGATGGTGGCTTTTCAATTAAATTAGCTGCTGTTATATCAGCAAATTATCAGCAAAGGTTGAGACTTAATAGCATGTGCACTAGATCCCCATTCAATGGTTCATTTCTTCGCAAAGACTGATGACAGAAAGTCAATGAGATACTGCATTAAGAGTGCTAAGCTAGCAGCTAGTCCTAACACAGTGTGCTGACAAACTAAAAAGGGTGGTGTCCTTATGTCCTTGACTTTCTGTCTGTCTGTTTGTGTGGCCGAAGGAAAATTAACAGTGTTTCCATAACAGTGTCGCCAACAGGGACCATTGATCCAAGGCCGAGCACAAACAGCAGAAAGAAAGCAGAACTAAAGAGACAGAGGTAAGTTCTCAAAACAATATTAAAATGCTGACGGAATAAGTTAAGCATCTGAATTGGACACTTATAGCCTTAAACACTTTGCATTATTGAATTTTGTGTTACAAAACATAAATGATATTGCTGACGATTTTCACTAAAACAAAACAAAGCAAGCTCAGTTTCAAACCAAATGTCTGAACTCTGACCTAGTCAGGCCAGTAACACACAGACCACTGTATGGTAGAAAACAACTTGCAAAATATGGGCATCTCCCTTTGGGCTTAAACAAAAGGCAGTGGTGTGACAGGAAAGCATTTTTTTTTTTACCACAAACACAATTTTCCATGTTTCACCTGCACTTTTCTTGACAGTAAACAACTTAACACAGAGAGCCATTCCTGTCTATACACAGAAATGTCTGAGGTTTTTTGTAGGATATGTAAGAATGACAGTTATATGAGGTTTTGGACAAGACTTTACAAGTCCAAATTTAGCTATCTCAATCATGAGGTTTAAAATCAGAGACCATTTTGTTACCTCTTAGAGTGTTAATTTCATCTGTGCGACTGTGAAAAAATAAATAAAAATTAAGAATGAGACTGTTGCTTCAAATTATTAATTAATATTCCGTCATTTAGGTCACATTAATAGTTAACAATGTCCAAATGTCTGGAGTGAATAGATAAGAAGGATAATGTTGCTTGCTCTCACCCTCACACATACACACAAAGGCTCCACTCCACAGAAGAGGGAGCTACATGCGTACCCATAAATGATTTTCTCCATGACGTTGAACCAATTTGTGGCTTCACAAATCTGATCATAATTTTAAACAGAGAATCAAAGCCTCACATGCACTGTTTTAGTTTTATGCCAAATGACTACAGCGTGATAACCACAAACAGGCCGCACAATTATTTCTGAAGGCATGTATCCCAGTTCTCCCATTTTCATTTGTTTTTTTTGTGTCAGGAACAGAGAGCTACTGATTTGATGAATAAAACCTCTTGAATCTTGAGTCTAACCAAAACTAAAGGCTACTGCTTGATATTATTGTTCTGAACTTCCAAGCTTCACTTCCCCCGTTCTCATAACCCGCTATCGGCAAACACAAGATTTTCTTGTCTGTGTGTGAGTCTGCACAGCAAATGTTGCATGAAAATTGAAGCATATCTGAAGGAGAGAACTGTCTGGACATACCAACATACCAACTGTATGGCTTTAGCAATCGTAAAACTGATTTCTTTAAGATCTTAAAGAGTAAAGGAGTTGGTAATTTTCCTAGTTTTTAAGATAATGGTAGGAATCCATTTCTGTGATTTAGGTTGCATCAGTCATTAATTCATATAGAAAAGGTGCTTGTACAAATGAAGAACTTGGTTAAACACACTCCCATGTTTATTCTTCTTTGATTTGTTTTTGTTCTCATAACTACTTTGTGATCCAAAGAAAATAAAGATTGCAGTCTTTCCAGCTTTCCATACATACCAACATACCAGGGAGTAAATGTACTCCACATGCCCCGTGTTACATACTGTGCTCAAGGCCAACTTTTCCTTTGGCGCCTCCCCTGCTTTCTACAAATTACTTCCTCCCAGCTGTCAACATTGTCAGGACGGCTGTAGCTCATTTATTTCGACTCTTTTTCTACCCCATCATTCTTTCTCTTCATGAATTCCTTTCTTCCTTCTTCCTTTCCTTCACCACAAGTCCACACTCTGAGCTTAGAAGCCACCCAGTGAAGATCGAGGGAAAGGTAAACAAACAGAGGGGGGAACTTAACGTTCAGCCTCAGCATATGGTTCAGCCCACTGGAATGGTTCCCAATTCCCTGACAAGCTGCTTGCGTCATCCATCTACAAACATGCTGCAAATGTGCTTTTCACACACACACCCATGACTAGGGTCAATCCCCGAAACAGATATAGTAAATTCATGCGCAATGACAGCCAAAAGCTAATACTAGTCCATCTAGCTGACTACACCCAAGTCATAAGAAACCAGTATCAATATTTAATGATTTTCAACACAATAATATTTTTTAGCAATAAATTTATATAAAACAATCAGCGGACTTGAGAGTTAAACAACAAACACTAAGGAATTTCTGAATGTTTTCGACAAGTAAAAACATCCACCTCCATTAGGTAAGTCTAATAGCAAAATACCTTACTGTGATACCATTAACACTGATATTCTTACACTTGGGCTCAAGGCACAAACCTATGAGCCCCAGATAGAGTGCCAAGTGTCATCAACTTCAACACAGCAAAATGAGGGAATGCAGAGCGTCCTCTATTAGGGCCTGTTGAGTGAAGCTTTCAGAAATATGCGCCTCAGTCCAGTTTTGCCTCCCACTGACGTCAAAGCCCTATTAAGGCCAAATCAACCCAGCAGCAATGCCTCTCTCCCCCCCTTTATTTTGAGGAAATTACTCAGCTTTTTCCAAAATATACGCACTGTTGATTTTGGCCAGTCCGTGTGAGTGGGCGGAGCTGGATGGATGTGTTCGAGTAGCTTTGTGTGATGACATCACTAGGGGTGCAGAGGGGAAGGAAGTTGGAAGGAGAAAATGTTTGGAATTAGACCGAGACAGGACAGAGACAGGAGAGAGACATATCTTTTTAATTACTCAGCAAACATTCCTGCCTCAGAGAAGGTTAATGCTAGCTTGGCCCGATGTCATTCTTTCCTTCCATTTCTCTATCAAACCGATACACGCGCTATTGTACATGAAGCTTTTTTTAATAGAAGAATTTCAAAGTTTATTTTAGAAAAATCAGTACCAATGTTTCCACTATTGTATATTTTGCAGCAGCGGCAAATGGATCATCAAAAGAAGTTACTAATATTAGCTACTATATGCTACTGGCCTTACCGTCAGTGACGCAATCGCGAGATGACTTGGCTTCCTTTTGTAAAGGAAGAATGAGTTCTTCATTCAAAATAAACTTCCTTTATTGACATCAGCATGCATCAACTCATCAGAAGTCTTGCTCTGAAAACTGTTTCTCTCTCATTTAAAGACATTGTAGTATTATTCTTCCACCTGTGTGAGACAGAACCCAACTGTTGTGTTGACTGTGGTCTTATTCTGTAAGGTTAACTGTATTAATCACAAATAATTTGTTTTGTTATACTGATGTTTTAAATTGCTGTTTTTTTTTTTAGTGAATAAGCTTCAGTGTTTACAGAGGAAGCATAACACGGATATAAAATGAATTTTTTTTGTTTGTTGTTTTCTCACCATCTGTATTCTGACACTGTTGATGCCGTTCTGTCAGTTATCCTACATGAAGTTGGTTGTGTCTCGCTTAATAATGAGCCTTTTTGAATTCCAAATAGAGCCAAGACCTTCTGTGTGATACTGCAGCAGAAAAAAAGAATAAGCCATAACAAACATAACATTTGGATTCTGGGTATTATTATAAAAATGGCTAATTTTTCTGGCTTTTTTTGATTGTATTATTACAGTAAGTGCTTTTACTTCATAGATATGTATTTTCTATCTCTGCGTGACACCTGTTGAGTCTGTTTTTCATTGGGTTTCATCTTGTAATGGCTTGTTGCATACTAGAGGATATTTACTTGTTCTGTGTGCCTGGACAAAATATTAATCTCAGTTCATTAGTTCAATACAATTTCCAACTTGTCTGAATAATTTCTGAAATCAACTGTGAGCATCAGAAAACAGTAGAGCAAGTCAGGGCTAACCCCACCTCAAACTGGTTTGAGCGGACTATTGCGAAATTCATTGCTGCAGATGTTGGTGTGTACTTTTTGTATTTAGTCATGTTCCAACAGTGAATCCTGGATTCCCCAATGGATTTTATCATTCATGGGGGACAGTGCTTCTGTCAAGGTTTGATAGACCTCCCTATAGGTGTTGTGAGCTCCCTTACTTTTCTGTATTTATGATCCTCAGTGAGCAACCATTTACTGTCTGGATGCAGGTTGAAGGGATCACACCACTGTTTTTGAAGTAAGCTTTATGTCACCAAAAAGTACTTCTGGTGACGCATCATCCGTCAAGTCAGAACATCCAATTCTCAACTACAATAGTTCCCAACTCAGCCAAACTTAAAGGAACTACCATCTCATTAGTGTGGACTATCTTGTGAAAGTGGGCTTCTTCGATGCATTTTCAAATAGAGAAGGGCCCCATGATCTAACTGTCACATCAAACTGCTTAACGATGTAATGAATTATAATTATTGTTGTGTTGGAATCAAACAAACCAAACCATTATAAGCTTTTACTTGCAAATTCCCTGGACCCAAAGACGAACGCTGAAGCTGACCTTGAAGTCAACATAGCACAAATATCGACCTATGAAATAAAACCACTGAATGTAATATTACAGCTAATGAAGAGTATGAAATATTAACAATTTTCAAAAAAAATATAAAATGATGAAGTAGCAGTACATGTTTAATTTCTATATGTATCTGCAAGGGATATCAGTACTAGCCCATAAAAAGAAATTAAAATAATCCTTCTGGGAAAATATATAAGGTCATAATTTCACATAAAACATTTTTCAGCTTCAAAGTTACAGTATATTTAGATAAATCTGCAGCACTCAGCTTTTGACCCAGGATCAAATAAATTTTAGATGTCATAGGACTATATTAATACCACAGAGAATCAAAATTTGGTTGCAAGAAAGTGAAAGCTTGTGAAGACACTAATTTTTGAAGATAAAAGATTGTTCGTTTGGGGAAAGAAATTTTAATTATTTTTAATCATTTGACTGAAAAACTTGAGCAACAACTATTTACATGAATACATATTGTAAATGATCCTTAGGGTTTCTTGAATATACAGTAGAAATATAAACCCAATCCAGTGAAAAATAAGCAATCATTGAAGTTAGGAATACACAAAAAAGTATTTGGAGTAGAGCTACATGATTTTATAGGGTTCCATGAATTTATTGCAACTCCTGAAATTTTTTTTTTCCAGAAAATCCATAAAATGAACTGTGAGGTCTTATGTGAGAGTCAGTATGGAATGACCCATATATACCTCATATCTGTGTCTGTGCTCATGTGTATTACAGCGTGTGTTTCACCAAACCCCTCCCGTCCCACAGTGAATTCTGGGATTGTGTCACATGGCTTTGAAAAGGGTCGTCCTCAGGAGAGAAAGATGTGGGATGGAAGTGATTCATACGCACACAAATACAACCAAGCATGCACACTGAGCAAACAAGTGTGTGTGGGAAGTGTTAAGCTGTGTGTTAGCACCAAACAAACAGTACATTTTGGGTCAGAAAGCAACAAGTTAGAGTAAAAAAAGAATAAGCACAGGGTGACTGATATGGGATGAATCATGCCAGTGGCTCCATGTAGCATGGAGAAGCTATGGAAAAAGGCTCAGACCTAATATCAAGACAACTTCAATCACAAAAACAGGGACTGGCCGTGCAAAAATAGATAGATGTAATGGCTAATGCCATGTGATGTAAACCCTTACCTATGATGCCAATTCTGATTCAGTGTTAGTTTTTTTTAGATTCTAGAGCTCCCTCCATCTCTCAAATGCAGTACCTATGTTCAATTAATACTAAAAGTGCATAGCAAATACAGACTTTGATGGAGAAGTTCAGCCTGTGTGAGTATTACATATACAGTGCACCACTGTCCTCTGGTAAAAATATGGACTCCGTAATGGGAGCAGCAGTTCTATAGTAGAAGAATTACTTGGCAAACAGATTTAACCTTATATACTATAAAAAGGGACGGCAAAATAAACAAAAAAAGAAATGTCAGTGATTGTATATAATTTCAGGAATTTCTAAGGGGCTGTAGGGAGCAGCTGGACATTAACTAGAGCTGAGCTGACCGCTTGTTAAGACCTCTTTAGGTCTATTTAAAGAGCTGGCACATCTGCCCCCTGTTTGACTTTCCAGGGCTGTAAAACCTGAAAAGTGAAAGGAGGATGAACCGTGATGGAAGAGAAGGGAGATAGACTTTATGAGATGCACACTTAGATTGTTTGCACCACAGCCTTCAAATGAAGAGACTGGGACCTGTACATACAAATCAGCAGTCTCAAGTGGGGGGTTTTTTGTTTGTTTTTTTTGTTCTTTCCACTAGCTGGTACACTTAAGATGGCTGTCAAGAAACATTACACTGTTGTTATGGAAACTCTATGAAACTGAAGAACACACAGTAAGCACTTTAAAGCTGTATTATGCAATTTTAACATGTCATTGCCTCAAATAGCATCAGTTTGAAATTTGAGGACTTTGATATCTAGAAATCTCCTATAAGACAACACGAGGGGACTGTATGCAACACACTCATGTTTAGTAACCAAGCGGATACAGTACTTGAAGCTTTTTTAAGAATATTATAAAAGGAAAAAATACATCAATTATTCAACAAAATATGGAGGTGTTATTTTAATGATCTTGATAGCTGCACATTCCTGTTTAATAGCCTGAAAGAATTTTAAATTTTGATTTTAATTTCTTGCTTTTCCCTTTAGTGATTCTTTATGAGCTGATGACAACATCAGCTCATATATGCCCTTGAGGATTTCCTCTCATCCAGCCCCACAGTGTTTGGATTGCAAATAAAGCCGTATTCGTTACTGAAAATATATGCCCCCCCCCCAAAAAAAAACAAAAAAAAAAAAACAAAACAAAACAAAACAATACTAATTTGACACAGACTGATATGATTGGTCTCCAACATGAACCGAAACTGCTGAAATGAAAACACTTCAATTCAGTATGAACGTAGTATTGCTGGTTAAGGTATTTTGTGATTCTTTCTGGTAAAATGATAACCTCATGCTGAATATTCTGTTTCTAGGCTGGGGACTGCATTTTTTTTTTTAACGAGGGACAGAGAGGAACTAATAACTCCACCACATGTAATAAGAATTCTTCAATAGTTGGCAGTTAGTCATGAACACAGTGCCCCACTCTATATAGACAATCCAAATTTCTTCTGCCTCATATCACATATCACAGTCACTACTCAAGTATTTCACTTGTTAACTTTTAATTCATTGGCATCGAATCACGAGGCCCTGTCTTCAATAATCACAACTCAAATACGCTGGCCTCTGCCGTCTGGAGGTCAATGAGTGCAAAAAGTCAAGAGTTAAAACTGTCTGCAGTGTCTGTAGTGTGTTGTCAAGTCACGAAACTGAGACAGACATGACAACACAACACTTGAATATCGCCCAGTTGCAATTAAGAGAATAAGGACCTGAATGAATTTAAATTTATGAGAATGTGACGTTCAAATGGACCATGAAAACAAAAAAGTAAGTTAAAGGACAACTGGGCCCCTTGATGGGCCTCAAAACCTGAAAATGACTTGTCAAACTAGGAAATTCTCAGTTGAGCACGGACCTCTTCCATGGCCAGTTTAAAAAAACAAACAAACAAACACACACCAAACATCAGAGGAAAAAATTCAAATTCTTAGTAAATGATCTGGATCTGCTCTGATATGAGGGCTTCTTCCGAGATTCATGCCTTTTCCCTCCACCAAGTTTAGTGAAAATCAGTTTAGTACATAAACAGAAACAACAACCAAACTAAAAAAAATGGAAAAAGGTGATCACAGAATCTCTTCTGCAGCGGTAATAAAAAGCTAAATAAAAGGAAGACTGGACACTTGTGTTGAGAGATATTTGACTCTTCTTTTATCCTTGGCCGTTCTTTTAAATTTCTGTAAAACCTCTCTAATAAAATGTGTAAAAGATGATTACTATAATTAGATGATTACTGTAATTATTATTTTACATTTTTATTAATTTATTTATTTATAGCTCAATCCCTTGGGGTGGTGGGGTCCCTTCAGGTCAGCTGGCAACAAATGTCATGTGCAATCTTTGTTACATAGTCAGGTGATTTTACCATTACAACACAGGTTTGTCCTTAAGCTGCCATAACATCTGTGCAGCCTCTTGTGCCTGTGAAAAACAAACTCTTCAGGAGAAGCTTTTTGTATGATTTTTAAAAGTATAACCACCATTACAGAGACAAACAGACATAATACCTCCTAACCAGGATTTCTTAAAGCATCATCCACCTATGGGACAATTCAAAAGAAGACACAATAAGCAATAGTTTTTGTGGCTTCTCTTGAGAACAAAAAACAAAAAACCTCTCTTTTTGGCCTTCTGTTGAAATAAGCATTTATGTGGAAGCCCATCATGACATCCATGATGCTATCAAACAAACACTGATACTCTGCTTGTGCATGTCTTTATTTACACCTTAAACAACATTTTGCTTAAACTGAGTTTGAGACCCTAATCAATGTCAAAAAATGGGAAAACGAGGACTAATCAGAATACATTAAGAACAATGAACATCCCAATGATCAAAAAACTGAATTATGGAGCAAAACACAAGTAATACAAAAGCCAAAATAAAGGCCCTAACAGTCTCAAGTCTTTATCCACTTTCTATAAAACTCTACACAAAAGCAATGTGTTTATTTTCTGATTAAAAACATGGAAATAAACTGACTGCCTGGAACAGTCAATCTGATTAATGCTCCTGTTTTCTAAATGAAAAGATAGGGTGACCGCTCTTTTTTCTCAAAACATTTCTCTTGTCCCCTCAGTGTCACTGAGCACCGTTTACAGCCCGCACACACATGCATGCATAAACATGCACGCGCATATATGCATACATACTTCCCCAGTCAATACATCTTAGCAGGCATTTTTGCTCCCTAATCCTCTAAATCAAACTACAAGGGAAACAGGGAATGTACACACACATGCCACACACGCATGAGTAAGGAAGAGGCTGTTCTTTTTCAGAGAAGGGCTTGAGAACATGACCTACCTTTACTTTACATCCTCTCTCTCTCTCTCTCTCTCTCTCTCTCTCTGTGTCTCAGTCTCAGTCTCAGTCTCAGTCTCAGTCTCGCTCTCTCTGTCTCTCTCGCTCTCTCTGTCTCTCTCGCTCTCTCTGTCAGTCTCGCTCTCTCTGTCTCTCTCACACAAACTCTCATCCAATCGCCCTATTGCCAGAGGCAGAGAGTGACTGACCATCAGCCTTCACTGTGAAGCCGTTACAATAAGACAAGGAGTTTATTAGCTTAATTTCAGCAGGTATTCAGTGAGTTGATTATCTTGGTGTTTGTTCATCACCATTCCCTCATGTGAAAGTAACAGGGGAAATACTGACCTTACATTTTTTTGACCTTACATTTTTTCCCAGGCTTGTAGAACACTGCTGTCCCTTGAAAAACTTGTATCTCCAAGGAACTGGCTCATTTTCCAGCTGATACCACTGCCATTCTGAATCTGTACCATTGCCCCACAATGGCCGTCATAGGATTTAATCTGTATTTGTGTTATTGGGGGGGGTGTCACTCAAGCAGTTACCTTTAGCTACACAGGATGCACTTATTAAATATAGCACATGTCACCATAATCAGTTGAAGCCATGTGGTCTTTCATTTCAAATCCAGATAACAGTTTTTAACATCTAAGTGACAACAGCAGAACAGCGAGTAAAACGGTACTTTACTGCAGTTTTGTGATGCAATAATTTTCATGCCTGCCAGTTTGACATAAGCACCAAATACAACTATTGTAGACGTCAAGGGCTTCCGAGGTCAGAATAAAAGGTGAAATATTTCAAATTGAAACAAAATCAAAGCTCAAACTATCATTCTTTGTTAGAAGATTATTATAACAATGCAATGTTGTAAGTGTCTCAAATAGGGATTAGTCAACAAACAGAACATTTTTAGCCATGCTAGTTACATGGCTCTAGAGATGGCAATTTCATTCTGTCTGTCCACCACAGACTATATCTAAACAACTATCTGAAGGGGATTTAACACAAATCACACAGCAGGCCAATGTTTTCACTTATCCTGTGAAATAGCTTAACATCTACAGGCTGGACTGGCAAAAAAATGTAAAAACTTTAATGCCTCCAAGACAATGTGTCCCAATGACTTTGGTGATCCCCTGACTCTTCATCTAGCGCTACCATGAGGCTGACATCTGTGGTTTTGAACTGGACTTTTCATTATAATCTGCCAGTTATTTTTTCCAATTAATTGGTTATTCTTTTGGTCTACAAAACATCAGAAAACAATGATATATGTAACAATAACAACATTCTTGAGAACGTACAGATGTCATTAAAGGTCTTGTTTTGTCCAGCCAACAGTCAAAAAAACCCTATTATTAAAGTTAGCTAACTATCATCAACGACCAAAAGCAGCACACGCACATTCATGCCTCTTATTGTTCTTCTTCTTAGTCTCATTAAAACCTTGCAGAATGTAACCTTTTTATTACTGAGACACAAAGGGAACCCATGTTTTTTATAATATCCTATAATCTATTGAAGTTGTGTCACAAAAGAAACAAAGATTTTCAGGGACATTTCGGCTACATTTGGTAGTATGTGCTGGATTTCCTCGCTATCAAAACCTTGTGTTTAATGAGAATAAACAGCCGCCTGATATCAAACTGATGTAAATAAATACTCTGAGCAACATTCAACCACCAGAGAGCAACAGATAAATTATCGTGTTTACCTGGAATATCAGCATAGCCTATTTACCCTCACATTAATGTGTCTATGCTGAAACCTTGAAAATCCATTGCAAGGAAATGATTGGTGCAAAATCCAAGGTTTGAGGGAGGGACATAATCATCATCATCAACATCATTATTTGAAAGTTATCCTAGGGATGGTCTTACACTATAATCGACTTTGCTATGGGGCTAATGGTGGGGTGGATGGCACTGGTTACCATAGAAACGAGAGTTGATAATGAAGTGTGTCAGCATATAGCTATCTATAGCTTGTCTAATTTGTGTGTGTGTGTGTGTGTGTGTGTGTGTGTGTGTGTGTGTGTGTGTGAGTGTGTGGGCTGAGTTGATAGTTCTTCCAAGATGTGTAGCACCTGTGTGTGGGCTGGAGACATAGCAGAACAGCATGTTGACCAGTGTGTGCAAGCGTATTCTTATCCTGAATGTAAAAGTATCATCTGTAGCACACAGCAGATGCAAACTTTCTAACAGCAAGCACAAAACAGATGCACCTATGAATCACAGTCACTTTTATAGGATCATGTAGGCACTGATGCACACATGGACTTAAGCCTGACTTGCTTTGATATAGGAGTCAGCCAAAGCAATTAATGGGGCTTGAAAAGCAACACACACAGACCTACATTTATATATTTATTCTCTTAAGACATTATATAGCTGCTGGAATAACAGTATCAAATGGTAACATGATTTTAATGCATCTGTAAACAAGCCACATTCTCCCTGATGCTTAGTTAAAGAGCTGCTAAGAAACCACTGGGTGCATTAAAAACATAGATTACTTCCTCCCACCTTCTTCATATTTCATGCAACTACTAAAGCTTGTTACCACCTCTGTCTACATCTTTTTTTTCCCCCTTTTTCTACTTTCCATTTTCATGTATTTTATAGCATGAAAGCATCACTTGAACATCCTCTTTCCATCTCCATCTGCCTCTCTTTCTTGGTAAATCTCTGGGAAACCTTTCCGTCTCATCTCTTCATAGACTAATCGAAAAAAAGAAGCCTGCTTTGCTCTGCCTCGTCTTCTTCTGCCGCACTTGTACCAGTCTCTCTACGGAGTTAAAGCAGGGACTAGCAGCTACAGTACTAGTACAAGTTGAAGAAAAACATCAGTTCTGTGCCTGTGAACATGAGGACACACACCAATACACATGCACTTCACAAGTGAAACTACAGAGGGTGAGAAAGGACCACCAGAACATTATATTAAATTTGATCAGATGACAACTCACGCTTCATAGCCTCCAGTGGTAAAAGCTAGTCAGGAATAAAGGCAAACAGTTAACAATACAGTCAGAGCCCTAATCAGTGTCAGAGCACACAGTACATAGTAGATAACTGGCCGCTGAAAGTGCAGCCAAACAAACATGGGGCCACTGTAAAGCCTTTTTAACGCTCAAGTGATAGCATCATCAATGTGACATTAGCTGATATAGTGGATATATTACAAGCCTAAATAAGGCTTTGAGCACCACAATGTGTTTATGTGGACCTTGTGATAATGTTTCTCTTCAGCTTCTTCAAAAGAAGGTCACATTCTGGGGTGACCTGCAGATTACACAGCAATAGGAAATGTCTGATGAAAAAGAGAACAGGATATGCTTCACAGTGTCTTGCTTGTTATTTTCACATTGTGCTGCAATTTAACTTTTTGTGAACTTGATTGCTGTCAAAAACAACCGTCTTTAGTCCAAGGTCATGTGCAAAAGCAGGCTTTTTATTCACATGGTCAAAGAAAAACTACAAATCATATATTTGAGTTGGTGTAGTGCAATTAAAATTCAAATGAAACTAAACAAATTAGAAGCCAAAAAAATAGGCCGACAGTCTTGGTTTTAACCTTCTGATATAGCAGGGCATCCCACGGTTTAAGGCAAAAAGACAAAAAAGATTGTACCAAAAAGATTATGATGGCATCATATTTTTTTTTTAAAAAGGCACTTATGTCAATCTACAATTTAAAAACACCATGGCTCTAAAAGATAAATGCATTGTATTCACTCAGACAACATTAATCGTAAAGTAGGAGACAGTATGTGCTCTACTCTCAGAGTATTGCAAGATCAGCAAGGTGAAATTGATGAAAGGTTTTATGGCACTGTATCAACAATGTCTATGCAGCGTTAAAAATATCTTCAGGGACTCCCTACAGGTGAAGACAAAAAGCATCCAAATGAAAATTGTAAATCCCCTTTTTAAAGAGTTTCTCTGAACTACAGCCAGACTCTTTTCATAACTGTTTGCAAGTAATGCTATGTTTGCTGTATTGTAACCCCCAACACTTTTTTCTGACAATAAAATAATGTTTACTGTTTATCACTTTGGGGCCACCTGAGTCTCAACAGACAAGTTCAGTCATTTTGTGATTTACACTGAAATCAACTTCACAAAATTCCTCAGGCCTCACACCTGTACATGAACACCACCAATGGATCTACCAACCAGGTACCACTGGTCACATAGTGAACTTTGGCCCATGATGTCTCTAGGTCAACAAAACCCCATTCTCCATTTGTTCCCTCTCTTTCTCCCCCCTGCTACAGGGGCAGAAAGAGATTTTTTGCGTCACCGTTCCCTGCTTTTCACCTCTGCTGCGGGCTTGCTTGGAGCAGACTGCTGCACTGAGCTCTCTCTCGGTCAATGGCAGCAATGCAAGAGCCCCCTATGATAAACAAATAGTGAACAAGTTCAACTCCACACCAGCTATGACACAAGGTCTACCAGCTGATTTTACTAGCATCAGGAGCCACAGACCAGAGTTAGCGTCAAGTGGCAACAAGCACATCCAGTGCAACCAGTGATCTCCTCCAAGACAAAGAATTCACACAGCCAGACCAGCCTATACCCCAACCCACAAGCCTGCAACTCACTGGATTTAAACAAAGCAGCACATTAGATATAGTTACAAACTGTTAATATATTTTATGAGACTCAGTCAATTGCCTATCCTTTCTCTTTTTAAAGGGATTGCCCCAACGTGGATTTAGTGTAAAGTAAGTCCTATTACCTAATGTAATAATTATTTCTGATAGCCAAAGACTGATAACCTGTCGCACCTATTAAACCTCCTGCATCATGTTAACCACCCTACCCCACACTTCCCCACTTCTGCTATTACCAGGAGTCTGTTCAATAAATCATTCCACACAAAGGGGTTGTGGAAATTTTGTTGCAGCAGTACAAATAATAAGGATGCTCTGCAGAGTGTGCATGAACCAGTTAAATCTATTATTGGGAAGTGCAGGAGGACAGAGCCCCTCTGAGGGCAGAGGGTGGAGATTTAATTTCTGGGCAATATCACTCCAAAAGTGTTACATCATTTTCTAACATGCATTCATTTAGGCTTTAAAATGTAGTCACACCGTGGTTAACGATAAAGAAAAATATTCAATCTCAAAACTCTCACCAAGACAAAACAGAAATAACTTAATACCTTGTATTAGCCTGTAGCACAATGCGCTACCAGCAGCATGGTGTTACTCATTCAATTTGTTTGTTTTGAGTATGTTTAAGTATGTTTAAAAGTTTAAGAGTATGATCCTGTCCCTTTTCGACCGAAAGATTGTTTTATTTATTTATTTATCTATTTTTAATTCATTCAGGAATAGATTTTGACAATTAAATATAAACTTCTGTAATAATTTAGTACATGAGTGAGTTTCTCCTGGAATTACAATGGAATCGCCAGGCTTTAAATGATCCATTACACTCTTTATTGAATCAAAGCCTTATCCAGGAAATCTTTATTTCCACCAATAATAACTTTGGGAAGTCCTGTTATATCAGGAAATTAGGAAAAAAAGGTGGCATACAGCAAAGCATCAGAAAGCAACTGCTAAACAATCATATTCAACGGCATTCTATAATTCTGGCTGTAATCATTCCTTGAGAAACAAGACTGAGTTACAGGGAAATGTCATGCATTTACAAGATTACAGGACTGCCTGTCTTATGGCATTTACCAAAACCTGGCTCAACAACAGACACAGACTCGATTTTGGATATTAGGAGCTTTGGGGTTCCTTTCCGCTAGGATCAGAATAGTGAGGTGTTACAGAAATCATGTTTAAGTGCACCAATATAACTGCACCCTCAACCGCGGATGGTACAGTAATGTACTGCACATTGCCTGTGTCTGTAAAGCCATTTCACCTCCCACAGGAGCTCCCCCAAATGTTCTCTACCAATGACTATATTCATCCCAAGGCTAACGCAAAATCTGCTGCAGACACCATTTTTAAAGTGAAAAAGAAATATAGCTCCATTAGGTCTGTGCTGATGAGGGAGAAGACAGTTAAAAGGCAGGCCACGATCCGGACTGAGGACAGTTCTCTTGTCCTTGAAGGTTGTTTTAATTTCAAAGACTGATCAGTGTTTCAGGAGGCCTCCTCTGATACTGATGAACTTATGGGCGTTGTGTGTAGCTACAACCTACTTTTGCAAGGACTCTTGTGATTCCTACCAAGTTTCTTTTAATGATTGGAATATCAGTACAGAGAAAGAATTAAAGAAGGAGGTGAGGGCTGAAATAAATAAGGCTAAGCTAAGTTAATAGGAAAAGACTAAGGCAGAGTTCAGCAGTAACAACTTAAAGAGAGCATGGAATGTGAAGAAAATTATGATAAGATCTTAGTATAATGGCACCAGGTTAATGGTTTTGGATGGTTTTAATGAAGCAGTTTGAGAAGCTGATCAAGAATGAGGTTTAACCGCAGTTCACAGAATGACTAAATCTATTAAAAGGGGAATACAGGCCTGGTAGAGGTGTGAAGGATGTTGTCATAACACTGTTCCACTCCTTGTATCAGCATTTAGGCCCCAAGACTCATGCCAGATTCTTATTTATTGATTTCACTTTTAGCATTCATTACCATCCAGGCATCCTTGCTCACAGAGAGGCTTTTTTCCGTCTTCAAACTTGCTCCTAACCTGATTGGTTGGATAATGACCTTTTTAATAGATAGGACATAGTGTGAAAGAGCTAACCATGTTCTTCCCAACCAGCTGTACTCATCCACCAGTTCCCTTCAAGGTTGCTGTATCTCCCCTTCCTTTAAGAAATTGTTGGATTGATGAAAATGACAACAATTCTTTACCTTTACCACTAGTTTGGTGAATTGTACAGTTTGAAGGGTCGCACCAAAAGAAAAGAGTTAGCCCTAAATTATATCAGTCGAGGCTTTATGTTTTTTAGCCTCAGCTCTCGCCTACTTAGGTTCAGCTTTGCACTAAGCTTAATGCTAACATTAAGATTTTAACATGTAAGTTAACATGCTGGAATTTTAAAATGCAGAATGTAGCATGTAGCATGATAACACTGCTTTTTTCTTTCTTCATCATTGAAAATGTTTTGGTCAGACAAAAGAAGACATCCCCAGCTCTCATCTTTAGTGAGGGAAAATGTTATGGGTACTTTTCACTATTTTCTGACATTGATCAAAACAATTATCAGCAGATTCATCGATTCTTAATTACATCCCTAATATGCGCTATTAAAAACTTATGTGATACCCTACAAAATAACCAATAGGCAAGACATGTAACTGAAAGGGTTTTAAGCAATGGTTAAGTTTTTTAGGGTGGAACCACATTCTTGAAGCTTTATCAACTACTGTGCCAAAGTACAGCTACTACATTAGTAGCCAAAGTGTTCACACCAGTCAGCGTAGGTGTGAAAAAACACAGATGTACTAATAATATTCCACAATTTATTTCTGGTTGCCTGCACAGAGTATTATTAATAAGAAACATGTACATCACATCACCACATCTTCAACCTCATCAGCTCACCTTTTATCCTCAATTACTGACATGCTACTTGTCTTAGAGTACTAATACATTTCTTTCAATGACATGAGATTGGTCATTACACATTTCACTTATTAAAAAGAAAAAAAACAAAACAAAATATTTCCACCCAAAGAGTAAAATATTCCATGTAATTCCTGTCATTTTTCCTGTCAGAGTTGCTCAACCACAGCCTGTGAAATCTCCTCTGATAAACAACAAAGAAATGTGCACAAATCCACTTGTAGGTGCTTGGCTGAGTGTAGCGGATGAATGTCTGTAACGTCAAGTACTTTAAAGAGTCTGCGAGGCTTCATCTCTCACATTATTCCATTAACTCACCCTCATCTTCTATCAAGCCTCTCAACCTTTGACTATATTTATATATATATGGGTGGTTTTTATACACACGTCCATTCACAGTTATACTGAAGACTAAAAATAAGAGAAAATCAAGTTATTCAGTCACATTGACGTACAACCAGCATTAAAGTGAAAAGTTAATATTTTATGCTAATCTCGCCATGGAGTTTCAGCTGTTCCTCAGAAACAGCAAACAGTTTCAGGGAAGATGTCCACACTGAATGCAGCAAGAATAGTGGCTTTGGTCTAAAGAATCAGCTGCTTTGTCTCTATTTTAAGCCACATGTTACAGATTTAGCAGGCGCCTTCAGACTGTGGCTGCTGGTAGAAAATTACTTTTATCCCTCTTGTGATTTGCTGGTGCAGCAGAGAGATGGTGGAAGAAATTCTCTTTTTCGCCATGGTGACAGAGAGCTGTTTCATACCAAAACTTGAACAAAAACAGTCTCTAGTGCATAAAAGTGTAGTGCTTTTATTCACAATGGATAAACTTGGGTAATGTAGACATAAAGTATGCCTATGCCTCTTATTAACTAATGTTAGGAATAAGGTCATAACTGGTGTAATTGTCATTACACCAGTATTATTTTTTCAAGTATAGGCTGCAGAGCGACATATATTACAAATCAGTGTTTTGTTCAGCAGAAAAGACACTGAACAGAGCACGATAATCAACCAACACTATCTACTGGATTTCATTTCATGCAAAGTTATTTTCCAAAAAGCCATTATTAGGCTTTTACTCTCTTTCAGTATGTTAGGAAGCAGAGTTACACTTCATCAGCTCACTGAGATCATCAGTCCAATCTGAGAATCTCAGGACTGCAGTGGTGAATGCTGCTATTGAGTGCATATCAATGAACAGTTTACAAGATAGAGACTATGATGATGTGCCCTGTGACGTGTGTATGCGTGTTACTGTTAAATGACAGAACCATATACAATCCAACTCAGAGCGTGAGTGTGTACAAGATAGAGACAAACAGAATTTGTTCCACTGAGTGAAACAGCCCAGAGTGTGAGTGTGACTGTCAGCAAGGCGTGACTATCTCATGTAGCTCTCATGTTATGAAACCGCCTTTCTGCCAATACAACACACACACAAACACAGATACACAGATACACACAGACACACAGACACACACACACAGCCATCTAGGAAATGAGAATGGGTGTCATCCATGGATAATGGTCCATCACAAGCCTTGATGGTTTCCTCTAGAAGAGTAAATGGCAGTAAATGGGATGTTGATTGAATCAAAGCATTGTCATGTATACCAGATGGAAAAAAAGGTCTTGCACCTTACCATGACACCAAAGAAACAAACAGTGACTGACAGGCTCCATTCCCTAAGCAATCCATGGGAGTGGATGAGAGGGGTCTAACCATAAAGAAAGACAACAAGATTCTGAATAAATGAGTAGCAGTGCTTTTTTCAAAACAAAATTGACGTCATGTTGCTAGTTTGGAGACCTTTGAACTTTTATGTGTTGGCCCCTTCTTGGCAAGCATCCACCTACTTGGCCATAACCCCTGACCTCCCTGCATGAATGGGGACCAGAGAATACCCCTACAGGGATCAATAAAATCTCACTTTACACAACTTGTTCTACATTTCATTACATCACCCTTTCTAAACGTAGGAACACCCAGCCCTTCAAGGACACTGTATTCTTCAATTATCTTGCCTCTTTCCTTTGATTTGTCTGGAAAGAAGCCTTCATGACTGTGCTGAACCATGGTACGTTTGTTCTCACTTCTTTTCAGTTCTCCCAGCTTGTGTATACATGAAATTAATTGCTGGCGTCATGGAAACATGCTCAGGGACTGAACAATAGCGAACCAATCTTGTTAAAGAGCCCTTATTAAAAGGGGGTTTTAACAAACCGTCAATGAAGTTTTTTTTCCCCCTCAAACATGAAATACGTAACCTGGGGGAAAGAGACACTACTGCCAACACTGATGTAACCCTCTACTTCCTTTTGTGAAAATTTACGCTGTTTTCATCCACTTATATAATGCCTCAAGCCATGGAAGCTAGCAATGCATGAGATGGTTCGTATTTTCAGTGTCATGCTTAAGGGCTGATACAATGTCTGCACAACATGAACATAGAATGAACATCTATCACTGACAGCCCCATCTTGGGAGAAAGCACAATATGACGTAGCCGTTCTAATCCTATCAAAGTACTTCATGAGTCCAATACAACATAATATGACAACTATCAGGTGGTGAGTCCACCTCGGTGTGCAAGCTGCTTTTTAGACAAATGGTTATCTGTGGTGTGTGCATTTCTATATCTCAACATCAGCTTTGCAGATGCAGCTGTGCAAATTACCCTATAATGTGAGCTCAAACGATGTTTTAGTAAGGTGAATGACCTGCTTGTGTTTTTTTTTTTTGACACGTGTGGGCCATACTACATTAAAAGACATTCATTCTCTCTAATGAATTCTGGCTAGACTGAGATTTGAAGAGATCCTTATTTCAAAGCCCAGGTGTCCTTCCGTCCACATATCCGGCCATTCATTCATGCAGCCAGCCCCACATCCGCCCATTTATATAGTCATCCATCCCTGAGTAAACCCATCCATTCTCTCCACCTGTCAACACTACCTAAACAAGCAGCTTACCTTTGTAAAAATCATTACAGGATCTCAAATGTTATTTAACATACCCACATTCTACCTGCTTAAAATTCATAAAAAATTAAAACTAAACACACTCTACTTCACATGCCAAGTGGAAACAGAGGAACCATCTTTATTTTTGGGTTTGAACCAGCTGTTCTGAGCTCTGCTGAAAAACTTCACTGCCTGTGAATAGCAAGCATAGTGGCCACAATGGTTTTCTGTGCATATTGACAGCCTCTGCCTGTAGAAGATCTTACCCCAGCACAGATCTCCGACGATATTACAGTATAATCCTTCAGTTATCGCCAGATCTAACACCCCATCAATCAGCCATTCCTCCAATGAGTTCAACTGTCTATCAACTACATTGAATAAACTCAATGCACATGGATGTTCAGTTTACTCAGCTTTGAATGCGGGTCTATTACACTTTGACTGCCTTCACTCAATGTCATTATGCTTGGAGTCGCTATGGATGGAAGAAAAAGAGGCTTGCCTTCTGCAGTGAAGACCTGCTTCAGTTCTATTTTCCCCTGAAAGTATCCAAGTTCCTGTGAAAACCTTATTCAGCTGATGCTGCCTGGGTCTTTGTAAGTCTGAGCACAATTCTAAGCAGGTCTCCAGTGCACCTTTCGTCACTAAAATAACGTTATTAGAGTGTGAGATCAAGGTTATGATGAAAACTTCAGATTTATCAACCAAGGCCACATTAAGGGAGAGCACAGATTCTGTAAGCAGGTATGCTGCTGGAGGGACATAGTGACTCAGGGCGATGTCAGCATTTTTCTCGTGAGCTCGAAAAAAAGGGAAAGTCATCCAAAGACAGGGAGGTGTAAGTGAGAGCTGCTGCAGCAGTAAAAGACATAATTGCAGACAGACGGACCTGCCTGTCTGTCTGTCTGTCTGTCTGCAGGAGGAGGAGAGGAAACACATTTATCTGTGTCTCCTGTGATGCACAACCTCTTTATCCTTTCCAGGAGAAAAAAATGAGCTTGGTGGCTGATGAATGGCTTCGCTCGCAGGAGAACAACAGAGCTGAGTTATCCCCAAGGTACTGAAAAGGCTAAATGATTATTTCTTTGCAGAGTGGCTCTGGTTAGATTTAAATCAAAATGATTTCTTAGATGGAACTTTAAACCAGCACTCAAACACAGAAGCTACGCTTTGACTGAACTCATTCCAAGTTACAGACTCTATCTGGACCTTAATTTTTTTGATTTTGCACGAGTTATACTAAGTCATCCTAGCCCTGCTCATTACCCAATAAACACTAAACATAATGGGAGCAAATATCCTCATATGTTAGGAGTCTAGAATCTACAATAAGGTTGGAAGCAGTGACTTCCTGTGCTGCCTGACTACCTCACGGTAACACCAAGACTCCAGATGACAATAACCCCTTTAAAACCACAGCGTGTTGTTTTTTGCGCCTCCATTTTTATACATAATAAACCGATGAGGTTAAAACTTAATTTCTAAGCTTTAAAGCCCCCCCCCCATTTCTGGTCTTATGCTGGAATAAGCACAATGTCGAACTATTCCTTAACATAAGAAACTGTCTGTAATTATTTTTGTGGTTTTACCCAAGGACTCCTCAGGCAACAAGAAAGTCATTACTTTTAATTCTTTATTGGAACTATAAATGAAAAATTAGGAAAATGTAAAATGGAGGGGGAAAGGCAACAGAAAGATGACAGGCACACACCCAGATGGGCAAGAAATTATTAAGATGATGGAGAGATGAGGCTCACAGAACAATTCCTACCCCCTGGTATTGCTAAATGATTTCTTCAGTGTGTATGGTGTTTGTTCAAGTTGTATAAACAATACTTAAGACAGCCAGTCCAACATCTGCTGTAGTAAGGCTGTGATGACGCAACACATCCAGGCAGCAGACATTAATCTCTTCCCAGAGACAATACACAGAGAGACGTGACCTTGTGTGTCCCCATGACTCCATATCTAAGTGCACACACACATACACAGTGTATTAGTGAATGACCCTGGGGAATTTCTCAGAGAAAAAAAAAATCTCCCAAAACTTCCCGCATTACCCCCACTCCTTCTACTCTCTTCATCCTCTCTGCCATCCTTTTCCATCCCATCTGTCCCTTCCCCTAAAACCCTCAGCAGTCAGTCCCAGGGTAGTTTAACCTTACTTACAATCCATTAATTCCACCCTTTCTTCTTTAATTCCATCAGTCTTTTCAGTCATTCCTCCTTCCTCTCCCCTTTGGACAGGCAGGAAACATTGATTCAACTTTTACGAGACACTTAGCTAAATGTGTACAGCCATGATAAGAACCAACGGAACAAACCACCACCTCCTCTTTGTTTCCTTCTGGACCACTGACTAGACTTATTTCAAAGTTAGACCTGTCAACAAACAATGACGCCCTGGGATTCATCCAAATAGGGCTTTATCTTTGCATTAAAAAGAAAAAAAGAAGTAAAATGCAGGGCCTATCTGCGCAGCAATCGATGGCCACTCTCCTTCTTGTTTGCTGAAATACGCAAATATACAAATAAAAAGCTCTACACCAGCTGATAAAGAATTATTAGCAGTTTGAATAATAGTTTCAACATGGAAGTCACAGTTTATATTTGGCCTATGATGTAAAAGAAGTGGTTTTTTTCCTCTGTAGCAATTTATATTGACAGGAAGTTTCTACATCAGGTGCTGGGGCAAGTCTTAATGTTAAAAGTTCAATCCATTATTTTTTGGCCATAAGAATTTGAAGTCTATTTACATGTCTAATTCAAGAGATTGATATGTAAATGAAAAGTACCATATTTTTGTGTTTCAGCAGAATGTAACTAAAAATAAAAGGTCTATTTACATCAGTGTCTGTGACCATTATCATGCTATAAAAAGGCCTCTGGGGTCATTATGAAAAAAAAACTTAAGCTGTAATTGTTGTTTAGCATTAATCCATGAATAATAGCAGAATCCAATGGTGTGGTTTGATATTTTGTGGTTAAAATCTGATCACAAGTTGATCCATTAGTTGTGCTATCCTTGCGTTATCTGTTCACAAGTTCACCTCACGTTACAACAAGGCCCTCAATGCTTCTCCGGGTTTGAAACACATACATGGTTAAGGCTGATTTACTGAACAGAAAGAGCATGAATGTGAAACAGTTTCTTTCCCCTTTAACACAAGGCATGGATGCATATCGTTCCACATCATTCTGTGTTGATCTCCTCAGTTCCTAGAAAGCCCTTTAACAGTTCTGAGAAAAAAAATAGGCATAAACTAGCTGCAGGTTGAACATATTGATGCTGACCAATAGTCAAAGTATCTTTAGAGCACAAGATTGAAAGGAAGGAGATGGGAATGCTCGTTAGAAGATTTGTAAACCAGCACCTCTGCCTTCACCTCTTCCTCTCTTTCCTTAAAAGAGATTTTGTTTAAATCAAACACGCCCCCCAACCCCCTCCCCAATGCAAATGCTTGGTTAAGCTCCATGACGTTTCTTCAGAGAGGACCAAGTCTCATCAGGGCTGTCAACCCATGATCAGAAATCACATGTCAGCTGAAACACTGCACTGCAGCGAGACCATTACTCCACCTGACTACCGGCCCTCAGTCATGAGAAAACCACAACGCACCCACGCAGGCCATGCAGATGAGATGAAACGGGTGATAATGGAAGAAAGGGGCTATTTTGCCGTATAGGCTCGCAAGCAAGGACAGGAGAGCGATAACCGTGACTTTCTAATTTTAGACTGAGTCGTGAGACTACATGGTCGGACGAGCTGAATACAGACAATGGCCCTTTCCTCTCTGATAGCGAACAACACGCGTGAGGCACACCACTAAGTTTAGAGACACCCCCCGTGTACAAGCAGAGGGGCGGCGTGAATGTTCACGCAAGTTCATTTTTACACGTGACTGCTCGTATATGCGACCGTGCGTGAGCAGGAGAGTGCGTGCGTGCGTGTGTGTGTGTTTGAGTGTGTTTGTGCGTGTGGATCAGGAGCAGGAGCGATACCACAACATTGCATTGGTCTCGCAGTGCGTCTCTCGGGTCGCCGACGAGATTTTAATGACCCCGTTTAACGTTATTCCAACAACCGAGCAAACAAACCATCGGATTTATGACAGTTTGTTTTCTTTTAAAGCGTCGCGTCTGTTCTTTATCTCCCGCCAACGGGCTGTATCTGGGATCGCTGCGGTTACTTTTATCCGAGGTTTGTGTGTGTTTGTGTGCGATCAAACAAAAAGTGGCTGTTCACGCTGTCAACTTCGGCTCAGCCGGATGGTTGAACCGGGCTCCGGGGGAGATGGAGCAACACGGGCCGCCTCAAGTTCACCTGGAGGCGCTTCCCGCTGCTCCGCGTGTGACCTCCTGCCACACGTGTGGAGGAGCGAGTCGACGGGGTTCGGCCGCCGTCGGGAGTTTCGGAGGTCCGGGTCGTGCGAACGGTACCGAGACAAAAAACAAGGAAAAAAAAAAGGAGGGGAGGGGAGGGGGGGCGTCGAAACGCGGTGGAAAACTTACCTCCTCCACCGTGAGGGGCATGCATATCCTGTACTCCTTCAGCAACATCTTCCCCTTTCTGCGCGCCTCCTCCTCCGCCTCCGCCGCCGCCGCCGCCGCTCCCGCTGCTGCTGCTGCTGTGCGTTCGCAACGTGTCGAACCGGCCGAGTGAGCGTCTCCTCCGCCGCCCGACGGGATGTGCGTGTCGGAGACCTGGAGACGTGTCAGCGCATGTGGGGGTGGGTGGTGGTGATGGTGGTGGTGGTGGCGGTGATGGCGGTGGTGGGTTACCAGATGCACGCCGGACTGCGACGGAGCTCCCTCGTCGGTAGCCGCGGACGCACTGTCTCTGCGCGGCGGAGGACGTGAGGGCAGAAACGCGCCGGGCTCAGGGTTTGTCTCCTCCTCTCTCGCCGAGGAGGCAAGTTACACGCAAGACGGGGCCGCACGGCACCGGAAAACCAGGGACCGGGGGCTTCAAAATAAGACTGAGGAACGTCTCACTCTTATTCCCGTATTCAACTATTATTCGTCTGTTGCAGCCTCAACAATGGATTTTTTTTTTAAAAAAACACACACATTTGAAGCTGTCAGTATCAAAGGCTGAATTACCAACTGTTTTAAATGGGCGACCGCTCTGTGGCCCCAGAACAAGAGGGGCCCAAAAGGCCTCAGGTTGACAAGGCTCGCTCCGTTGTTGGTGATTTGATTAAATGCAATTTGGAATATCAGCTAAGTCAAGAGCTAAGCTAAGACCCAAAAGAAAAAGATCTTTGCCCTGAGGCTTCCTGTTACAGTAATTTCAGGGAAAGCAACTTGCTGTTCGCACTCTGTCGGCGCCAACCCCATCAGGATCCGCTCAGTTTCGGGCGCCATCGCTTCAAAGTGCGGCCAACAAACTTGTGGGAAACAGTGGCGAAGAAACTCAGTGCAGTGGCCTATAAACCCCATCGACAGCTACTGGTTTGGTGGTGTAATTTCAGAGTGGACAACAACGCAGAAGTGTCAATGCTCAAAACGGCGTAGACCAGTTGTGTAGGCTACGGCGTATAGATTCAACGCAGAGGTATTAATCCAGTTTAATCCATAAATCACCGTATCATGATCTAATTCTCTAAATCAACCAGTATCATTTTTCTGAATAATCCTGCCCTCATGTACCATTGTTTCAATATACTATAAATTTAATGATTTCTGTGGGGAACAAACAATCTCAACCCCACAGTATTTCCCCCTCGTTGAAATAGGTTTTTAGGACTGAATGACAGACAAAAAAAGCTTACTTCATGCAAGAGTTTCAGTAAAAGCACTTGTAAATTTGCTATAATTGAGTAGCTCAGTCTTTTTACACATGATAAACTAACCAAACGTACCCTACATTTCCTTTTAATCAGATCTGATTTACACAATATGGATTATCATCTGGCTCCCCAATCAATAGTCGGAACACTAGCTCATATATCTTATTGGTCTCATAGTCTTATATCTATCCATACCGGTTGGATATATAAGAAAGACATTGTAGCTCTTAACTATGTCTACATATGGGTCACTTAGACCATCATAACAAATAAGTGGCCTAAATGATGATTAGCTGTTACGATACCTGGGCTTTCCCCATCTAATGGTTAATTCATTTATTTATTCACTCACATCATTCATTTATTATTGAGAAAAGCGTCCATGTCCTAATGTAATCGCTGACTGAAATCTTCAAGTCATTCTTCAATCGTTTCTTTTTGTTTCGATTTATTTTGAAAAGTGTTTGACCGGGTGTGATATCGCCTCATGCCGCTTGGCTACACACGGGTCTGGTCGGGACACCGTTAGAAGTAAACGTCCGAATTGCCCGTAAAGAAAATAATACCAAAGTAAAAAAAACCTCCCTCCCTCTTTAGGGTGTAGAGTCGTCGGCAAGGACAAGTCAGTGAGTCGGAAGAAAGGAGGCTCTCTGCTTCCTCCGCTTTTTCTTCCTCTACTTGCAAGAGCTGCCTGCAGAGGAATCGGAAAATGTAAGCGGTAAACAGGCCGCCCTCCTCCCCCCCGCGCCCCAGCCATCCCCCGGCTGGGCCCTCTGAAATACGACGCGGCGGAGCTCCACGGTGGAAACATCGCTCCACCGCCGCACCAGCCCTGCATCCGTCTCACCCCGCTCAACACGCACAAACACACATACCGTCCATGTAAGGGCGTTTGCAGTTTGAGTAATCAGTCAGTTTCACATCCAAAGTGCAGTAAGTATGAGAGTGTTTGGCCCGTGGCACGCTTGGCTCCACTCCACTGGGTTGATTTTAATTTGATGCATCACAGTACCTACCCTCACCGTTTAGGACAATGCAGCGGGAAATTATCTGAAATGTGTCCGGATAGCCCAGGTAGTCACGTCAACTCAGCTCACTAATAACAAATGCTGAAGATCAGGCTAAAAGAAAAAAAAAAAGAAGAAGAAACCAAAGCAAGTGAGAGGTAAAGGATGACTAGTACAGGCCTGGCATCAGCATCACCAGGGAGGAGAGGAACTGTGTCTGCTGATGTACCTCAGCCGGTCATTGAGAGTCTTAAATTAGTGAAAACGTACTTGTCTGCTCGGCCTTATACTTCAGGGTGCAGCTGAGTGACAAGTAAGACAACCCAGCATCTGAGACGACAATGTTCCGATGAATAAAATTAGTCATACTTACTCCTTTTCAGTCCTGCTTGTCTTGACAAAAAACGATTAATAAAGTTACTTTTAATCAAGGTAGGAGTTGAACTGCTGGCTCTATTGACACCTTTGAGTCATTTGGTCTTAATCATTATTATTCATGCTCATATTTATGTGATGAAGATGCTTACACACAGTATTTTCCACTGACAGAAAGTATTTGGTGATGCCACCCAGAAATATATATCAATGCCAAAGTAGCAAATGGACCCAAACAAAATTTGGATTTAGAATTTCCCCTCATCCCCCACATTCATGTGTGAGTAGCTCCTCAAAGTAGTGGCATCATCGAATGAATGTATGGGATAAAGTGCTGTGTTTATATGAAGAAGTCATTCACAAAGCATTTAATAAATAAAATATGCAAGGCAAGTAAAACCTCTTTGCAGATCTGACTAATTTGTGTGAGTCTGAGCCCTTGTTATTGCTAGTAGTGGGGCACAAGACTGAATGACTAACATTTGATTAATTGCATGATCTGTGTTATACATAAGAGTATGCACATCATTCTTATAGTAAAGTTTTTCCCATGTGTGTTCTTTTGAATAGATTAATATAGCAGCAAATTAAACAGGCATTATGACTTGAATGGGTCATATTTTCAATGAATGAAATTACAAAATAGCTCTCCAGAAAACTATCCCCACTGCCACAGTAATATACCAAGTGCCACATTTAGTAATGTAACTTTTAATGCAAAGTTTTTTTTTAAAACACTTTCTAATAAATATATACTATAATTCAGTGTAACTGTATTCACACATTTGGCTTCAAAATAAGTATATATGCAGGAAAACAACCTGATGGAGGGTATGTGTGTGTGTGTATATATATATACATATATATATATAATTTTATTGAGATTCAAATCAACATTTGGAAAATTACTTTTTTCACTATAAAAGTCATACAACTCTGAATTAATGTAAAATGTAGATTTTTATAAACAGCAACCAAACAACTGTGGGGAAAACCTAAGCTGCCATGAGCTCCTTGAACATCATCAGTAATTCAGAGACATCCTAAGACATCTTACAACTGTCTATAATCTTTATACAAATGCCTTAGATAGAGAAGACATTCCTCTACATGCCCTGATAAAAGTTTTCTTCAGAAATGTACTATATCTCAAAACATGGGGCACCCTGACAGCTGAGTAGTCATAGCGCCTATCACATAATCGCAATGTCCAGCACTTGAATCCATTCCAGGACTCCTGTTGCATGCCCCCCCTCGCCTGCCCTGGCTGCCTCATAGCCTGGTGTGCAAGCAAACAAAGTTTTCATTCATTTTTCTCTCTTGCAATAATACAAGGAACAGCTTTTTAAAATACCAGGCTAGTGTTTCTTTTCTGACAGCCTGTGTTGATCCTAACCTAAAACCTCAAGCTTTAGGGTCATGGGACAATGACAGGCTTTCATGTGAGCTGTATCTTTGAATTAGCATCTAGCCATGATCTAATGAAGACCTAACCATTTCAATAAGGTCTGTGTTGATTAAAAGGGAGATTAGAGCCTGATGTCATCTCAAGTGCTGTGTTGCGTCAATAATACCACGCAAATCTGTAAGCTCAGAAATAGCTAAATAGGCCTACCTCTGTCTCTCTTTTTGGAGAAGAAAAACCACTGCATTTAAATAGGTGATATGTCAGCAGCAGAAACATGTTTAGTTTGAGCTGTGCCAGGATTTTTTGTCTTTCTACACACACACACACACACACACACACACATATATATATATATATATATATATATATATATATATATATATATATATATATATATATATATATATATATATATATATATATATATATATATATATATATATATATATATATATATATGTATGCATATATGTTTGTGGTGCATGTGTAGGACTTCAATTGGTCCACTTTGGCTGAGCTCTCCCTGAGTTCTTGTTCCATATTTGATCTTCCTCTCAGTGGATCCAAGTTATGTTGAGTTTACTGGGCCTCTAAGGTCTATGCCCAGACTGCACTCGGATCAAACTGATTTTAGCTCAGAGCTTACGGGCTTTCTCCACCAGGAGCAGAAAATCACTGACCCACATTAGTTTAATTTATGGGGGCAATGGAGCCTTTTGAAGCAGTGAACTGTGTGATGACAAGAATGCATAAAGCAGACATTAAAGGGACACCTACCGGTTGACTTCAGTCATTGCATCCTGTGCTCATTGATATGTTCACGTTCATTCACAAGGTTCTTCATTCATTTCAATCCTCATTTGATTGATGACTAAAAATGTTTCATGTCAGATTTTTTAATGTGATTTTTGTTATCCTGTTCTTTGCTTTTATTGAGTGTCCCCTTGTCCATCATCATTCATTTAGAGGAAACTAAAATGGAATGTTAAACTATTTTGTCTCAAAGTAACAGTACATTTCCTTCAGTGGCTGAGTTTTCTCCCTCCTATTTTGAGATTACAGGCAGGAAATGTCATTCTGAGCAGTCTCTCTAAATCTGTGATTTCCTGTTCCTTAGGTACCACAGTGCCATATTGCACACAGTTTTCTTAAATCTGTCTGTCTTTACTTTATGTCGCATCCCTTTGCATTCTTCTCATCATTCTATTTAAAGTGTGGATTTTTATGTGCTTCTAAGTAGAGTTTTTTTTTTTTTGTTTTTTTTTTTAATTCATCATACTTGGTACTAAAGCCTTTTTGTCACCCCCACCAAATTGAAATGACTGCCTGCTAGATGGATTAAAGTAGCTGACTTGTGAGGGGTTCCAATCACTATTAAGTCCATTTGCCTCGACTTAGAGATAACATTAAACCGGAAGCATAAATATTTAAATTCACTCGTTCAAACATATTCAAATTTTAGAGTGTCTTTAACCTGTCAGTATTTAAATACATTCTAATAAACTATCATAAAATCAGCCATTTATCACCATTCTTCACCATGTCAAAATATGAATACTCTATCTATGTTATTCCCATATAATATACACTTCTTGTTTTGTGTTTTTTCATGGACTTCAATACCAACTTTAAGGTGCATACCACTGCCTACGATACCAATGTACATAGAACAGGATCCAGGATTGAGATTATTACTGGGAATACAATAAAATTTACAAACAACAACAAAAAAAATATTCTATTTGACAATCCAGTATTTAAAAAGAACTCTAATACTACTCTGTGTGTTTCCCAAACTTTATTTCCACAATGTTGTCCCACATGTGCAGGTACCCAACAAATTTCTATATTTATTTCCACCCAATCTTTCATTAGCTCCATGATACTGAAATCAACTTAACTCTTAGGAAACAGCCATGGGGGGAAATTACTTATAGCAGTAGGTGAGTTAAAACTTGTTTCTTTAACGGCATATTCTTTTGATTTATCTTCCACCCACAACACCATTACCCTTGAATCAGTCATACCCCCAGCATTTGTCTAGGACTATTTTAGTGGTATTTTCATCCCCATTTCCTCTCTAAGGCAAATCCACGAATTTTGTTTTGAGCTCTAGGGGGATTTCTACCCAATTCTACCAGCATAGCAATACTAGGAGTCGACCTCACTGCACCAATGCAAAGCCTCAAGGCCTTTTCAATTCTAATTAGGTAAGATTTAGCTGCTGCACCATAAAGAAAACACTCATTATCAATTGCTATACATATATCTATTAATGTCTGCTTATCTGCTCCCCAATTGTATCAAGATAATACTCTCATTGGACTAATTACTTTTTACATTTTGTTTCTAGTTTTATCTTCCATGTACATTTTTCATTAAGCCAAAATTCCTAAGTAAAATTCCTAAAAAAAAAAAAAAAAAGTACTTTACTTTTTCCAGCGTTTGCTCATCTAAATGTAGCCTCTGTTCATCTACCTTTGCCCTCCTATTGAACTACAGATCCCAGGATTTCCAGGTTGCAAGTTTAAATCCTGCTCTTTTCTGAACATTGTTCTACCTTTGGAGTAGCCTCCTTGATCTTTTAGGACACTTGCGCCATCTCTCCCGCTGATGCAAATACCTCCGTTATTCGCATCAAGCGATGAACACGTCCTTCTGTCTGGATTCATAAATTTACGACTGATCACAATGTAACGTAACTTCACCGTATTCGTCAGATGGCTCCGGCCCCATTTTGAACCCTGAACTTTCGTTCTGATGCAAAATCCAGTGTTTGCTTGTAAACCTCCCACCGATGTCGTTTCTGTCCATCTGATTAATCATTAGCCCTTCGTTTAATTTAAAGATTTGTTTTTATGGTCGACCTAAATCCAGGTGTCTCGACACATGCCGACCGGTCCTTCAGGCGCCGAGGACGACTGTTTGGCTCTCTCCTCTGATTGGTCCATCGTCCCGTTACGTTCATTTGACATCAAAATAGTGCTCGGTTGAGCTCGGTCGGTCGTGAAGAAAAGAAAAGCGCCCTGTACTATCCTCGCCCCTGCACGACGCAAACATGTCCGAGGAACGATCTGAAAGATCCGATGGCAGGATTGTGAAGATGGAGATCGACTACAGTTCAACTGTAGACCAGCGTCTCCCGGAATGCGAGAAAATGGCCAAAGTAAGCAGCGGTCGAGAGAGGCCGGCGCCGGCTGAGTCATGGTGCGGCAGGATCCCCGTGTTAGCATTGGAGCTAACACACACTTACCTTAGCACCACCCGGAAGCTTAATATATTACCAATGTATCGGGTGAAAATTACTGATAAATGCTGACCTTTTTAAGCTTTTACACATATCTGTGACGCCTTTTTTCCCCCACATACACGCTTGTGTTTATCATGAAGCTCGCTAGCACGCTAGTGGCCTTTGCAGTCAAGTAATTGGCAACATAGCTAACTTGCTAGCCGCTCCAAGTGCCAAATACCAATAACAGAAGTTAGGATTACAAGTTTCGTAAGGAATGAGTTTAACTGGCGTTAATTTTGTGTCTTTCTCTGCTGCAGGAGGGCAAGCTACAGGAGGCCATTGAGAGCTTGTTGTCCTTGGAGAAGCAAACTAGAACAGTAAGTCATGGTATTTATATGGCGCTGTACATAGTCAGTAAATTTTTTGAAGTTCTCTATAATTAGACGTTTAGCCCCAAATGAGAGTATAGTAAATACAATGACACTGCATAATACGATTTGGTATTATTTATCAGCCCATCTCAATACACAGTACATTGCCAAATAAGTCTTAAACACATATTCTGATTAAGCATGCTAGCATAGATCTAAAACTGTGACATCGGCTTTAACTGACTTACATCATTGTAAATGATCTTAAATTAGAAAAAAACGGGCTTACAAACACCCAGGGCAATTACAGTTGGGATAAAGGATTCTTTCTCATCCTGGGAAAAACCTGTTCTCCTGCTCTCCAGTCATGGGAAAATGACTGAATCAAAACAAATGACCTAGAAAACAGGAACCCTGAAGCTTTTTGTTTAGCAGTGCCTTTATAGTAATAGAATTTCCCTGGAAAATTAAAGTTGGTGGGTCCCCAGCATCAAAGTTGTATAAGAAAAGGACAATTTTACAGAGTTGTAGTATTAATGAAAAACATTATAAAATTATCAAAATATAGAAATATTTTTGTATGTATTTTAATCTTTCTGTTTTGCTATCTGCCCTCAACCCATGCTCAGGCATCAGACATGGTGTCCACCTCCAGAATACTCGTAGCTGTGGTTCAGATGTGCTATGAAGCTAAGGACTGGGATGCCCTTAATGAAAACATCATGCTCCTCACCAAAAGGAGGAGTCAGCTCAAACAGGTGAGATACTTCTTTTTCCCTGATGAGTTGTTTTTAATTTTTTCTCAGTCCCACAGTCTGAAAATAAGTGTTATATTATTACAATAATGCACACTGTTAAATGTAGTCAAGTTATTGCGCACTTCTATTTGATATATTCAGTCTTACATTATTGAGATTTGGATTACTGTTGAAACTTTTTAAGACTTTAAGAAATTATCTTGACCAGAAATTTTAGTTAAGACAACAAACTAAATTTACAGTGCTTGAAATAAAAATGATTTACTGCAGTCATTTTCTGTCAGGCTCTAATTTCTGAGATTTTTGGTGTGCTCTCTTTCTTTTCAGGCTGTTGCCAAAATGGTGCAAGAATGTTACAAGTATGTGGATGCTGTGACGGATCTGACCATCAAGCTGAGACTAATCGACACACTTCGCACCGTGACTGCTGGCAAGGTCTGGGTTGTGTTTTTGTGTGTTAAACAGAGCAGTGAACCAGAGACAAAAGGAAATTTGTGTGGGATTGAACTGCTGTCGAATTATGTGCTGCCTCTCTGTGACAGACAGGGAAAGCTTCAAAGTAGCAGGTTAACTTTGAAGCAGTAGGCACTAAGAAATTTGTGTCCTATAAGGCTTGCCAACCTGCAGCCATTATTTGCTTTTCTATCTGAAGCAGTCCTTTTGGGTAATCACTGAAATATTTCTCTTTTGTCCATATGAATTAAAGGCAACAAAGGCATTGATTAAGCTTTTGTACAATTAGAGTGGGTTTATTCAAAATATTATCTTCCTCTGAGGACTAGATGCAAATGTGGTCAGGTATATTAAGGGAAAGTTGTGGTAAGGATAAAGTGACCTACTACTCAAAACATAAGCCCCCTCCTCTTTGCTAATGCACTAAGCATGTCCTTCTTCCAGATCTATGTTGAGATTGAGCGTGCCAGGCTGACAAAGACTTTGGCCAGTATCAAGGAGCAGAGTGGAGAGGTCAAAGAGGCTGCTTCTATCCTCCAGGAACTGCAGGTAAGAGACCAATAGACTTTATTTCCATCCATTTTAAGTTGAAAAAAGATCTGTAAAGTAGTTGCAGAGACCAAGGGGGACCTTTCTCTGTTTGAAGGAGTTTAAACCAATTGGATTCTACAGGAACCAAATTTAGCCATGTTGATATCTTTTGTCACCAGCTAAAATACACAAAAAAATTACACAGACTAAACAAACAGAAAAGTTTCATGGCCTGCTGTATACTAAGTGCTTAGAATTTTTTTTTTCATGGCTCAGGTGGAGACATATGGTTCCATGGAGAAAAAGGAGAAGGTGGAGTTTATCTTGGAACAGATGAGGCTTTGCATTGCTGTTAAGGATTACATTCGCACCCAGATCATCAGCAAGAAGATAAACACCAAATTCTTCCAAGAGGAAGGCACCGAGGTAAGAACGACCAGGAATGTAGCATTTAAATGCATCCCTTGCATTGACTTGACAAACGTTTGAAAAGCATTCGGTGAATTGCCTGCACGTATACTTAACAGATATTAGGTAGGTAAGTTTAGGTCAGTTTTTGTCCTTGGTGGATCTGAGCTGAATAGGCTGGCGTAATTGACGGCTAACTCTTCCCTTTTGTCCCTCGGGACATTTTAGGAGTTGAAGCTGAAATACTATAACCTGATGATTCAGGTGGACCAGCATGAGGGCTCCTACCTTTCTATTTGCAAACACTACCGGGCTATTTATGACACCCCTTGCATCTTGGAGGACAGCAGCAAGTGGCAACAGGTACATGGGCTTTCTCTGAGTGCAGAATACAGATAAATTAAATTATTATGGTGCACTTTAGTTCTGCTTATCTTCAGCACCATGGCTGTGAGGGAAACATGTTTGGAATTACAGTAACTCACTGATAACAATTATAAAAACAGTTCCAAAACTTTATTTTGCTTGTTGCCTGTTGAGTGTTTTTAGAAAAGCAATTAATAAATTTGTTTTTTAGGCCCTGAAGAGTGTGGTGCTATACGTGATTCTTTCCCCGTATGATAATGAGCAGTCAGACCTTGTGCACAGAATCAGTGCAGACAAGAAACTGGAAGAAATCCCCAAATACAAGTAAGACATACTTTTTTACATCATGGCCATTTGGCTCCACCTTAAATTCAGTGAATAAGCCACAGACATAATGTGATTTGGACAAAATATCTTTGATAGAAAATATGCAATGACATTAATAAGCCAATTATAAATCTGGAAAAAGTAAAGGCCACCAGAAGTGACATTTATTTGGACATAACACCATATAAGCCAGTCAGTGGTCTGAATATTTTTGTGTGACCAGCAATTGAATTGTCTGCATTTGTTTGCCCCTCAGAGGAAGTGGTCACAAATGATGAAATCATATGCATACCTTCTGTAGCAAATTGTGAACACCAAGGAATTTTCAGTATGTTCTTCCTCTATTCCCAGGGACCTCCTGAAGCAGTTTACCACTATGGAGCTGATGCGCTGGGCCTCCCTGGTGGAGGATTATGGGAAGGAGTTGAGAGAGGGCTCCCCAGACAGCCCTGCCACAGACGTCTTCTCTTATTCAGAGGAGGGGGAGAAAAGGTGGAAGGACCTGAAGAACAGAGTGGTGGAGCATGTAAGTCTGGTCTTCTCACTTCAGGTTGAAAAATAGAGAGGTCAAATTAATGAAACTTGTAAGTTTTCTAAGAATGTCTCAACATATCCAGACCATTCAGCTGACAAATTTTGGACCTGAAATTTGTACTACATGTTATGGAGTAGTCATTTTTTGAATTTGAATGGGGAAAGTGAAAAAAGGAAATCCCATGATAAGTGAAGTGAAATTCAAAACAGTACTGCTACTTTTTCAAATGTCCAAAATATCATTAGTATCATATATGCAAAGACCATGCTGAATAAGCCTTTTTAAAGCAGTGACATGTAGAGTCACAAGATCAAAGTGCTATTTTAATATAAAAAAATACTAATTCATATCCATCAATGTAGATGTGAACCACATTAGAGTAGATTCAGTTAAAATACAGAGAGCAATAGAAATACAATAAAAAAAAAAAAGGTTAAGATGAAGTGTGTATTTAAGCTCTTTGTAGACTCAGTTGCTTAACTGATGGACAGATATGTGCAATATTATAGTACATTGAGATTAGATTGATTGATGATGCATGGATGAATTGTGTGACCTGAAAGTTCCTCATTCCAGTCTTAAATAATTAATGCAAATATTCTGTCGTGCGTGTGCATTTGCGTGTGTGTTTGTGTGTGTAAAAAAAATAAAAAATAAAAATAATAAATATATAAATATATAAATATATATATAAATATATATATATATATATATATATATATATATATATATATATATATAAATATATAAATATATAAATATATATATATATATATATATATATATATATATATATATATATATATATTCATTCATTCATTCATTCATATATTTATGTATTTATTTATTTATTTATTTAATTAATGAAATTCCCCCCTCTCCCCCCAGAACATCAGAATAATGGCAAAATATTACACCAGAATCACAATGAAGAGGATGGCAGGACTCCTCGATCTCTCCATTGATGTAAGAGACCATTTTACTAAGTAGCTCATGCAAGCTGAAGTTCCCACTAACAGCACAGAAAAAAGTTAATTTCCAGTTGGATCAGTCAGTCAGCGTTTTGTTTTTTCAGCAATTTTGGCATTTTGAGTTCAAGATGTGTACAAATGTAAAGAGATTGGTTAAATGTACTGAGCGGGTCATTGACAAATCACATGTTTTATGGTAGGTTATGGCTTGACTAAGAAAATATATAAACAGAAATTCTGAATTATGCAGTTGACTGTTGCACACTAAAAGCATAAATCAAAATTGTACAGTCAGTAAAGAGAGTATTTGGACAAAAATTCATTTTTTTCCCTTTAGCCTCTGAGCTTTAGCACATCCAGTTTTAAATTAAATAATGGATATTACATTGAAATGACAAGTCTCAGCTTTAATCTGAGTAGGTTTATATCAGTATAGAAATAACTATGTGGCAGAGAGAGGCCTTTTAAATGCATAGTGCCCAAATTTTGGGGCTTTCAAAAGATATTCGAAAGACAAACATGAAGTCACACAAAATCGTCACAACTCAATCCTTCAGCCCATAGATATCAGCAGACACTTTGTGTCCTCCTTGGTGATGCTCTACAAGAGCTCTACTACAGCCACCTTGAGCTCTTGCTTGTTGTGGGTTCTCTGCCCCTAGTCTGATCTTCACCAAGTGGAAAACTGCTCAGTCAAAATGAGATCAGGTGATTGACTCAGGCTTTCCATCTTTCCACCCTATAAAGTTCTGTGGTTGTTTTGGCAATAGTTTTAGTATTGTTGTCTTGCTGGATGATGAAATGTTGCCCCATTGAGTTTTGATGCATTTTATGGAATCTGAGCTCACAGATTGTTCCTGTATAACTCTGCATTCATCCTGTTGCATTCCGCAGCAATTAAATCATCAATTATCACCAGTGTTGTGGTTCCATTGGCAGCCATACCTGCTCGAGCCTTTACAGAACCACTGTGATGTTTGAAAGATTAGGTGTTGGCTTTGGGTCATGAACAGTTTCATTTCTTTCTCCATCATTTTTTCCCCTGACTGTAATTTTGATAGAAGTTGATTTGTCCACAGAATTTTGTTTGAGGACTATGTGCGTTTTGTGAACTGCAGCCTGCCCTTTCTGTTTTTGAAGTTTATCCGGGTTTTGCATCCTGGGGATGAATCCTCTAGGTTGTGGCCATGAAGTCTTCTTTTAAGCATTGACAAGGAAACATACACAACTACATCCTGAAGAGTGTTCTTGACTTGCTGCGTAGTCATAAGGGTTTTTTCTTTACCATGCATATTGTTTTCTGCCTAGCCACAAGATTTTGTCTCCCTCAGTCTACCAACTCGCTTGGCTTTTTTTTTTTTCTAGTTTCCCTGTATGTATGTGTTAGTGTAGTATTAGTGTCAATACATGCTGATTTCGGCAAACCAACTACTGTTTATATCTCTCACATAGTTCTCTGCTTTTTTGGGCCTCGTTATTATCGTTTTCTCGCTTGGTGACCTCCTCACATTGACAGACAACTCCACCTCAATCTAAATGGCAGTTCTCAAATCTCAGTCAACTCTGAGCCACACGTGAGCTTTTTTGTGCATGAACTAACATTGAAAGGACACACATTTGCCCAAGAAACATTCATTAGCCAAGTGTCAAATTATTTTTAGAAACCTTGCAATTTGGGCATCATGTGTTAAAAGGGCAATATCTCCCACAAAGTTCTTGCTATATATCTCTTATCACACTGCAGTTAAAGCTGAGACTTGGAACTTCAATGTGGTATCCAAACATTTTATTTCCAATTGAATGATCTGAAGTTCAGAGCCTAAATAACAAAAAACAATTTGTGACTGTCCAAATTCTTTCACTCTTGACTGTGCGACCTCATCAATTTACTTGTGGTAGTTGAGGACAACTAGGTAAAACTATAATTGAAATCCTAAAATCTATACTATAAAATAATTTGTATTAGGTATTGATATGCTGTATGGAACAGTGAATGAGTATCACTTGATGTTTTTTACATTAGAAAAAAATCTTAATTCAGCTATTATGACTCGCAAAGTTTCTTTTGGGTAGTAAGGAAATTCATTTTCAGGATTTGGACCCACTGAAGAGAATTCTCAAAGACACTAACATGATGCATGTCTGCTCATATATTTTGCCAGGAATCAGAGGAGTTCCTCTCCAGCCTAGTTGTAAACAAGACCATCTATGCCAAGGTCGACCGGCTGGCTGGCATCATCAACTTTCAGAGGCCCAAAGACCCCAATGACCTGCTCAACGACTGGTCGCACAAACTCAACTCTCTCATGTCTCTGGTCAACAAGACCACGCATCTCATTGCCAAGGAGGAGATGATCCACAACCTGCAGTGAAACAGGAATAGTGTGTTATTTGTTGTTTTGGTCCATATTTGTTATTTTTCCTTCTGTGGGAATGTTTCTGAGTATTCAGTTTATTGGTGGACTGTGAATGCAGCATTAGTCCAATGTCAAATAATTGGAGAAAACTCTGCAGCCCATACACAGCACCCCATCTTTGTTCACTTTTTTACTGTCCAGTAAAAACATTACACAACAGCAACTCCCTGCTTTGCATCCTTTTGTCAGTGTTGGCAAAGAATGGATCTTCAAATATGTTTCACCTTGCCATTTGATATAATATATAAAATATTTTGGCATTTATTGCTGTATGAAAGCTTGGTTAAAATCTCTCTTAAATGTATACTCTACCATGTACACAATAAACTCCTCACATTTGGTTAATCATGTATGTAGATTTTATATTTAACCTAACTGACATATGTTACAATATGACAAGTGTTAGGTTCTTGACATGACTTCAGCTAACAAAAAGTCAGCTGACAGCTGATGGCTAACATGCTGAATCAAATTTTCTAGAGTCAATGCCAGGTGCTTAATCCAATGGAATTTGATGAATCAATAATAATGATCAAAATTCAGTTAACAGAAATAAATTACACTTTATATTTACTGCTATTATTGATAACAACTTATGTTACATCCATCCTATTTTGTTACTGTAATATTTTTGGTGATGTAGCAAAGAAAGTAATTTCTTTTGCGAAATCCCTTTTTTGGTCAAGTCAATGAAGTGTTTCACTCATACTCTGGCGATAGGACAACAGACAAACAATTATATTGTTGAAAAGAGGAGACATGATCTGTCCCTATATTTTCTTTGTCGATCTCTTCAGTTTTTCCTCCATCTACCTCAAAGATGCTCCTGATATAAAGTTCAACAAAGTCTAAAACATAACAGAAATTAAACTCTACTGCATGGTCAATAGTAAGATATTTGGACACTGCCCTGGTTTGCATCTATAGAAAAGCTATTATACAATTTGAAATTGTACATACAGTAATTTTTAATTTAGAGTTAAGATTTTCTGCTTATTCAGTTAAAAGCCAGTTAATTGTGTGTCAACTGCAATTGACTTGTTTTCTTACAGAGGCTAGTGGAATTACAGTGTGCACTCCATAGGACACTTTGAAAACCACCTACAGATGGTGACTAAAATCTGAATAAATGAGGAAATGCAGATGCATGATTATGATTATGCAAATGATATGAACCATGTACTTTGGCCTTTGCAGTAACTAGATCTTAACAAAGTTCAACACTTATGGAAGTTAAACAGCACTCTCCATCACTATCACCAAAACACCCAATGAGGGAGTATCTTTTGGAAGAATCCTGTCCATCCCTCCAGTGAAGTAGAGTTTCACAGACTTATAAAACTTAAATCCAGGGGCAATGAAAGTGTTCTGAGATGGAAAAGAGGTGATTCATCGATTAGGATTAGGCAGGAAATTACATCACTGCTTTGACATTTCAAACCATCACTGGTGAAAATACGATGTCATGAAAAAAAGTAGCTTGGAAAATATGGAAGTATAAAACGAGCATGAAATACAGCATTGCCACCTTTTTTCCAAGTATGGTTAGACAAAGATTTAAAAAATTAAACATACGTTTTGATGATATTGTTCCCTCTTTGGTTTCTTTTGTGATCTTAACAATGCACATTGTTTATAGCTGCCATGGCACAGTTTTGGACAGCAATCCCTGTATGATCTACTCTAGACTTGCAATTGTAATTGCTAAGCAATAATAACAAAATTGCTTTCTTCGCTCTTTTATTTTCTTTCACTTACTTCTTTGGCAATTAATGGCTGGTGTAGCGGTCTATGACACAATGTCTTCAGTTTTAGCCCGGCCAGGCATTGCCACCATCCTCTCTCCCCACATTTTTTGTCACTGTCTATAGTGATTTATAAAATAAAGGTTAAAAAATTCTATAAAAATCTCCTTAAAAGGTTTTTGGTTCTTAGTGACCTCCACATACGTTTCGCTAGAAACCCGATTAAAGCTGCTTTCGACCACTTTTAACGCTTAATACCTTCAAACACAGGTATATTTAATACCTTTAACAATAACTGTATTCCAGTTAGGTGGCCAGTTCCTACACGTGTCTCTGCTATGAAATGTGAAAATGTCTGCAGTAAAAAAAAACATACATCAATGATGGATCTTACTTAGGAAAAGCTAAGGTGGGTCATGACCAATAAACTGTTAGCTCTCCTGAACCATTTCAACTGGCTGAATTTGCTGTGTCCACTCTTCATACACAACATAGATTCTCAGCTACACCTGATTTTATTCACTGTATAAATGTCAGTCATGATAACAGTTATTAAATACACATTTACCAAGACACGTAAAAATGTCTGCCATGAAAGAGGTATAGTCCTAACACAGTTTAAGCTCTACCTTACACACTATTGTAATATTGATCCTTTTACAGTTATTATTTTTTCAGACATTTTTTCTTTTTGCTCCACATTTGTTACATCCCTACTGATATTTTTCTTACTATTTCAGGAAGATATAATTACAATATTTTGGTACTTTTTACATTACGTTGAACTTTGTTAATTGTCACATTATCAGGTAACATGGTGTTAAGTTTTTTGCATTTTCTCTATGAAAATACATCTGCCTTTTTGAAAGATGTCAGCCTCAGCACTTGACTGGTCCTACCTGAAACTCAGCTGTACTAAGGGGCTAGCTAATACTACTTCTGGCATCCCACTTAGAGTTTAATTGGCTTGATAAGGGTTTGATGATTGAGAACCCTGGATAATAAAAGCAAAACAAGTGAACAATATCGTTGCTTTTTATTGTTCAACAAGGTCTGTCTGATTTATTTATTTATTTATTTATTTATTAGCTCTCCTGCCAAATAGCCAAAGTAGCTATGGGGTTACTTTGCAAGCGTGTTTAGTGCAAACTGTGACAATAATTATCACTATTATTATTATTATCATTATTAATATCATTATATCATTATTTGTCTTTTCTACAAATAGCCAGGTTAATATGCACAAATTAAGTTATTTTCTATTGTCCCAAAATGAAAGAATATGGGCATTTCCAAAATGCCACATCCCAGATGAGCACTTTAAAAAAAAAAAAAAAAGGAAAATCCCTGACACTCACACATACATACACAAAGATATATATATATATATATATATATATATATATATATATATATATATATATATATATATATATATAAATAATCCCTGACACACACACACACTCACTCTCACACACTCACACGTACACTCGCACACAACAGTCCTCTCAACCTTCAGATCAGTACATCCCACTATGCTTTGCGATGGTCTGACAAGTGGATCCAAGATGGCGTAGAAAGTAAAGCTAGGTAAGTGTTGACTTCCCATTTTCAGCCCTTTCAGTCGTCTTTTCCATCGCAGGGCCACTGACACGAATCCCCTCCGCAAATCCCCGGGGCGGCGGCGGACGCTTGGAGTTCAGGCACGGGTAACAGCGCGGTGTCGTCTCCATTGTACACGCCTAAACACCGTGGCAGAATTACAGGCCCCGACCCGTTTTGTTTCGGCGAACCTAGCTAGCTGGTTTTGCTAACGTTAACAAACCAGCCAGCTATTCTTGTTGTGAGCCTGCCAGCTCGCTGCCAAGAAAGGCCGTGTCCTGGCTAGCGAGCTAACCCCGTTAGCTGCGCATAAACCTGATTAGTGTTGCAACACTGTTTACCCCGTGCAAACGCGAACGGTAAGTTAACCCACACTGTGGGACATTTTTCGGGGGCTTTGTAACGCTGCCGTCATCGCTCCGACTTGCAACAGTCATGACAAGTTTACCGGACAAACAACAGCCATAACTAACCCGCACCGAGACCGAAACAAGTCCCCCGAGCGTTTGTGTTTATTAGCCCGTGCTCTCTTGATAGCCGCTAAATGGGCGCAGAGAAATTAGCAAGTTTTTTTTTTGTTTGTTTGTTTGTTTTTTTTTAAAGCCGTGTTTTCTACGCGTTGCTGCCAACGATACCCCGCCGAGCCAAATAACGTTATGTCAGAATGAAAGCAGCCGATGCTCTTTTACAGCCATCCCCTGCTAGAAAACCAGCCGTCTCCACCACCGTGTTGCAGACGAAGCTGTAGTCACTGTAGTAGGATCCCACGACTGGACCCAAAAAACAAGGCAGGTCCACCCACTGTATCCCGCCAAACTATTTGTTGTTGTCCCCATGAAGTGGCCGACTCGCCAGCACTAACATTAGCTTGCAGCTATCCCTGCAGTTTCCAAAAGGAGTATGAAACGCTGCACAGGCTTTGAAGTAACCTCACTCAATTTAAGTAAATACTGCCTTAAAAAACGGTTCTGTGTTTGGTCTCACTGGTGACCCTGTTTTCCAACCAACTTCCAACCCTCGTTTTTACTTGCCACACATACTGTGCATCATTTTGCTAACTAGACTTGTGGTGATTTCATGTCGTTGCTTGATCTTATAGAATAAAAACAGCAGAGTGTCTTGGTTGTCGCTGTGACAATAGTGTCATGAGATAACTGCCTCTTTATGAGATGCATATGTTTCATATGACCTCGTCTTGGACGCCAAACGATTGGAGTCTAGATACGCTTCCCTGCATCTACCTGAACTTGTCTTGTAGGGACAGGGGCTTGACCTCTCACTCTTGTTTAAGATGCTAAAGGTGTTTAAGATGTTATTACAATAGTATTCGTGCTGCCACATTATTTTTTTCCTATCTGGCTAGTTGCCAGTGCATAGTATAAAAGGGTACATTGTCATACACCCTTCTCATGAAAAAAATAGCATTGTTCCTGATCTGAATGTTTTGAGCTTTTAGAGGAAGTGAATTTTGTCAACATATCACAATATGAGATTATGGAGAACAGAGCTGTAATATTTTGTCAGATACTGTAAATTAAATCCCAAATTGTGAATTGCTTGGGTCATTCACCATTTCCAGTTTTTTTATGTTTAGTTTATTCAAACTCATGTAGTTTCTCTCGGAGGAGATGGATATGGGTCTGCTTTATTCAGCAACAGTTTATATGAGGAAAAAATACTGCATGTGATGCAAATATTGCATTGTAATACAATTATGTCAATTCTGGGTGGAATCAAAGCCATGAAAACCTATGATAGATGCTATGCAACCCTAAGTTCATGCTTGGCCTGTGTCGTTTTATACACCCAGCATGTACTGTACATTAGCTGAAGAATTTGTATGTTATGGTCCTAAGAGACAAGAACAGACTGACTTGGAGGCAGTGCCAGTTGGGCCCGAGCAGCTGTCACAAGCATAGTTGCCTATTGCTGGGTACTCGACTAGCTGAAACGCTTATTACAGGGGTAATATGCTTTTTATTACAAATTAAGTCAAAATGGGAGATGATTTTTCCCCCCTTTCTCACATAGACATAAAATGTCTCATCAGTGTTCTATCACAAAAAGGCTGTTTTCCTCCAGAATGTGAGATATGTCGTTTGGTGTTTTCATTATACTGATGGGGCAGCTTGACAAACAGTAGTTGAGTGCTATCTCACTTTCAAGGACCGTCACAAAAATACCAAAAATTACTGTTTCTTTTGAGATATTTATACTCAAATGCCGAATTCCAGACTGTGGTGAATCCTAGAATGAAAATTAAGCATCAGCTAATTCTTGTGGAATTTTAATTAGCAACCGAAAGTTAGTTTAGGCTGCCCTTTATAGTTATATAAAGGGTGTTTGGGGGGACAGCATTTTAATATATATATATATATTTCTTTTTAATAAAATCTTTCTGTCTTTTTCACTGCCACCTGAGATTAGCATTGCCAGTCCCAGTGGTGAAGCCATTGAGGTTGAAATAGGACCAAAAGTTACTAGGGTGAGGGCCAAGGTTGAGTATTTGTGCCCCTGGTTTTCCGCAGTGGGTCACAGTGTACCTTCCCTATCCTGATCTTTGCTGGTTGGTATGAAGGAGGGCACGCTGCTGCTTGAAATCCCAGACTGAGGTTTAGATTCTCATGCTGTAGCCCTTCTGCTTTTTGTTGTTTTGGCAAGGCATACATGTCAGGCATTACACAGTAAACTCAATTTTTCATCAACTGTAGGTTAACCAATTTTCAAGCGCAGTATTTAGGTAAAGGAAAAGAATTCCCTATCATGCCAAACCACTGACCTGGGATAAACCTGCTTTTCAGTTAGCAAATATTTCATTATCCTGCTTCTAACTACAATTTAACATGGGCCAGACACTCCTTTGCTTTTGTATTCGATGGCGAAAAAAAGTTTTTGCAGTACATGGTGAACTAGAGATCATAAAGTGCAGTGCTTAGTAGGCTAGTTTTTTCTTCTCACCTATTGAAGGCTACTCCAGGACATGACAAGATAAAGATGCTGCTCAATACTTTGGGGCATTCTTTGCTTTTTGTTACTTATGATTTGATTGCTGTGGTGTGGTTATTTATAATCTTTAATATAAACTTCAAAATAACTTGTGGTCCTGTCATGACTTAGAAGTAAATGTTGTTTTTTGATGCTAATACCCAGACATTTTGCAATTCTTAATTTTCCTTAGAGTTGATACAAGTATAATTGAAGTATGTTTACCACACAGACAACCACATGGCTTTCTAGGAATTAAATATAGTCGCTTGTAGTTATACCTTAATATGCAGAAAGGTAGCCAGATGATTCATATATCCCCTCACGGACGCACATGTCCACACACACACACACACACACACACACACACACACACACACACACACACAGCTGTAATTAAAAAAAAAAAAGTGGACAGCAGGTGCAGTCCAGAGTTTAGAAAACGTTGCCAAAAGGACCTGTTGTTGGTTCTGTGAACAATTGTAAAAAAAAATATTGTGATTGACAGCTATCTCAGTTCAGAATGATATGTCTGATAATGTAAGCAAGCCTTTACAAGTCCAGTTTTTGCTCTCTTTTTTGGAAAGTAGTTAAATGTAGTTACAGACCCACTGTGTTAACCCACATTTATATTATAGCATGCATTGTGTCAGATGCAAAAAAATTTTAAAGTATTTTTGATAAGAAAGCATTAAGAATTAATACCACCGATGAATGCATACATACACATTTCTGTTGATTTAACTAGAATGGTACCTAATAGAGCATGTACCTTCACCAAGGGCAATGTCAAAAAACATAAACACTTCAGATAAAATAAAAAAAAAATCTAATTCGTAGAAACTGATCCAGATCTACCCCAAAATGTAATGGTGTTTCCCAGGCCAATGTCCCATCCCTGCTCTAAATTCAGTGCAAATTGGTTTAGTAATTTCTGCATAATCTCCCTGACAAAGAAACCAAAAGACAGACACGGGTGAACACATAACGTCTTTGGTGGAGGCAATAAGAATCTCTGATTCATCAGATGGCACACAATGTTTTGATTGGTTTTCTTAAAAGATATTATATAACTTCATGTATCAGTCTCATCAGGGCTTGTGAGGTTGATTAATTATATATTATAGAGCCTAAAGCGGGTGTTTTGAATTATAGTCCAAAGTTGATATATTTGATTTATTGACATGTTTTTCCTCTGCCGCATCTGTATTGTTGATCATAGTTAATGGCTCTTTGGCTGTGAAGTATCACAAAATACCCATTTCCTTATGCGTACTGTCCAGCAGATCTCACTGTCTGGTCTTACTAAAGTAGAGTAGGGCTGGTGGACGATGCCATTGTCCATAGCCAAGGGCTGACAATCATCACGATTTTTAGCCCCCTAAAAGCCATTAATGTCCACTGTCAAGGCATTGCAGGTTCAAATTTAAAAGCAGAAAATGTCAAACACCAGTGCTGTTCTTGAACTCAATCCAATAAATTGGTTCAGTGTTGGTGCATGTAATGTAGTGAAAAAAGCGTGTTTATAGTGGTCAGGTAAAACCTCCCTCCCTTGCTCATAAAAAGAGTTCAGAGGAAGTTTATCAGGTCTCGGCAGTGTCTACCTAGCTGTTAACCAAGATAAACGAAGGGCCTCATTCCACAACAGAAAGTAGAGTGTGCCACTCTGTTATCTTACACTGATATCGTGCCAGTTGAACAGTACGACCCCCGCATAACACAAAACAAGGGATCTAATGCTCAAGTACTTGGTTCTGAATGAGGCTGGAAAAATGCTTGTCTGCAAAGTGTCATTTATGAGAATTCTTTTGCAGGGGAAGTAAGTATCGAGTGTTGCTTATGTCTTAGATTATGCTGTGGATAATTCTTTTTAAAAATTTTCTTCAGATCATTTGATTTTTATTTCTATTCATTTATTTCTATGTACTGTTTTGTACCTTCAGTCTAAGAAAACGCCACCTTGATTGTAAAGGCATCCCACCCCCACATCTCGATGACATCGTTGTCCACTGGATGTTTCACTGCACGGTTGGGTGGACATCGCCTAACCCTACAATAAAGCCTCTATATTCTGTATTATCAGTTATGATAATGGCGTTAGTCTAAGCAGTCAGATGACAACAGACAACTCTGCAGTTGTTGGGTTTAGAACTTGAGATGATAACAAAGTAGGTCTCCTATAATGCTTTAGGCTTTTCATATGACTGCTGCTTTTCCAGCTAGTTGCAGATGTATTTTAATGTAAACCATGTGAGCACACAGAATATAAGGTATCTAGGAGCCACTGTCAGGAGCCTCATCCTCTCTGCTTTTGGATTTTTTTTCAACCACATGAGGGAATGAGTCCCGGTGAGCAGACCTCCACAATGTATGCTACCACCAACAAACCCATTACAAGCCTCTTCCCCTGAGATAAAGTCTTCAAATTTCTTGTTTTGTCCTGCTGACAGTCTAAAGCACAAAGATTTTTAATTTACAATGATATATAAGACAACAAAGAGCTGCAAATGTGCATATTTGAGATGCTGGAATAAAGAGATGCTCTTGTCTTTGAAATGTTTTGTTGGTTTTAGTTAGGTAAATGCTTGGTTTTAGATACAAACATTTTAATAGTACAATTTTGAATTGTTATTAGTATTATATTTCATATCTATTCCGGTTGAAAGAAAAAACAACAAATGTACATGAGATTTTGTGTTCTTCAAAATAGTCACATGTAATAAAATGAAATTGCAAACCATGAATTCAGTAGGGAGGAATATCTCTTGTCGAATTAAGATTTTAGTTTGCAGCTGATCATCTTGAGGGTAATTGTACTTGTTGCAGATTCTCCTCATGTTGTTCTAATCTGTTAGGTTTGTGTATGTCGCTAAAATTTTAAGATATGACAAAATCATACAGACAGTCATACTCAATATAACACATGAGACTCCATTTTGACTTGCTTTGCATGTGGAGTTTAAGTAGTTTCTTGCTCTTCCATGGATGAAAAGATGTCTTGCTGTAGCTCCAAGGCCCTGAATCACTCTGTGTCATTTACTTTTGTCCATCTTGAAATTTGTAGTATTTTCTTGAGTAGATAATTGGAGTTTGGTTGTCAAGTATACAAGTTTGCGATGTTTAAAATTGGGAAAGGAAGTGTCCAAAAATGAGCCATTACTCCCAAGATAGTAACAGAGTGGATCTCCCTCTATTTCTCTGATCTCTGCTTCTCTCTGCATTTTAGTGTCCCTCTCCGCTGGGGCTATCAGTTATTATAATTTTAATTTTCTGTAAATTCTTTAAAGCATTTGTGGAAGGATTTGAACTGAGTGTTCTTGTGTTAGGAGATCTGAAAACAGTCACACTTAATGTATCTACATGTCTTTTTACACTCATAAAGGTCTTAAAAAATTATACAGTTAATTCAGAATTAAGGTTCAATAAGATGCAAAATTTTTGGAAGAAAATTGGTCATTACATGTGAAAGCCAAGTTTGAGAGCTGGGGGGATACTGTGATTTTATTTTCTGAGATTGTATAAGCTGATAAGCACTTACAAAATGTCAGTGTGATGGGCAGTAAGTATTACTTTTTGCATATTTGCATGCTTGAGGTAACAAGAAACCAATTGTACTGATACACACTGCCATCGACAGAGGAGAGGGTTTTGTGAAAATGAGTAAATATCCCAATTTTAGAATAATGCATCACATGTGAAAACTTTTTTTTCTGTCCCTGAGTTGACAGTTGCATTATCTACAACATTACAGTCCCTGTGGAAAGACTGACGTTTTTTGTAGCGGCCAGTCCTAGAGTGTTGTAGAGTTTTTTTTGAAAAGTCCACGGTAAGAAGTGTGTCAGTCTTCAACTGTTGCAGGGAGTTGGGAAAATTTTTTAGTTTTTAACCAGTGGAAGCATTTCAGAGGCATTGAGCACCCGCAAAATTTTGCCGAACTAGAGGTAAATGGACAGATTTTTCAACACAAAGAGGCTCTATATTAGAGGTCATATCTTGCAACTCCTGGCTGCCTTTTTTTGTGTGTGTGTGTGTGTGTGTGTGTGTGTGTGTGTGTGTGTGTGTGTGTGTGTGTGTGTGTGTGTGTGTGTGTGTGTGTGTGTGTGTGTGTGTGTGCGAGTGAGTGAGTGTGCGAGTGACGACTTTCTTGCACCACTGCAGGTTAGACATAAGTGTTGGGTAATGGTAGGGTTTGAATATTTAGACTATGTTCTTAACTATTAAATAAACTACATCTCATGTCCTTAAAATGCTAATTGATTTTGTCTGAACATTCTTAGTGTGAACACTTCAGACACTTCACAGTTCAATATGTGGCATTTTAGAATAGCCAAATTAAACATGTCTAGGAGTGGATATACATTTCGATTTTCAGTCTGTTACAAATATCATTTTTATTAAAAAAAAATTCACATGGATACAGAAGATTGAAAGGCTAAAGGAAAAGCCTGAAAAATGAGTGGAGAAATACGGTGACTATACATACCCCCATCCATAGGGCACAAGGAGTTGCTGGATGGTTTAATGAGTATGAAAATGATATGAATCATATGCTATGGGTCTGCAATCACCAGACCTTAACCCAGTTGAACACATATGAGGGGTTTTGAGCCAACGTGTTAAACATTACCATCATCAAAACACCAAATGAGAGAATATCTTTTGGAAGAATGGTGTTTATCCCTGCATTAGAGTTTCAGGGACATGGAGAATCAATGCCGAGGAGCATTGAAGCTGTCCTTGCAGCACATGGTGGTCAAACTTTACTAAGGCACATGATGTCGGTTTTGTCCGCCATTAATATATCTTCCATTTAAAGTCTATCTAAACTAGTGCTACTGCACTTTTGTAGACATGACAAGCATCCCAAAAGGTAAAGGTAATTGCCAAAGGTAATCACTTTAATTGAGGTTGCATTGGCCATTAGAAAAAAGTAAGGAATTTTTTTCCCTATTGCCCAACACTGTTTTAAAATAAAATGCTCATACTGTCTTTCTACTTGTCTTTTTCTGCTTCCAGACGTTTTGTCCCTGAGTCATGGCGGACAGGAGAGCGGAGAAGTCATGTGAAGAAGCCAGCAGATCGTTAGTAAGGCGGGAGTACGAGGCAGCAGTCAGCCACAGCACGGACGCACTGGTGGTCCTTACCCCATCCTCTGGTGCCCCTGTCCCGCCTAGCCCTCCATCCCTTGTTGTCACCGGACCCCTCCGCAGCCGTGCCCTGCTCTACCGAATTGCTGCCTTCCTGCAGCTGGTGAGGACAGTTTTGGTAGCAAGCATGAGTTAACTAAGAGGACAGTCTAGGCTAGAATTTGGCCTCTATTGTAATATTAGCTGCTCGTCATGATTACTCTGTGTGCTACACTGTATTTTATTTGCAAATGTGTTTTTCAAGAAAAATTCTTGCAGAGTTGTGTAGGGACTTTTAATGTTGACCCAAGAGAACTACCAACTCATTCTGAGTTTTTTACAAGTGAAAGACAAAGACAACAGAGAGAAAATTTAATTAGGGCAAACCATTTTTTTCCTCCCTCTCAATTAGGTTTTAGGTATGCCTAATGCCATGAGGCCGCAATTCCAGTGCAAAGTGTTTCTCACTATCATGCAGGTCATATGAACTAACCTGAAGGACCTTACTCTATACCATCAATGCTGATCATCAATTGTTATCAGAACTGAAGCATTGGCATAATGTGTCCTAACTGCGTATAAGCAGTGGGCAACGGAGAACGAGCTAACTTTAATTACAGTCGGTTATATTCTTCAATATGTAAGAAGAAACCTGCTAAGTCTACAGGTAGACCCTTTTACTCTGAGGGTTGCTGATCCTGCAAATCTACCCTGAACATAATTAATGTTAAGAGTTGGGGTCAAATTCAGCTACACTTGTAAAAAAGTTTGGCAATGATAACATTTTGCTTAGTTACTGAAAGGTCAGTCTGTCTTGCTTGTTGCATCTAGAGAACAAAAACCCTGCTTTTTAAGGTGATGCCGCATTGAATACAGTGCTTGTGGCTCCATATAAACTACCTTAGAAAACTAATATTCCATGTTGGTGTGATAGGATTGCTATTCTGTGTTCCTCTGTACAATACACACTTTTCCCTCCTCTCCTCTTGCTTTGTAGCTACCATTTGTTTTCCATTTTTAGTTTTATCAGGCAATCAAAGTCAGGCATTTTTGTGCAGTTTTATTAGAAAAATTATATAATTTTAGGGAGAAGTCTTCACTGTCACATAGCCATCGTCAAAAAGAGAACTGTTTTATTCTACCTCTAAATAATTAATGCATTGCATTGAAATGACATTAGCTGATCGTTCCATAATTCCACTGTTGTACTTCTAATGATGGGGTAAATTTACCATGCTTAGAAGACTGGAAATGAGAACAATAAACCCCATTTTTTCCTCCATGGTATTGTCGTGTTATCTTTCCAAGCACTGAAATTACACCAGTTACTTAAGCCATAGGATTATGAAAACTTCTTAAATCCTATAATGATAGTATGAGGAGCTCCACTGTGAGGCAAAGATAGCCATTCTTAGAGCTTATGTGATGCTTTCCCCCTCTAACATAAAGTGTTAACTCTTTTTTCTTCTTCTACCAACAGAAAAACTATGATGAAGCAGATGAAGACTGCAAACATGGTGAGTAGTAATTCACTTTGGAACCATCTGCTGATAATTTATTTATTTATTTATTTCATGTTTTTGTTTGTATTTGTTTTTCTTATACTTTTAAACAAAGAGTAGGAAGGAGGGAGTGTAGTATCGGAAACTTACTGTTAAATATCTGTGCTTACTAAATGAAAAACTAAATGTGTTAGTGTACCAAGAATGCGGGTGTTTGAGTGCATGTATCAATGTACTGAGAAACTAAGGTATCTGAGTTCATATTGCAGTTGGAACCAGTCTAGCCTCGGTAAAACTTTAACTCTGCAATGTATGTAGAGTTTGAGGACATTACCTGGAGCAAAGGTCTAAACCTACACAAAACGGATGCCCAAATTCAGCGGTTAGATTTCCATCCTCTATGTTTTAGACTATCCATTGGTGCTTTGAGAGACTTTCTGGTAAACAATGTTCCTATTTAATTAAGAACTCGACAAGTGTTCGAAAGGACTTCCTATCTGACCCCAGAGGTTCTCCAGGTAGCCCCGGGTACCTGTATTGATGCTGTACTGTCTGCAATAAATCTTATGTGTAAATCAGCAAGTCAGTGTCGGCAGATTTCTTCACTCGAACATCTACAAAAGCTACACCATCGAATTAACAACAGGAGGCAGTAGGTTTTAACATGCTGTGTTCCCTGTGTGGTGGAAGAAAAATCAAATTTGGGTTTGTTTACTCAGCAGTCAAGCTGTTTGCTCTGCATCGATGTGGTTAATGTCATTGCTTCAGAGCTGAAAGACTGAGGCTAAGAAAACAAATGTTTGGGTCAGTAAATTGCCTCAGTTTTGTTCAAACGACAGGTAATGACTAGGGGCAAAGATTTTGTCCCATTACAGATAAGTCATTGACATAGTTAGCCTAACTATCATATGCATGATGTAGCAAGGCCCTGTACTTGCCTGTTTAGTAGAATGGGATGTGCTACAGTATACTTACTGACTTACACCTTGAATTAAATATAAAAAAACCAGAGAAAGTAAAATTTCACAATTTCATTAAAGGATTTTAAACTGCACCCAATCTCTTTCATTCTTTTTCTGGAGAACAAAGTTGAGAACAACTTGTTACATATATTGAGTGAAACCTAACTTAATAAACTGAATAAATTCTCTCCCTACCTGTTCCCTCTGTATTCTTTGTCTTGTCCCAGTCCTAGTAGAAGAGATTGCCAGGGGAGATGGATCACTAAGGGCCAGCTTGCGCTCAATGCTGTTGGATGGCAGCCTACAGGAGGTGGCCAGCATCCTCTCTAAAGCCTTGTATGGGGAGCCAATGGTAAGATTAATGAACAGTTTATGCAATATGTGCATACTACAGTCAGTCAACCTACTGCAATAAGAGTGATATGGCACAGTGTATATGAGGCTATGAGGACAGATTTTTTTGCAGTTCTTCAAATACTGTGTGCCTGATGGTTAAAATAGTTATATTATTGCACTGCTTTATCATTTGAAATAGGTGTGTGTACCTAGCATCAAAATATATTTGCAAAGCTGAAGTGGTTTTATCAAATAAGCCACACATAAAAAAACATGCAACATGCAAACAACAACAAAAAAAAAAACTAATGTAATGCTCTGCCTATATGAGTGTTGCTCTCTGGATGTTAACACTCACAGATGTTAATTTTTATGTGTTTCTCCTTTATCCACTTTTTCTCCTCTGAACTCTCCCTCCCTTTGCTTATCCTAGCCGCTGTCTTCATACATAAACACACTTTTTGCTGCCAGGTGCCTTGTAACCACTGCGAGACACACACACACACATACAGAAACACAAAAAAATATGTATTCAAAGGTTGAGCTTGGCCCCAAGGTCATGCAACATTTTATGCATGTGAGGACAATCCTGTTTACAAGCCTTGCCCCACCCCCATGTCTCTTTTTCGAAAGACAAAACAAACATTATTTGGACATAGTTCAAGCAAATTATCTGTCTACCTCTCACTGGTCCCCTCCTTTTTATAACCCCCACTTTTTCACTTATCGTTTGAGTTCTCCCTTTTTTTGTTTTCCATGAACTCCTCCGCATCCTCCCTTCCTTTGTATTTTAGTCGACCAAAGCTGTACTTTCATGGACTATAATTTTGTAGTTTTTCAGTGTTTTCACTGTTTCTTCTCTCATTTATTTGCCACTTCATCTCAGCCCTGCGTGATAATGGCACACCAACAACAGTGTAGTTAAGCTGTCCTGTGGAGTGTCATTTATGTGTGTTGACATTTGATAAACAGCTGTTAGGACTATTTTTCTTAGATTTCAGTCAGTCAGTGAGTGACATTTCATTTTAGTATTTTGAGCTTCAAGTGACACAGATCACACATTTATACATGGATTTAAAATTTTTACTAGAATAGCTCTGCTGGGATCTGTGCTGTGAGAAGTAGGGTTGGTAATAATTTAACAATATGCCCTGTTAGAGACAAAAATGCCAAATACAAATGTAAAAATGGGATTTAAAAAAAGGTATGACGTGTGTACACTATCTGAGTATAGTACCCTAGTGTAATCCAGAATATCTTCTCAGATGATCCGAGGATCAATTCATAATTTCATAATTTCATTTGTGAGTTAAATTCTTGATCTTTTAAGGAAAAATATACCAATAGTAATTTTCAGTTATAAAATGCATCTATAGAAGAGAAAGCTGTACGAAACCCCACCAAGATCATGAAGATTCAGCATATTTCAACTGATTAATTTCTGGTACAAGTGGTACAGTTACTGTTAGGAAATTCACCCACAGAAGTGAAAACTTTTAAGAGCAACATTTGAATTGCAACCATTCCATCTAGATAATGCATGAACCAAAGGTTGGAAATGTTACTCCAAGTAAAATCTGCCGGTTTATTACAGAGTGGATTCTGTAGTCATCATTAACACAGAATGCAGGCACTAGTTGCAGTATTTTGTTGTGATGTTGTAATTTTATTGTAAGATCTTCTGTTTCCCTTCTTTCACAGAATGGCATTGTTGCGAAAGACCTGACCAGATTAAAAATGCTCCTCTCAGAAATAGAGGTGAGTGTCTGTGGTTGTGGGGCTGTACAACTTACTGTTGTTTCCTGTCCTAGTGTGTTCCTGCCTTTTGGTGGTGGTTTTGATGGTTTAATGCTTGCAGGCTAGGGTCATAAATATGACTAATGGCCTGATTCTGACACTAACTTAATTATCTTGTGCTCCCCTGCCTAGCTTGTAGCTGTTGAGGATTTATATCTCATTTGCATGTAATACATCCAGTGGTCCAACTGCCTGTGTGTGGCTAAGTTAGAAGTTGACATAACAGTAATAATCTTTCTGCACCCACCCTGTCTCTGTCTCTGTCAGGCTATAAATAGGGACATGGCACCAGAATACACAGATGACCAGGAGGAAGGTGAGCAAACCTGTAGCATTAGTTGATTTCAACACTTCCCTCAACTTGCAAAAAAAAGAATGACAATGTGCTTCATACCAATAAAAATTATGGTTTTTGGTACATTAGATAGTGTTCATGTTTCGAAAGTCTTTATTCAGCCAGTTGGCAGTTTGTGCACAGCTGGCTGCAGCCTATCTGATGATGTTTATAGAGGCTTTAGCTCAGTTTCCTATTGACTTCTTTGCTGTGTATTGACAGAGGTTCAAGATGGCTGGCAGTTCCGGCCTCCTCCCCGAGGAGTCACCAGCAGTGAGGAGTACACCCTCTGTAAAAGGTAATACAATTGTCTGGTATTTACATACTGGTGTGAGTAATGAAGAATTGATTTTTATCCAAAATATTATGTAAGAAAACTCTTTTTCTAGATTGATTGAAACACGTATTTGAATGTAAAGTGACTGATATAGCTCTCAGGGAATAAAAATGTATTCAGTTACACTGAAGGCAGTAAAAGTGTGATTTGCTGCAGTTAACTGCAATTGATTTAAATTTGACCTCTCTTCAAACTGACCAAACCCTTTTACAAGTGTTGCTATAGTTTGAGGTATTCTTCTTAGCTGTTAACTTATGTCCCACTCCAGCACCAGCAGCACAATTTACTATTATTGGAGTAACTACTGTATGGAAAAAAGAACGGCAGCAAATTCCCATTAGGAAACTGCAGCTGGCAAAATCCTGGTTTTCTTAATTAATTGATGGCGCTAAAGACTTATTTGAAATTGTCAGATTGTTTTCAGTTGAATAATTGATTAATCAACTACTTCTTTAGCACCATTCAGCATGCTGTTTCCCTTTGCTCTAGGTACTTGGAGCAAGGTCTGTGTCGGTACGGAGCCCAATGTACATCAGCCCACTCCCAGGAGGAGCTGATGGAGTGGCAGAAACGCTATGCGTCACGCCTCATCCGCCTCAAACAGCAGCAAGAGAGCAAACACTTCACTGAAAACTACATGGAGACCCTGATAGAGAAGTGGATGAACTCTCTCTCCCCAGAGAAAGTGGTGAGTGGCTTTGTGGTGCATTCAAGCTCAAAAGTGGCTCTCAAAAAATAGCAAAAATACTGTGATGGTGAGGATTCATTTCCTATTAGGTCCACCCAAACACAAATATGTGCATGGTACTGCATTGTGCTTTCATTAAAAGTCTCTCCAAACTTTAAGAACCCCCTCACCCTTTAAATCTAGCAGGCACAGTGCAAACACTCTATTATAATCCAGTGAGTAGTATTTGTAAACACACTCGCAAAAAACTACCCTACCTAAGTTGTAATTTTTAACTTACTAATTCAGTTATGCTGTTGCTCTTCTGTAAACATTACACATAAATGTTTAGTATTTTTAAATATATATATACACACACCAAATACATAAAGTTATTTAGCTTTGTTACAGTCCCTTTTTCACTTGTAATGTAAAATAGTTAAGCACTATACTATATCCCTGTCAGAGTAAGTCTCAAAATATTGCTGCCGCTCTGTCGACCACAAAAACAGATGGTAATAAGTATTTATAATCATGTATATTTATCAGAAGGACATTCAGGAAGATGTGTTCACGAGCCTTTGTGTTAACACTATTAAGCGCTGTCTGTCTCAGCAGTAAACTTTTTCCTTCTCTTTTTTTTTTTTAAAGCTAAGCGACTGTTTAGAAGGAGTGAATGTAGAAACCAGCTCCAGCCTCTCTGTAACTGTCACCACCAAAAAATCTTCCCACTCCTGGACCTTCTCCTTGTTGTGCAAGGTAGGATGAATTGTGTTAAAACACCTTATCAGATCATGTCTCAATATGACACAGAATAATGAGGCCATATTTTCAGTGCAAACCTGCTAGTGTTAGTTAGATAGTAAAACTAACTCTTTTGAACGTACTGACTATCTCACTGTCACTATGCTTTTGCAGCCGGCCAGAAAGCTGTACCGCATCGCCCTGCTCTATGATGCCCACCGACCACATTTCTTCATCACAGGTGTGTCGACTGGGGAACGGCTCCAAGCTGTCACCAAAGGCTGCCAAGAGTGGACTCCAGGAGAGGAAACAGCATGTATGTCGTATATCCATATTTCCTAATGAGGGATGAGATTTTTTTGGGAGGGATTTCACTTTCTTCTCTCCTAAATTTCTGAACATTGCCTTATCTCTTTGTAAAGGTGTACTTTTCCTCCTTCCAGTATTTCCTGTTTTTGCACATTTCATTTGTCACTCATAATTAAACTAGTGCTGAACAGTGTGAGTGTTTAAGGTTCAGCTTTCTTTGAGTTTAACATTGACTCTTAACTTGACTTTTGACCTTTCAAGAAACAAACACAGAGAATCTCTATCTGAGTTTACAGCCATATAATATCAGTCTCGAGAGATAAATTACTGTATATAGTAATGTATTGATGTTTGTTCTCCAGACCTAGTTTTATCCTGGCACTGACACTGGGCCCACACCACATGCAATCGCAGCTCAGCTTGCTTATTGTGTAGGCAGTCTAGCAAGTTGACAAAGAACATACAATGTTAGCTTACACAGCCTGTGCAGTTTTCGGGACTGGGTGAACTGAATAAGTTCTGCTATTCTATTTTAAGCTCTTACATTTGACCTGGATGAACTTCCTTTACCTTGGTCATATTTTGTCCTGTTCAGAGTTACTACTGATCCTAGACAAGATTGTAAAACGTCTTAAGTGATATAAATTTAAGGTAATAAAAGGTCTTATTTACAGATCACTTAAATCTATACATGTTGACTTCCCACATGTTTTTAATGATGTACTGGGCCTATCTTGCATTGTTCTACGGTTAGTTAGTGTTAATTTTGACAACTTTTACTTGCACACTGTTTTATTCTTTTGTTTCATTTGCATTAAAGTGGAAATTATGTCTCTTGTTTTGTCTGCAATGGATTGCATGTTTAAATGCAATTAAAATAAACTTTGCTGTTCTGACAGTGGCAGCAGACAATGGCCTTGACAACTGTGTCTACAAGGTAGCAGTGAGCTTCAGTACAGAGATCTTTGGTACCTTCCGACAGACTGTTGTTTTTGACTTCGGCTCAGAACCTGTGCTGATGCAGCGGATCATGGTGGATGCCGCCTCTATTGAAGGTATGTTGAAGCAAAGACCTTGTCTTGGTGTTGTCAGTATATATATAAAATTATATATTTTTTTAAAAATATCATTATTGTTTTAATTCTAAAACATCTGTTCAAACATCCATTATACTGTGTATCAAACATGGTTTCAGAGTGGTGTCAAGGTATAGATTGTTTTGAAATCATTCTTTGGTAGGTTGTCTTTTTCTATGTTGTTTTTATAGTATAAAGGATTTTAATATCTTGAATTTTTTTTCTAAATCTTAAACATAGATGAAAATTGATCAAATAAGGAATTACAGCAATTGATGCCTCACCTTCCCTCTTGTCCTTTGTTCTCCAGACCTAGAACATTTGATGGCAGCCAGGCAGCAGCTTTTGATGACAGCAAAGCGCTGGGACTCCACCTGTAAGACCATCGTAGAATTCTGTCCTAATGAGACAATGGCTGAACTGGAGCGCAGCCTCCTTTCCCGATATCAGATTCCTCTGTCAGCCGACCAGCTCTTCACCCAGTCAGTCCTGGACAAGACTCTGACCAAAGACAACTACCAGGCCCGACTGCATGACCTGCTCTACATAGAGGAGATTGCTCAATATAAGGAAGTTAGCAAGTGAGTACACAAGGTTTCATTCATTCTGACAAGGCTAATATGACAGATTTTAAATAGATAACCTCAGATAAATTCTGATTCAGTAAAGCTCTAACAACATTTATATTAAAAAAAACCCTACAAAATATGTCAGCAAAATTTGAACAGATAATTTAACTGGAAAATAGATTATTATTTTTACGTATATAAATAAAAACTCAAATATACCCAATGTTGAAGAATAAGGGTCAAATACATGCACAAATGCAGTATTTATTTTACTGCATTGTTCTGTCTATTTTTGCCAAAAATGTGGATATGTCAGTGATAAATCAGTGTTCAGGTTCTATGGCATATGCAGTATTGGCAAAAAATGACAGGTTTGGTATGCCTTCAGGCAAGGAAACGGGAATGAGGTAAATATTGGTATAGCAGAGGTGTAGGACTCGTATAATTCTGTCAATACATGAAAAACCTATAATTAGAGGATTTTGATTGTGCAAGTGTGTTTGTTAAAAGTATTTCACTGAATGTGCTGTGCCAGATGGAAATTTATACATAAAGCCACATCTGATATGTGTCTATAAATAACATATAGCTTTATATTTTAAGCTTTCTTAACATGATGAACAATCGGCATTGGTCTTGATGCACTTGTCTTTTTATTGTATTTATGTATCAATTATTTGTAATCTGACTACCAAGAATAAATAGTCATCGCTGCAATACATGTACCAATATGGACCTTGATTGGTGTAAATATCTTGTATTACAAGATGTCAACCACACCACAAGGTGTCAGACTCTACCTTCATTGTGAATTTTCTGTGTTTGTGTGTGTGTTTGAGGGTGTATATCTCACACACAGCTTGTCTCATGGTGTCCAGTGCCATTTATTTCTAAATTGATTCCTTGGAGGTAGGTGAGGAAAATAGTGTTTTAATTTTTGCCTTATTGTAAAATTCCTCACCTGCTGCTCTATGGCTTCAACTAAGTGTGGTTCTGATTGCAAGTGAAATCACAATAAAGGTTTAATCCCATATTCAGTAAAATTAGTACAGTGGATCCCATCCCCCAGCAGATTAAATGTCTTGGCTTTCCTCTTTGCTATTAATTTGATCTTATCTCATGACTCACAGTTTAATTTGACTTGGTAAGGAATTAAATAATGGAACCCTTTCTGTTCTTACTTGCATTATGAAATGCTCTTTTAATCTGCTGCAACCCCACTTTGCATATGAATAATCTCCCCGCCTGATAAATCATCCGTTTCCAGCCAGGTTCTGATATTTTTCATGACTGATTCACCAGGAGAGGGTGGATTCCTTGAAGCTTAATTCAGACATTTAAATGCAGCCTTCAACTGAAAAAAAATCTATTAGAATAACTCTCTGAATAATCTTGCTTGCTGATAATAACATTCTCACATTTTCTGGAGGTCAATAGACATCAGCTGATTGTCTCAAGTAGGAATGGAATGAGTCAGGGAGAACCAGCAGTGCCTTACTGTCAGTTTTTGTCTAAACGTTTCCCTCTCTGAGATTATAGCCAGAAAGCTGATGCAAAACCCTAACCAGAAACCTCAAGAATCCCTTTTGGTTGTATAACACCACTGATTTGCAAATAAAAACGGAATGTGTTAACCTATCTGCGTACATCAATCATCCATCACAGTTCATCACTAATATTGCTTCCTGTTTCATCATCTCAGAATCAGCAGAGACTAGAGGCAACTCTGTATGTATGCAGGTTTTTTCTTTGTCTTTGCAATGACATATGCTCAAAGCTGCCAGAAAGTGATGCACAGCTTTGAAGCGACCATCTCTATCTCACCATTACCAGTCTACACTGACCTTAACAGTCCATTGCTAATTTTTAATGTGATAACAATATCAGTGAGTAGTAAGGAGGTCACTATGGGGCCCCTTTAGAAAAAGAAGGCCCAGAACAAGCTCAGATGCCCGAAGAATGTATAATGCACTTGTAAATGTGGTAGCACAAAGAAAAAAACCTATTACCATTTTTAGATGGGTGTGTCCGGGGTTGGTGTGGAGCCAGGATTTCTTATGGCCAATCATATCAGCTCCTGTAATCCTATAGAAAAGCCACACTTTGTGCACCTCTGTGATATACTGACAGTTTGACAGATGAATAGATAGTCTTGATCAGCTTCTCTTAAGAAGAAAAGGATAAAAGTGTCTGAAGTATGAATATATGGGAACCTGATTATGAATATGTAGCAAAAGGCTAAAGTGTCAGAAAGAAGAGTAGTTCCATGGTTAAAATGTCTGCAGTAAATGAAAGATTTGCCTTTGAATCTGTCACAAGAGAATGTATAGAGATATTTGTCCTGGATAATTGATAACATGTCACACAACAGTGTCATGAATGCTGTAATCTCTTATGATTATTTTTAAGATTAGGATAGAGGTCTGCTTAAACATAACCATATGTCCATTGGTTGTCCTCCCAGGTTTAACATCAAAGTGAACCTCCAGCTGGTTACCAGCTTCATGCTGACTGGCATTTCTGTTGGAGCCAAGTATGCCCAGAATGGACAGCTCTTTGCACGCTTCAAACTCACTGAAACACTTTCTGAGGTAACTGGATTTGTTGCATCAGCAATTGCAGTATACACTTGTCACACTGGTGTCTGGCTTTTCTCTCTTTTTGTACTGTATCTACTTGTGAACTAAAGTTAGCAGTTCTCCTAAGCAGCCTGTTTTTTTTTTTGTTTGTTTTTTTGTTTTTTTTTGTTTTCCTTCCTTACTGTAGGACACACTGGCTGGACGGCTAGTGATGACCAAGGTGAATTCAGTTCTTCTGCTGCCCTTGGGCCGTGAGGGGGTCAGCAGCCAGCCGCCCCCCGGGGTTAAAGAGCGCGTTTATGAAGCTGTGATTGAGGAGAAGACCAAGGAATACATCTTCCTAAGGATCTGCAAGGACTGCTGTGAGGAGCTGGGGCTACAGCCTGACAGAGAAATACAGGTAGTGAGAGCACCAAGGGACAAGGAGACACTTCTATGCTCAAGCATGAGATGTCTTTTTTCCTGCTGTCACCACAAGATATTAAATAAAACTTGGATGGGAGGTGAATGATCTCATAATACAAGCAATTTTTTTGTAGAGTCTAGAAAATGCGAGTTGGCATCCAGCTCATTATTCTTTCCACTCAGATTTTACAGCCTTGGAAAGCTCTGAGGATGAAAGGGTCATCCATTGGTTAGTGTTAAAACAAAAAGTTACAGGTCAGCAGAAGGCAGTCTTCCCAGGAAAACCCGTGTCTGCTTGTGAGTGTGCACTGACTCTCACTTTCTCTGGTTCTGAGAAATCTCTCTTCATTGAATGACTCTGCCTTCAGCATCCTCACTTTGATATTTTCTCCTCTCCAGCCATCAGCAGTGGAAACAAGACTCTGTTAAGTCATCAAAACAACCCTCATTCTATCAAATCGGGAGCATAATCTTCTTTTGCATACACTGCTCCTATGTACATGCTACACATTCATTTCCCTATTTCCCTTGTGGGCTCTTGCAGTATTCAAAACACCCCTGATATTTTATGCTTTTCTTACTTTTGCATATCTTAGAAATTGCAGCTTTTGTATTTTTTGCATATTCCACTATTTAGCTCTGCTCATTTCCTCCTTAGTGTGTTCCTTCTTGCTTATTTTTATCTCATGATAACTGTTTGGGCCCTTGACTATCTTTAGTATGGTTAGGCTTTACAGCAGTGGAAAAAATTGTTAATGATAACATATACCTGGTTTTAGAAAATTTATTAAATAGAAATGAAAATAGACCACGGGAAATGGTATACATCAACTTTTTATGTAGAATCTTGATTTTGGATGGAAGTGAATAGCCAGTTCTAGAGCAACTGGCAAAATTGTGGTCTTGATAGGATGGACTCAAAAATAATTGAATTTGAGTCCTTGTCTTTATGTTTTAATTCTGTTAAAAAGTATAATTTGCATACTGTATGTAATTGAATCTATTGCATGTATTAGATATATCATTTTTGATAGGGTAAGGGTTATTTTCTGGATTCTGTGGATTCTCTATTAATCATAAGACAGATCATGAGCTCAAGTTTTAAACCAGAAAGTAATTATTCCTGTTTGATCCAGAATTACGCTACCCTAACTAAATAACTTTTGTTCAAAGGCTATTTTATTGATTTGAATTATATTGTATTCATTTTAATATAACCTCCTTGGCCTGCAGATGGATATAGATGGTTCAGTAGATTAACTATTTTTTGGAATGACCATTTTAGTACGCTCTTGGTGTTTCCTCTGTGTCAGGTGGAGCTCCAGTTCCAGCTTAACAGACTGCCACTCTGTGAGATGCACTATGCCCTGGATCGAATCAAAGATAACACCATCCTTTTCCCTGATGTTAGCCTTGTCCCCACTATTCCATGGAGCCCCAACAGGTGTGTATTCCACCATCACACATACATACACACATGCTCCACTGTTTAAAACTGACACAGAAATTCATTTTACATGAAAGAGAGCCATCAGTATTTTAGTCTGGTACAAAATAGTTTTTGGAAAATTTGTATTCCAGCATGTTGTCTTTTACCATTGATTCAGTTGAAACTCTGGGATATACGGTATTACTGCCTTAAAATGATAGAAAGAAGTCGAATACAAATAAATAAATTAAGTCAAGGAAACTGAAGTTTCTCTTTGCACACATGGCAAGCAGTTCCATTCTGGTGTGTTGAAGAGGAATTCTGCTTTCGAATTGCAGATGAAAAGTGTTTGGCAGATATTAGCTATTTAGGAAAGGCTAAAACTTCCTTTGTATCGTTTAAAAGTAAGGAAAGATCTGTATGCACAGCATGTACATACTTTCTCATGTAGTAAATACTGCTAATCCTGAACACATTTATTATACAGAACCCCCTTTAATACTGGCACATCACATTAGCTTGACAAATACCCTAACAGAGGGATACCACATCAATTCGAGAGGTGAGTGAATATCCCTCGCCTTGCCTTTGCCGTCATTTTGAAATGCTGGCAGCTCCTTGCAGCTTTAGATATCTCTCTGAAGTTGGACAGGTGAGGGGAGCAAGGCAGTAATCTTTATTGACTGGAGCCAAAGTCATATATAATCCTCTATGATTTTTTTCCGGCTGCTGCTTTATCTCTGCTCCAGAATATGATTGATGTAGACTTTTGTTTTAATTGGAATTTGGATAAGTGAGGATGTTTCATTAAATATGGGCCAAGGAGTGAATTTAGCTGAGTTTAAGTTCAGTTTCTTTATGGTTCTTGTTTGAGCTTTAACATCAGTCTAAACTGTTGTTTCAGCTTCCAAAGTATTCTTTGTGGTTAAAGCATTGCATCTTGGTTTTTAGGTTGTTTTTTTTTAAAGAGTGAAACAAGAAACTGTCTCCTAAACAGCAATAACTAACAATGCTGTTCAGTTCTCTTCACATCTTCCACCTCAGGATGATAATAGACTTAAACATATGTAGTTACTTATTTTTTGTCGGTGCTTGCATTCCGTGGATTTGAGAGTAGGATCGGGGTCACTAAAATGGATTATGAATGTTTAATGACCGTTTTGACCGTTTACTCACTGGTGCCTTGTACCATTACACCCTAGTGCAATTCAGTTATTAGATTTGGTTACTGTGGTTTGAAATCTTGTTTTTTAATCCACAAGTAGCCTCTATGGTGCAAAACAGGTATTTAGTATTAATTTCATCCCCTTTCACACTTTGAATTAATAACCTTAACAAGCCAGATATGGCTGCATTAGCGTAATAAATGAGCTGCTTTGCCTCTCACTCCAGTCAGTGATTAAGAATCAACATGTCCTAATTAGTCATGTCAAAGTAAGGGTGGAAACTAAACAAAATGTTACTTCCCTTTCTTGTGTTTGTGAGTGTGTGTGTTTTTTTTTTCTTTGTTTGGAAGCTAAAGCACAACATGTTAATCTTGAATACAGGGAAGGTTGATTTGGTTTTTTTTATAAGCCTTTTGTATTTGAGGAGAAAATATCATTTGCAAAAAAGAGTTGCAGCTTTTTGTCACTCCTAACATTAACCTTGATCTCATCAATCCATTTTTGTCATAATCACACACACAGACACACACTTTTAAATACTGCAGTATCGCTCAGCCCCCCCAACTATGATTCAGTTGGAGCTCAGTCAATTGGTATTGGTAGATTCACAGTTGTTGAGGATGCAGTCTTCATAATGAGGACAGTGATGCTAGAGAGACAAGCACAGACACACACACGCTACATGCATGATAACTCACACTTTCACAAATGTGTGTATGCAGTCACATATTTGCATCCCTTCCTCCCATTCATCCGTATTGTTTGTCACTGACACACACAGACACACATACACAACCCTGTGTATTAGCTAATGTGGACTGCTCCTCTTCAAAGTATTTTTTGATCGGCTCAATGCTGTCACTTCTTTTTTGAGGTGGGAAGATACTATGCCCGTCACACATTAATATGGAATTGCGGTGGCAACCTTTCTGCATCTTGTCTGCTACGGATGTCTGATAAAGAAAACAAAAATGCAAGTTTGTTAAGATATAAATATCAAACTTGGCTTCAACTGTATTTAAAGTTAGGATCCACAAGACCCTTAAGGGAGGAGCTGCTTTGGGTACTTAGAACTTGTTTGTCCAGAGTCTTTTTCCTTCTCCCTTTTTCATCAACCAACATCTTAATCCCAGACACCTCATCCACCACACCTTCTCTTGAGTGACACTGTCTTATTTGTCATATTGTCATTACGAGCCACTAAATCTTTTTAATTATCAAAATGTTTCTCTGTCTCACACATGTTCAAAGCTATTGCTCCTTTATGAGGCATTTCTCCATCCTCCTTCCACCCTCAGGCAGTGGGATGAGCAGCTGGATCCCCGTCTGAATGCCAAGCAGAAAGAGGCCATCCTGGCCATCACCACACCCATCACTATCTCCTTGCCCCCAATCCTCATCATTGGGCCCTATGGCACTGGAAAGACCTTTACCCTGGCACAGGCTGTTAAACACATCCTCCGCCAGGACCACAGCAGGTCTGTGTATGTTTTTTTTTTTCCCCCCTTGTCTATGTTTCAAGATGTATTAAATAATCTTGACCTCTTGACCTCTGCTGGCAACCAGCAAAAAAATGTACCTTTATTAAAAAGTCCTTACCACCCTTTATATATCTGTGGATGTGTGGTGAGATATTCTTATATTTGGGCTAATGTATATATGTATAACACTTGCATAATTATAACTCTTTTTAAATGATGATCATGAACATTGTATTCTTTGGGGATACAGTTTTTGCGCTGCTAGCTGTGAGCTATCTTTTGTTTCAGAACTTTAAAGGTATTGTGTGTAAAGCTGTAAAGAATTTTAGACCATCATGACATGTTAGTGGGTATGAGTGTAAGTGTTGGGAAACTCAGGACCTGTGAAGGGAAAGTTCAGTCGGAAGCATTGAACAGCAAACCTTGTTATAAGGTAGTAAAAATATTATCTATTTAACTTATCTGTTGTCACTCAGTTTTCAATTTATCATCTACATCTAGCTGAAACCAACGCAGTCTGACACAATAACCTTGCAAAAATTCTGCCTTAATGAAGGTTAAAATGTTCAGTTTTTGCTGATTTAGAGAGCTGACGATCCATCTTTATGGTAATTCTAGAGGATGTTGTTTTTGGCTTTGTTAAAGGGTATTGCATTATCAGGGAAGTATTTGTCATAATGGGGAATCTTTGCTAAAAAAAACAGGCTGGACAAAATATAAGAAGCAATCTCAATTTAATGCAATACAGTTCAAAATTGAAATTTTCTTTTCTTACCCAAATATCTTGGGATTTAATCAACAACCTCAATGTCATAAGCCCCCCCCCCTTGAACTTTTGCTGTTCATAGGCAAGCAATAGTCCTTTTTAAAATGACAGGTGTTATTAAGTATAAGTGATTGAGTGTTTTTAGGGAAGGAAAGGGGAATGTGGACGTGAACAGTTCACATCTACAACTCTGTGTACGTACGTGTGTGTGTGTGTGTGTGTGTGAGTGTGTGAGTGTGAGTGTGTGTGTGTGTGTGTGTGTGTGTGTGTGTATGCATGCATTAAGTTGGCATTGTTTATAAAAGCTTCAGATGCAAGGGAGGTCAGTCAAAGGGCGTGATGGAGGTGGCAGGGGGTGCTTGGCTGTGCAGTGACCTCAGTTATAGCCCCAGGCCAGTAACAGCCTTGGGATTGACATTTAAAGTTAAGAAAACACTGAGCTGCAAAGTGTCAATGTGTGTGTTTTGTTGTACTTCTATCTTTATGAGGACATAGTGCATTCCCTAGCCCCTTACCCTAACCATAGCCTTCACAACTAAATGCCTAACCCCAACCTTCACGCTAACCCCAAAGCCAACCTGACTTAACCTGAACCCTAAAACCAAATCTTAATCCTCAAAAAGTCACTTGAAGTTGTGTCTTACAGTGAAGACAGGCTAAAAAGTCCTCACTCCATAACTCAAACTGGTCCTCACAAAGATGAAAGTACAACTACACAGTTGTATGTGTGCGTGCATGAGTGCATGTGTGAAAGCTTTGTTTAGGGTAAGGGTTGGGTTAAGCATTTAGATGTGATGATTAACATTAGTTTAAGGGGCTAGGAAATGCATTATGCCAAAGGGTTCCTCACAAAGATAGGTGAGTGTGTGAGAGAGAAGGAGCAAGGATAGAGAGAACTTCTGTTTGTACTGTTTGGCTGTGTGTATTTTGGAGTGTGCATGTGCCATTACTTGAAGGCAAAGTGTGCTGGTCGTTGGGATGAATTTGTGTCATTTGTGGTCAGTGCACATGGATAGTATGATTATCAACGCATTTCCTGGGCCTGGGATGTTCAAGCAAACCATAATCTGATCAATCAAGTTATGTCACCTCAGTGGGCCACAGTGTTGTGTAACAATAAAACTTTGCAAGATTTTCTTCCACTGGCATTTTTCATCATTAGTGAGCTTCCTCACAGTGTGCAGATACCCACAGGAAATTATGCATGTCCTTGTGTTAGAGGCGATGTTGTACAACCACATAAATGTTTCCAAGGTCTTTATGAAAAATGAATGCAATGGCTCGGACAGTGTACCCTGAACAGACAGTAAAGTTTTGTTTTTTAATAAGGGAGAGAGGGGTGTATATATGTAATGTAAAAAGAAAAAAATGGCCTTTAAAAAAGGTTCAGCTATGTAATATTCATTCACTCTGAATACATTTAATATTCTATGTTTAGGATGAATTATAGATATTTTAAAAGCCAAGACAAGGGGAAGTGACCCCTCTGGACTCATATCGCATGCTCATCAAACTGTAAAAATGGTTAAGATGTCATATAGACCTCAGTCAGGTGTACCAAGTATGTTTTAGTATACAGGTCCAAAGCTTAAACCTTTTTTCCAAATGTGTTACCGCAGTTTTGACCAAAACCTGAACAGGTAACTATAAAAGACAGTTTTATACAGCTTTGAATTTTAAAGAGTTGAGCAAAACTGGCTTGGCTTTCTCTCTAACACTGTAATTGCTATTAGGCTTAAAAGTGCTTGCTGTAAATCAGAATGGTGTTGATTAATCCTGTTTCCTTTACTGCCAATATTTTAGTTTTTTTTAGTATTGCAGTCACTGTTGATTTAAAAAAAATAAATAAATAAATAAAAATCTAAACTCTTGATGTTAGAAGAAACTTTTGAGTTTCAATCACACAAATTAACAAAAAGAAACAGCCCATAAAAGGCAGGTCAGTTCACCCCAAACAAAGGCAAAAAAAGATTAAAGACATAGTATAAAATCAAGTTGATAGTTTTGGTTTTATGTTCCATGGTTTTGACATCTCTGGAGTATTGCAGGAACTCCACATTATAGTTCATGTCTGACGTGTGTCTTTTTGTCTCCACAGGGTCCTGATCTGCACCCACTCCAACAGTGCGGCTGACCTTTACATTAAGGACTACCTTCATCCTTACGTTGAAGCAGGCAATCCACATGCCAGACCTCTCAGGTAAAGAAATACACTTGTCTAAAGAAGACTTGATGGCTAAGGGCAAACACATGCTTCTTTAATTTTGTGTATATGCGTGTGCTTTGCAGTTAAATATTAAGTAGTGCCCTAAAAGAAGAGTTAACACTTCAACTTACAGTTCCCAAAAAATGAAAACTTGCCATATCCTTTGAAAATACACATCATTCCATGAAGTTTTTAGGACTGTAGCCCCCCTAAAGCACAGTCTTCTTGAAGTTAAACACATTCAGCTCATGGTGTGTCTACACTTTAAAGCCCCTAATCGTGTCATTTCTGTGTTAAAAGTAGCACACCACACTAATGATTACTAATGAACTGGCAGGACAGTAGACACGTTAAGGTTTGAAATTGCCTAAAATAATTTAATTTTTTCATAGAGTGAAATTCACTCTATGAAATATAGCCAAAACAAAACAATTAACTTCGATCTTTTGTATTTGGTGGTTGTGTCCTGTCTGTTAGTTAAGGTCTATCTACCCAGAGAAAATCTGTATGATCCTCACTCATATATTCATTGAATGGATTAGCTTTAAAGGAAAGCCTGTAGAAACAACGGTACATTTGTATTATACAGATATTGTTTAGTGGCTGTGCTGTTGTTGCCCCATAGCAGTGACAGGCAGACATCTGGCTAACTTCAGAAATATGACTTTATAAACTTCTTTAAGAAAAACACCTGGAGGCAATGAACACGCACACGCACACGCACACGCACACGCACACACACACACACACACACACACACACACACGCACACGCACACACACACACACACACGCACACACACTCTCTCTCACTTACACACAACTTCCTTACACAACACCAGTGACCTCTAATCACATTTCAGCAACCCTAGAAGTCACAAAGGACAGGAGAGCAATGTCTCACTGGCCAGGGCCTAATGTGACAGGTGTGTGTGTCTGTGTGTCTGTGTGTCTGTGTGTGTCTATGTGTGTCTGTGTGTCTGTGTGTCTGTGTGTGTCTGTGTGTGTCTACACAACCAAGCCTAGGGACCATATGGGCAATCAAATTGTATCTCTTTCTCCTGACCTTTGTCCTTTTTTCTCTCCCTTTGCAGGGTATACTTCAGGAACCGCTGGGTGAAGACGGTCCACCCAGTGGTCCAGCAGTACTGTCTCATCTCCGGCACACAGGTCACTTTCCAGATGCCCACAAGGGAGGACATCCTCAGGCACCGTGTGGTGGTGGTCACCCTCAGCACCTCCCAATACCTCTGCCAGCTTGACTTGGAGCCGGGTAAGTTATTTGATTAGATATTTAGTTGTCTCTAGGATTGTAAGACTGCTTAGTGATGCTTGTTAGGAGACAGCCATTGCCCACAGCAGCTTTCATATCCTTTGTCAACATGGAACTTGATGATACATGGAGTTCTTAAGAATGGTTCAGGTATCACAGTGTGTACCAGTTGCAGAATTTACAGCAGATGGCTCTGCAAATAACTATGGTGGTAGCAGTATGAATCATTTAAATTTAATTACGAGATTAGGAAAACAAAAAAAAGTCTAAATTGTTTGAAGCACATGTAAAGAATGACCACGGGCTATGGTGGCCTGTCAAACTATACATACTTATTCAGATATACACAGCGATTATAGCAGTGACAAAAAATTAAAAGTCTTGTGATGTAATATCAGAGTCCAGTGCAACAAGCAATAATAATAACTGATGTTGCAGTTTATGATTTTTAATTGTTGTTTCTGTGTCAGATGGTTAGAATCATCTCAGGTGGTACTTATTTTTGAACCATTTTTTTTTTTCGTAAATGTAAATGAAGTAGAGAAAATACTAGAAATGCCAACACAAAAGACGACAAAAATCACTGGCTCAAATACATACCAGCAAAAAGGTGACAACTTGAAATTAGATAGTATTTATCATAGAGCTATAATATTGTATCGTAATAGATGGTAGAAAAAAATTTATTTTAAAGCTCATAATTATATGCAGATGCAGCTTGGTGCATTCAGTTTCATGTTCTTTGGTCGTCCCCAGTGACTGTTGGCAGGGGCCAATCATTTACAGAGGGATGGAACTCATTTAAGTCTTATAAAAGAAACTGAAAACAAACCAATTTGTCTGTGCAGGCCAGTAACCCACTTAATGTGTCCATGTAGGAGCTTTGTCTGTTGCTTGGGAATACCCTCTGCCTGATTCTAATGTACTTTACAACGTTAGCCTTCTTCCCAATGTTTCATCTCTCCTGCCATCCTGGTGTTCAGCAGTGATGAAAATTGCCAGGATACGAGGCAACTGGGAGCCAGCAAGTCAAATTAGTAGCAATAACAAATCTCCCACCCCAAACACAGAATTGTCCCAATAAAGATGATCAAGCTGCTGTTTGTTTTATGTTTGGTTTGTCAATTCTCATATTCTGTATAGCATACATATGTGGTCTTGCGTGTTGAAACTGTATGTGCTTAGTTTCATTTCTTTGAATGAGTTTTCTGAAAAGGCTAATTCCGCTGTCATGTGCAAGATCAAGGAACTGAATATTGTCTGCTTGCGTAAGTGAGCACAGTGATGTGCTGTGATCAGCAGGGTTGCTTTTCAGCAACTCCTGCCCCTCAAATCCAATTCCCTATACGTTCTCTAGACTGTAGCCACTGGCCAATGTTAATTTCCTTCCTTAATTGAAACACGTGCAAGTGAGGTAGGTTGGCTGTTGGTGTGCCTTTAAACGTTTCTGCTGTTTATTGTTCCCGAAAAAGGCTGAAATAAAATAAGCAAAGCTACTTGCTAGCTAATGCGTTATTAGAGAATTAAGCCCCCTGCACTTCATGTCCGTTTTTTCCCCTCACAGCTTCATATTCAGTCCAGTTTCTCCAAAATGTTTTGCCTGCTACCAGACAAAAGCTCAAAAAAGGCAAACTCTTCATTCTCAAATGAAATTTGGCTTTCTGACAGATATCACAATGTTTAAAAGATGTTTCCCTGAGGTGACATGCAGTGCACTTCTGTGTGCTTGTCTACCATAATGCCAGCTGCTGTTAAGGATCATTTACATTCCTTTAATTGGACAGTCACAGGACATTAATACAATTACCTATAATTACTGTCACATTTAATTATCAGCACAAGGAAATAAAATTTGTTAAATAAACTACTCTGGAAACAAAATACTTTAAATGAACCAATTTGAAGGAAGAGGAGTGTCATGGGCAATTTAAAAGATGTCTCTTTTCCAGCAGTCATGTTCTAAGGCTCAGGTGAATATTGATATGTCTGGAGGCTACAGTACTTTACAGCTTTGTGCTAAAGATTCAAGACTGAAGGCAATACTGTAGTCTGTGATTGAATGTTATCTAAAATTATGTTGGCTCCTAAATTGTTCACATTGTGTGGCAGGCAGTGAATTTCCCCTAAGGAAAGTGTAATATATTGTTACTGTCAGGGCTGAGTAATCATATTGTGAGAATAGAGTTTGGCATAGCTTTCAAACCTGATCTTTACAAAGTTTGTGTTATGGGGTAGAGTTACCTACATAGACCCTTTCACACTCACAGATCACAGATTTTCCAAGTCACTTTTAGAGCGTGAAAAGGATAGAAAGAGAGGGAGAATGTGAGAGACTTGATGTGTGAGTTGAAGGAGTTGCTCTTTATTATTAAGTCATCTCTCCCCCAGATCACCTCTTTAACACTGTGCTCTCTCACTCTTTCACCTCTGCTTTATTACCCCGCCTTCTTTCTCTAACCACTGTTTTGTCCAAATTCAAAGACCATTATTAGTCCAATCCCAGATAGCAGCTACAGAAATGTAAATTGGAACTCTGGTTTAGAGAGAGGTTCCACAAGGTGGGCAGCTGCGGCCCAGGGGAAACAATCACCATGTTCCTTCATGTCTGCCTGTTTTTCTGCTTGGTGCTCATAAAAACGATTTCTGCCTCCCTCTCACCTCCCTCTTCTAATCTCTACTTTTCTGCCTTGGGAAACATTCCCATTTGTAATGACCCATGTACATCATTTGTGAGCATTATTTTGCCGTTAGGTATTCATGTGGATCGATGTAAAAGAGCCAGGAAGCAGGATGCAGCAGGGCTCCTGTTGACTACAGCTTATAGGAGAGGTCAACAAAAGTGCCTGCCCCTCCATAATTGACAGTCTGATATAAGGGGTAGTACAGCTACATGCAGTTCCCTTAGATGCATTGTTGAGAAAGACAGGGGAAAAAAGGGCTCAAATCAAGCTTTAACAGCATTTCATTGGTCTCAACCGAGTGAAACGCTGTGCAACTTGGCTGTTCATTCATCCAACATATACACTATCTAGAGATTTTTCGAGTGCATGATTTTAAGTTTATGCCTGTTATCCAAAGATTACTCACGCGCGTAATTTTACGCTTATTACACTATGTTTTTGAAATAAATGACCTGTGTAACATGAAGCAATCTTTTCTTTTCTCATCTAAGAACTCATCATTGTAGCAGAAATCATTACATAATCAAAAAGGATGGAATGTAACCAGATTTAGTCTGTGTGAAGATTTCGCAGAGACATTTTCCCCCATCTGTGCATGGACACTTTTGTTTGGTACATCATGCAGAAGGGGTATTTCTCACCCTTTAAGCTCTAAGAGATTCAATTATACACATTCTGCAAATATTTAGACAGAAACATGGGTCATTGTAACAAAGACTTTCTAGTTTTGGAGAAAAAAAAAATCAATATATTTAATAGATGTTTGTTCAAAGGCTAACCTCTTCCCTTGCCAAGCCATGTTTCTGTTGTTTGTTTACTTTTTGATAGTCACTGAGTTGTTTTGTTATTTCCAACTGTCACATTTTATATCTGCATATGGTTTCCTGTGGAAATGGTGTTGTGGCTTCAGAGGCTGTTTGCTGGTTGTTATTCAGCATCTCTCCCTGCTCCCTGCTCCAGCATTCATTTGCCATGCCGTTTCATCCCCTCCCCTCATACTGCCAAGCACTGTTTGAGCTTTTTAAATCAGAGTTAGGCTACTGTTCCATCCCTTTCAAATTTCCAGAAAACCCTGCCTTTGGTTTGCAGTGCTGTTTAAAGAGGGATAGGAAAAGATGACTGAGAGGATGGCAGATTAGTGACAATTACAGGGTTTTAATACTCCTGGTGGACATAATTATTTTTCATTAAAGTGGGAATGTAACAATAGTAAAACTAATAAAATACCAGGTCTGGTTATTGGTAAGATTCATCTGCTAAACTAGATTCATTTTGACAACATAGCAAAGTTTTATATGTGATTTTGAAAAGGATTTCTTTCTACTCATAATGATGTAAGTTACGTCTAAGCAGTATTTCGTCAAATTATTTGAGATTAATGTTACTGCAGTATTTCAGCGCTGAATGGCATTATCAACATGTGACAGCTTTTATCACACTTTTTGTCCTTGTACTTTTAAATTCAAAATGGCCCCAACATTTCCCTTTGAAAAAATGTGAAAGCACGACGAGGTATGGTTTGGGTAAATGGAAGCCTATGACATCCCTAACACTACCTACTATGTGGAATTGTCATAAGGAGATACTTAGTTTGCACTTTCATGATAATTTACAAATGTAGTCATATCTTTAAAAAGAACTTGTTTAAGGTAATATTGAATTTGTGGTGTATTTACTGAGGAATAAACTACTTGTAAAATTACATTTCTGTCTTTTACCCTTTATGTAAACTGTCTGTTCTGTCCTAAAGCTTGAAATGGGCCTTGGTTAGCTATATGTTGTGTGCATTTTTTGGCCTCTGAGCTGTATACATTGGGCATATTTTTACCTCAAGTAATATTATACAATGGTGATAAATGGTAATAAATTAATGGTGGTGTCCCATCTGTTTTGTCAGGGTTGTTTACTCATATCCTACTGGATGAAGCAGCCCAGGCCATGGAGTGTGAAACCATCATGCCTTTTGCTCTAGCTAGCAAGACCACCCGCATCGTGCTGGCTGGGGACCATATGCAGGTAAGTCCAGCGTTAACAAGAGGAGTAACCTTATATCTATTTGGATTCCATTTTGACTTTGTTGAAGCCACAGTTGAAGCTCCAGTGAAAAGAAAAATATGCCACATTTATTTGCTTATCTATGAATCATCAGATAATGTAAAATAAACCAAAATACTTAGAAGGATGGGTTGCAACATTGCAGCATTAAGCACAGGCAGCTGACAAAGGAAAAACCAACATTAAGTCTCCCAGTAAGGTGTTGGGCCACCATGTACCACCAGAGCAGCTTCTATGCACCTTGACATTGATCCTACAAGTCTCTCGATCTCTACTACAGGGATGAAAACCATTCTTCCAAAAGATATTCCCTCATTTGGTGTTTTGATGATGGTAGTGGAGAGTGCTGCCAAACACCTCAGTCCAAAATCTCCTATAGGTGCTTAACTCTGTTGAGATCTGGTGACTGCAGAAGTTATAGAATATGATTCAAACCATTTTCACACTTATCTAATCATCCAGTGACCCTGTGTGTCCTGTGGATGGGGGCATTTTCATCTTGGAAGAGACCACTCGTCTTTCCCTTTGATCTAAATGCAGATGTCACTTTAGTCACTGTTCCTATTGATACAGCAGCGGGTTAAGTGGTGTATGAGGCTCCTGCCACCTGTGCTGAATTAATGATCCCTCTTTCAAGGTCATTTAGATCTTTTCCTCTTGCATCTTGATACAAAACCTGCCACAGGCATGATGGGATGTTAACAGTTTAATTGTAACCTGCAGCGCACTGATGTGTTAGCATCTACATTCCTAATGTTTTTTTTTCATTCTTCTATTCAAGTTTTCCATTTAATTTGTCACCCATCTGTAGCTCTATTTGTACTTTGCTATGGATTAGACTCAACTTTTGTGTTTCTCAAATATGAAAGAACAGACAGCAGCCACTCTAGCACTGTGGTCTGGAGCCCATTTCAGCCAAAGATAACACAAATATAAACTCACGTATGGAAAGCTACCTAAGCCAACACAAGATATTTAAAATCTTATTTCCTCCTCTCCTGGTTTTTTAGACAGTGCACAGGATTACCAGTAGGCAGTAGATGAAGACAAGGCAAGAGTCTTCCATGCAGTAATTTCTTAAATTACTTGATCTCTTTCTGCCAAATTGTCTAAAGAAAAACAGATTTAAAATACAATGTTCACCTGTGTGTCCATCTGTCTCTCACTCACTTTGTGCCACACTGTCCTCCAGGGAAGGATGCTGCCCTTTATACTTAATCTCCCTTTTGCTCCCATGACAACAGTTTACCTCCTCCATTTAGGAGTGGAACAGGCAGCTGACATGTCATTGAGGCCAAGGGGTCTATTGATCGTTCGCTTTCTTAACAACTGTATTGGGCCTCACTTTACACTGGCTGACACTTTTGCCATGGCAGGCTTGGTTTAAGATTTAAATTGCTGTCCTCTACATGACAGTGGTCAAAAGAGAAGAGGTAATCTGGATGTTTGTGCAGGCATGTGAAATTTTGTAACCTGTAAATGTGTAACCTGATTTGAATCAAAGCACATTGGGGAGATCATCACAAATCCTACTCACTACTGTCGTACCAGAAGAAAATAACACACCAGATTTTTTCAGATATTTCAAGTTAACTGATTTATACTTGATTTATAATCAACCGTTTAGTATTGCTTCCAGGATAACAGGAATCAAATGCTACCTGTGGTTTGGTCTCAGAGAGCTAGATGCTGCTCTGCTTTTGCTTGCCATATAGGAGCAGATCTGTAAACAAGACAGGCAAGAGCATATAAACTCAAAACAAAATTGAATTTGAATTTTCGAACTGCTCTCAAATCACTGCGAGCAAAATTGTGAGTAATCACTTTGACTCAAGGTCTGTTTGTTTAATGGGATCAAAGACACCAGGTGGAAGAACTTGCAATTCACAATTGGTTAAGAAACAACTTGACACTGAGAGACTTTCTAGATTTAGTATACCAAACAGAAATTCATAGCTGAATAAACAGAAGTGAAAATGATATGAGCGAATGGTCAGGTACCTATGACATGCATTAAAACTAACTTTGCTTTCCTTCTCTCCCTCCAATCTCTGTTCCATCATTGTAGCTCAGTCCATTTGTGTACAGTGAGTTTGCGCGGGAGCGTAACCTGCACGTGTCACTGCTGGACAGACTGTATGAGCACTACCCCCCAGAATTCCCCTGTCGCATCCTCCTGTGTGAGAACTACCGCTCCCATGAAGCTATCATCAAGTAGGTGTGAGCCCTCAACACCGCCTTGTGTCGAAACCGTGGGAGGAGTAGCTAAAAATGTGGAGGAAAGATAAGATGATAGAGAGAAGAAGCAGTGGGAGGAAGGGGTCAAAAGGAAAAAGGGGAGGGGCAATAGAAATGAAGAGTTAACAGGTAGGGGTTGTCCAGAGAGGAAAGCGAGGCTATAAAGGCTGTGTTCATGTAGACAAAAGATCTATGACAAAAAACACAAGGGGCTTTGTTTATGTCGTCGCATTGCTACAGGTACTGATGCAAAGATGAAATACTAAGTCTAGATTTGATTTATATCTGGCAGAAAGGAAGGTTATACTCAGTGCAAAAATCTTCCATATCAGTTATTTTGACATAAATAGTACTTTAGCACAGTGGTACACAATTCATTTTCATGTTATTTCCCCCATTTCAGGGGACAGATCTGTCATTACAAGTGCTTGCAGTACATGTCATTCCTGTAGACCTTCACCTCAAACTTTGGTCAAGATCCCAAATATTCTTAACTATGACAGGCTACCTGATTGGAAAACGTGAATGAAATGATGTACAGGATACGGGCTTAAATGGCTTAAATGTCAAAAAATCCTTTCAAAAACATTGTCAATTCTCATACTTACAATTCTTTTTCTTAACCTTTCCTCTTCTTCTCTTCCTGCAGCTACACATCAGAGTTATTTTATGATGGGAAGTTAATGGCAAGTGGGAAGCAGCCCTCCCATAAGGACTTCTACCCTCTGACCTTCTTCACAGCCAGAGGAGAAGATGTCCAGGAGAAGAACAGCACTGCCTACTACAACAATGCTGAGGTATGGGTTAGAAGAATATTGCTTACACACACATAGAAAAATATCATTTCTACCTTTTCCTGCTAAGTTAAACAAGCACAAAAACCCCATATTTTTTGAGGCAGCAAAAAGCAGCAATGGCAGCTTTCCAATGCAGTCTATGGTAATTGTGGAAATATGAATTTTCTGATAACAAAATGGAAGTTATAACTTTTGTTGTTGTTTTGATCCATAAACAATGATGTTGATATTGACTATACTGACTATAATTAAAACTAAATGCTAAATTTAAAATGAATTAATGGAAAATTCACATTTGAAGAAATGCATTTCTCACAAACTGAGAAGTTTAATTCACCTGAGAAAATGCTGTCAGGTTGCATTTTGGTTAGTCTCAAATTCTCTCGTGTCCTTGCTTGTGTCTGAGCACCTTATTAGGAAAACCATACTAATTCTCGGTAGGGCCCACCTTTTGTTGTCATTTTTATGAAGCCAGTTTGATTGATGAGATATGACTTTTGCTTTGTGACATGCTGGAATAGCCATTATAAAATGAATCAGTTGTGGCCATAAAATGTTGCTCGTGATCAGCAATAATAGTAAGATAGGCTTAGATAATTTACATGTATAAGCAGGTGGAAAGGTGATTGAATGCGTATAAAGCACCATAGCTGTATCTCTGTGACAAGTGGCAGCTGAGCTGTGATAGTGCAAGTATTGACCATTTAAACAGTCTGAAAATACTGATTTTCTAATCCTGATTGCATCAACCCTGCAACAACCACATGTTAAATAATGAAATTACTAAACACCAAGTTATCAGAGGACATGAGTGATCACTGGTGAACTAGGAAAAACACTGGTAACTGCATATGAGTAAAATTTGAGCAAAGAATTAAGTATTTGTGGCTCAGCCAATCAGTTCGATTTTTACAAGTTTAATGAATATACAGTGGTCTCAAATTTTGCAGCTCCTTTTCCATTCACTTGAATGGGAAACTAGTCTCAAACGCTGCATGTGTGAAATTGGTTAGGCTGTAGAACTTCGATTGATAATAATTCAAGGATTTGATTACAATGAAATTTGGTTTAATTTAGACTATTTATTTGAGTTTGTTTGACTGAAGTCAAAAGCAGAATAATTATTCAAAACTGAACAGAACTGTTCATCACCATCACTAGGTACACCCACTGTCTTTTAGGTATAGTTGAGGATGAGACCCATAAACTTAATTACCAAACAGGACCAACCAAGAACTAAATTTGACACTCACGATGCATGATTCACTAACAGTCCAATCCCATTGCTTTGTCCCTCTGCAAACTACCTTGGCTCTGGTCATTTGCAATATTGCAGCATTTGCTGCAGTTCAAAGACTTCAGCAGTATGCCAAAGCTCTGAAGAGGGATTTAAAACTCACTCATGACAAAGAAATATGGATTCAAAATAAAGATTCTTGTTATAATATGTAACATCTGGGCTAATGTCAATACTTTGACAGGCTAAAATGAAACTCAGAATTTACTCCTATTTGAATCTCATGTAGAGGAACTTGTCAAAATTAAGTTATGTTCTCCAGATTACAGTTGCAATACATTTGGCCCAGTAGAAGTGATAAAATCAAAGGCTAGGATTTATGAGGCTGATGGATTATTTTTGTAATATTTGTTCATTTTCAAAAAACACAGCAGGTTGGACACAAAATCATAAGCAACATAGAGTGAAGATTTTAATATTCAAAGATTATAATGAGACTGTCCAACTTTGTCTCAACAAAATCTGAAAATTGTAACATTCAAAATGTAGGATTTAACCCGGAAAGCTAGTCTATCAGATTATCTCCAATGAGATTGAACTACTATGAGGTGTGATAACCACAACCGTAAAATGCCCTTATATGACATCTAAGATTTATTTTTTAGTTATTGGTTTATATGATGATGATGTTCTGGTCTGGAAAAAACATGAAGCCTTTTTTCCCCCAGAGGTTTTACATGTTCACAATAGGTTGACATTAATTCCTCAGTGCCATACAGCAACTAAAGCCCCCTTTGTTTTTCAACTATTTTGTCCCCCACTGTTGCCTTTTTACATAGGTGGAAAATTTCCCTTATTCCCTGACTTCCTACAGCTCTTTTCAGGTTAGGTGTGTGTAGGGATCATGGTATTAAGAGACACTTCATTCAGGCATGGCTGTCTCTTCTCTCTGTCATGTTGCTCCTCTGTGTCCTCAGGTATTTGAGATTGTGGAGCGGGTGGAGGAGCTGCGCAAGAAGTGGCCAGTGGCCTGGGGGAAGTTGGACGAGGGCAGCATTGGAGTTGTGTCACCATATGCTGACCAGGTGTTCCGCATTCGTGCTGAGCTTCGAAAGAAGAGAATGCATGAGGTCAGCGTGGAAAGAGTGCTCAATGTCCAAGGTGAGAAAAAACAATGATCATTATGGTCATGCTTTGCATCACAAATAAGGAATACATCTATATGTGTAAAGTCACTGGCCCAAAGACTGAAACTAGAGCTACAATAATGTATTAGTATATTAATATTTTGAGAATTAAATTGCCTTGCTGTCCACTGCAAACACAACTGACAAAACATAGGGCTTCAATTTTATTAAATTATTTATTTTTTAAATTTTCATATATTAATGTGGCAACGAGGAAGATTTTCATTTAAATAAATATCTGTTAAGTCACTGTCTTTTGCAGAATGAGGTATCACAATGTTGATTTCGTCTATGAAGCACTGATGAAAGTATTGTAAAATTCATACATTTCTAGAATTAAAAACTGGGTGTGTGTGATGAAATTCCTATAAAAAATGCTTTATTAATTTACTGCCAATGAAGACCTATCACTTTCTACTCCTGCAGCTTCACATTAAAAGCATGAACTGGTAAAACACTTGTTGAGTTTTATTATTGTGTAGTCAAGGGAAACAAGATGCTGGATCAAATAATGATGGAAGAGACCAATCATTGCCAGACTTCAGAATTCTGTGACCTGTAGTATTGAACCACATTTTCTGTTACCACCATTACCTGCAGTTGTCAGTAAATCAACCAGGATTGAAATCTTCAAGATTTCAAATCCCTACTCTCTTTCACTGCAGTTATTGGTGTTTATATTGCCCATCAAATCATCAAGTCTTAGGATAAAGAGTTATAGCTTTTCCCAATCATGCCTGCGGATCAGTCCCATGGAGCTCCCACCCATCTAGCTTTTTGCATGGGTCCTTAACTCCCTCATTAATCACAAATGGAATTTGTGGCCAAACATACACAGAGGAAAACTGTACCCCAGTTAGCACTTAGAATGACTCCTTCCTTGATTTCTAGCAAAAGGACCACAACTACCTTCAGAAGTAGTATCAGTTTCCACTGATAGAATCCAATGTCTTGGAAGCTAATGGAGAAATTACATTCATTTTATTGAGTCATTTCAATTCATTTGGTGGTAAATTTTTCGACATTGTTTCTAATTGGTCAACCATGACCTAATCTTAATCTTCTTTTATGTTTCTAAATTATTGAAATCTAAAAGTTGAATAGAGGGTTTCTTTAACAGTCTGTGCTTCTTGTAATAATATGTTTGACTTGTGTAGCACTTAACTTACAAAAGGTCATAATCAGAAACTCTTTTGCAGGGAAACAGTTCCGAGTGCTGTTCCTAAGCACGGTGCGGACGCGGCATACCTGCAAGCACAAGCAGACAGCCATCAAGCGTAAAGAACAGCTAATTGAAGACTCAACAGAGGACCTTGACTATGGCTTTCTCTCCAATTACAAGCTACTTAATACGGCCATCACCAGAGCCCAGTCCTTGGTTGCAGTTGTGGGAGACCCCATTGCACTGTGTTCTGTTGGGCGCTGCAGGTAAATTGAAGCATTTTTGTCCATAGCAATCAGCACTGCACCATAGCAGATTTTTATGCTTAAAGTGTAGTTACAGTGAACGAATCATCTTGTAATGAGCGATAAGCCAATAGGAGCATCAAAAACTTCACAAATTACCTTTTTTATTTGTTCTTGTATTATTGTATTGCATATTACTAGATTTCTTATGCTGTAGTTTTGCCATAGCAAATTAACAGGTGTAGAATCATGACGTGACATCTAAATCCCGGGGAATTTATTAAATCAGATCAGAGTTAGTGAAGTCCAGACTAGTTTGTTGAGTTTTTTCTATGTGGATACCTCTTTATTTTCCTCCATATACTGAGCTTTTGGTTGCGATCATATAGTTTCATATATAAGAGAGGGTCGCCTTCGGCTGCCGACTCCCTTCTCTTTTTAAATCTTTTCAGCCAATCCCCACACCCTCCCCACCTCCTCTCTCCATAGCAACTGTCTCTACTAGTCATCACAACAAGTCGGGTCCTTTGCTCTTGTGGTTGTTTGCAAATGTCAGCATGCAAAGACTCAGCAACTAAATTAATATGTCCAAGTGGATGCATTGTTTGCCAATGTGGAATCTCCTTCCAGGAGCAAAAGGTCTTGGTCACGAAGTAGCTATGGAAGTTTCAGTCAACAGAGAGTAGCTTAGGTGAGTTAGGTTGTAACTAAAGGGTAATTGCTAAATCATTTTATGTGACAAGCTACAGCTACTACTCTATCCTAATCCTAAGTGAAAGAGCAAATACTCCACCGAGTGTATTGTTGACATGCAAAAGACCTGTGCCTCCACATGATAATGATTGTTATTGCATGTTTTACAATTAGAAGAACATAGCACGTTTTATATATTATTTGTCATACCAAACAATAGGATTAGCACATTAACATTGTGGATCTCCACACTCCTGTATGACCACTCTTAAATGAGGACCTATATAATAATAGAAAAACATAAAATTTTCCTTTAAAGGTGTTATATGTAAGTTTTTTGCCATCATCATAGCCAATGTTGGCATTAACAGGTTTTTACTGACAAGTCTGGAAGAAACGATGTGAGTTCAGCAATAAACTTCATTTCTCTACTCACCCACAGTTGTCTCCAGCAGGTGAAAGCAAAGCCAATGTTAACTGTTGTTTTGCTTCTATTTCTATCACTTCTTTTCTTCTACTGAAGCTAGCATTAAAAAAAACAGCTAGCGCCAGCCCCTCTCGTCTCTTAAAACCACTTTGGGATAGTGAGTTACTTTAGTGTCTACCCTCAGTCAAACATAAGTGGATGAACAAGTAATGTATTCTAACATCTTGTCTTGTAAAAGCAATGATGCCTGAAGCTCCTGGTAAGTGACCATTATCACCATTACCCCCACCACCTAACGCTCCTGGCAAGAAGACACATTCTGCAGCAGAAAAAACACCTTTTAAACATGAGTTTCCATGCTACTGTAAATTTTTACATATGTAGTTTTGGTAGAGAATTACTTGATTGCTCTCATGATTTTATTCATAAAAGCTGACAGTTCATTTAGGGATAGTCTACTAAGAGATTATTGTTGTACTCTTTTTTTCTTTTCATTCTTGTATTCCTGCTGCTCTACTAGGCACTGTTTTGCCTCCTAGCTGTAACTGTATTTCTTTTTAGTGTGCTTCATCTTTTTGCTGATTCCCTTTTTCCTCATTCTTCCCTCTCCTCTCATCTTTCACTTGCTTTTTCAGAGTTTGTTTTAAACAGATTTGATCTTTTATATTCAACCCCTGAGGAGTAATTTGTAACACTGCCAGCAGGAAAAATTCAACAAGATGATCCATGAAACATTCAGTCCAAACCAGGAGAGATAAAGGAGATTAGAAGTAAAACTTCTCTCCATCTTTTATTTCCTCTTTTTACCCCTTTCCAGAAAATTCTGGGAACACTTTATCTCCATCTGCCATGAAAACTCCAGCCTACATGGCATCACCTTTGAGCAGATCAAGGCTCAGCTAGAGGCCCTAGAGCTCAAGAAGACCTATGTCCTCAACCCACTGGCCCCAGAGTTCATCCCACGTGCGCTCAGACCCCCACAAGGGCACCACTCTTCTTCGCAGGCTCTCCATCCTCACCATCATCCACATCCTCAGCACGTACAGCCCACCGCCAACAAGCAGGGTCCGCAACAGCAGCAGCAGCAGCAACAGCAGCAGCAGCAGCAACAGCAACAGCAACAGCAGCAGCAGCAGCAGCAACAGCAGCAGCAGCAGCAACAGCAGCAGCAACAGCAGCAGCAGCAGCAGCAGCAGCAGCAGCAGCACTCACCCCCAAAGGTAAGGTGTTTTGCAGAAAAGGAGGGCAAAGTGGAAGTAATAAGTTTCCATCCATTCCCTTTTTTAGTGGATATTTTTAATATCTGCCCTAAAATTCCTGAAATTTGAAAAGGGGTAAAAAAAAATCAACAAGCAACATGAAGTTAAGGCTTATGTCATTAGATTTTTTTGTAACTATGACAGTGCCAGATCTACTTCTGCTATATCTTCTCTACTTAAAACAATACATTTGTCCTCTAAAGAGAGAGGTGAGACAGGAAGACGCACCTGGGAGGCAGAAGTGAGAGAATAAAAAAGGGTGAGGTAAAGGATGTTTTTAGAATTTCTAATTTTATGGAGTTAATATATGTCGGGTAACCACTTATTAGTTTGTGGAAACGGCTGATAAATTATCAAGAATAAATTGAGTGCATCTTCTTTTCAGAGAGGAAAAATGATAAAAGCTTTGCAGATGAAGGTACAGAATCACATAGCTATTAAAATGACTTGGTTTAATTTCCACCGCAGGAAATTACTTCATGGTGGTTCATTTTAGCCCCAGAAAAACAACACAGATAGGAAATTAGCATCGCAGGTTGGCAGAAGGATGTGTTTGATTGTTTAGCTTGGAATGAAATGCCTTTGTGTGTCTGTCCTCCCTCCTGCCCTGAGGTAAAGGTTAACGAAATCACCACAGCTGCCAACCTGCTGCCATCACCCACTGGGCCTAATGAGCCACAGCTCCGCGGCATCAGCCGACTTTAGAGACATACACACAGAGACTTGGTCTCACTCTCTCCACAGTCATACAATGTAGCACTGTGCTACCAGTATGCAGTATACGATATATTTTTTTCTTCAGTGCACACAGCACGTTTCTAATTTAAAATCTATTCATGGTTGATGCACCTACTGTGGTATACAGTCAAAAATAATTCAAACATATGTAATTCCAAAACTTTAAGACCGTCTCACCATAGCTTTTGATAAAACTTGTGGTGTTGGGTTCAGTTTGGTTGCTTTAATGCAACTTTTTTACATCTGTCGCCGATGCTCAATATCTTGCTATTATCTCACCTATGATTATTTTATATTCCAGTTAATCAGATTGAATGATTGTATTGTTTTACAGCACATAGGAATTTTGCAAAAATCCATTTGTAGTTGCACTTTTTCTGCTGGTCAAATTGTCTGCTAAACCAAAAGATTTTTATGTCTAGGGGAAGAGAAGACGGAGTACAATTTGTTTTTGCATTACTTGAAGTTCTGTTTTTCTGTTACAGATGTTGTTTTGGTCAAAGTATGCAAGACTGTGACACTTGGTAAAATATGTCTCATATTCAAAAGCTTTTTGTAGTTTCATCTCCAGCAGAATTATGCCATTGTTTTTCTTGGGGAAAGAGGATTTAAAAAACAATTATTTATCATTCTTTTCCTAATATATTATTATTTAAATATTTGGTTGCCCTGTGATGCCAATACCAAAGGTACTATGTTGAATTAAAGCTTTTTACACGCAGAGCCAAAATATTTACTATGTTTGTTGGACTGACCACATGGATGAAAACCAGTCACTGACACAGCTCAAAGTAGATTGTTGTGTATGTTTACCCGTACAGCGGTTAATATCCATATAAACTCAGGTATTGGGCAATTACATGTGAGTCCATTGTTGTGTTTCTGTATCTGTGTGTGTGGATATGTAGAGATTTGTTTATGCCTGGACACCCCTACTTGAGTAATTGTGTAATTGTACTTATGTGTACTCATTATACATGTTGACTTGTTGTTCCTGGAAGACATGTTGACTGCATTAATAATGAAATGAAGTCACAAAGTTGATCTAGAATTGACAACATTGACCATGTTTGCTATTAAGAAAGGCTTTAAGTCTCCCACTGAAGAAGTATGGCTCAAGTGTTTGTAATAGATTTTGGACAATAACAAGTGGTTGTGGCAGGTTGTAAGCTCTGTCAGGCTGTGGTTGTTGGTAGTATAAATTGATTGATAGTTTTGATGTCTTGAGGGGATTTGCAGAATGAAAATCCTGTACTTATGGCTATTCCATTCAAGTGCTGTTATTAAAGTAATCCATGATCTACAGGAGGAGTAGTCTTGTGAAAGACGTCTGTTGAGTTAATACACTTAACATTTACTAACCTGTTTATGTTGTATTCAATATGGACAAGACCAATATGAAGAATTGCATTTTATTATTTAAAATTGATTGTGTTTGTTTATAATTGTAACTTAGATGAATATCTGATCATATTTTAAGACAATTTTTTACATAAATGCAGGTAGTTCAAAATGGTGCTCTTACTTTTTCAAGCCACTGTAGGTATTTTTGATTTTAATGATTGCATATATAAATGGTGCCTCTGTATTCAAAGTGAATATTCTATGTATTCACTTTGCTATGCTCTGCTGGTCAGCTTAATTCCTGTCTCCCCCATCAACGGTGAGGTGTTGCTCCTATAGCTGTTGTGACAGATGTAGGGCAGTTAAGACCATACTGCAACTGCTGTGCCCAGTTGCTGTATTTCTTCACTGTTGCTAGACTTGTGTTTTTACCCCACACTTGTCATCACCCCAGCCCTTGCCTAAATTCCCTTCTCTTCTCTGTATGGGCCCATTATCTTCCTTCATTACTTTCTAATGATTCTTTTGTTTTACAGGGGAAACATTCAAACCACACAGAGCACCTGCCACCTGAAGGATATGGTGAGTAAACTACCTATGTTTATCCCTGTTGATTATCTAAATGATAAAGGGTAACCTATTTTGAAAAATGCCTTTCCCATATTACCACCTCTTGCTCTTAGTTATTATTTTCTGTTTAGTTAATGTCAAAAGTGAAAATTTTCTTATTTTTGTCTAAATTCCAAACTTGTTCTCTTGCTTTCAACTGTTTGTCAGTAACCCCTCCTGTAAACTGTGGCATATACAGAAGTTGAACCACAGAAAATTCTGATTAAAAGTAATTTCATCAGACCTTTTAGGTCAATGCTTTATAACTGTCTTATTTATAAGAATGTTCCCTTGCCTGAATGTCAGTAAAGAAGGAAAAGGAAAAAGGAAATAGGCAACAGAGTAACAACACTGTCCAAACTCTTTCCCAGATTTTTACACTGAGTTGTAGGTGAAAGCTGTATCTAATCACACTTTGTTATAAGCTCAAACAAACCTTAAGACAGAAAATAGACAACAGTATACAGTGAAATTTACGAAGATGTCATGACAATGTTTACACATACAACCATGTACAAAAAATTCCATCTTCTTTCGACTCTGTCCTTATCACTATATTTTGTATATTATAATCAGGTTTTAAACCAGAGCAACAATACTAGAGTTTCCATTGTTTCTTTTTACTCTGTCTCGCTATGAACACACATCCTGACAGCGTGAGCAGTCTGATGCAGTGGTCCAGATGGATGCAATGCAGGCCTGAGGCTACTGAAGCCCTCAGTAGCCTCAATGCAGCTTTGAACAACACAGCAAGAAGTTGTTAATAGAGTATTCACTAGGGGATGACGATCAGTTTATTTCAGCCGCTTACAACTGCAGATTGTCTGCCAGCTACATTAGCTTAAGCTTTAAAAATGTCTAATGAAATCTGTGCAGACAGATTTGTCAAGATTAATACAGGTTGCCCATGAGTGAATTATATTTTGCCCTCCTCTCCCATAGAATCAGACAGTGAATTATCTCACATGTTCAAGGCTATGAATAAGTAGATATCCCTTGAGCTTGTGTGCTGCCTGCTATCACTGTGTCATCACATTAGGGTGAGGAACAATTTGCATCTACTTGCATTACTTTGCCACCTCTTCCATTGCAGTGCAACCCAACCCAGCCGTGCTGATGGGAAACCCTATTCGGGCATTCACACCACCCTTGGGTGGCACACCAGCTGGCATGGGCAAGTCACCCAGTCCTGTGCAGAGGATTGATCCTCATACAGGCGCCAGTATTCTCTACGTTCCAGCTGTGTATGGGGGAAACATGGTCATGTCCATGCCCCTGCCTGTAAGTTTTTTGCCTCTTAACAAACAAACAAACAACAAACAAATATACAAGCCTGTATACTGAGCTAGTAGGTTCCAATCTGCAACACATGTGAAAGTCAGATATTTCAATTGCTACAAACTGTTCCCTTAGAGAAGAAATATACACAAGTGTATGATTTTAGCTCAAAGAATATGTGTAAAAATGTGCTAATTTGTAAGAAGGCATATTTCACAGTGTGAGTATATCATTTTTTTTCTCATAGAAATTTGCCAGCCCAGGTTAATTAACATCATTCATTATTATTATTTATTGATTTGATATGTGATTTATTATTTGTTTGTTGGTTGGTTGGTAGGTGGGCACTGTGCTATCATATGTGGGAACATAAGCATTTATTTGCAAGCAAGTGTACTGTGTAAAAAGTGGCAAGTGGGCAAAATAATACCATAGGTTTGCTCTTGTAGTACAAACTGAATATTTTAATAGCTCCTCCTCTGTGTGGAGATTTGCTTTTTTTCTTACTATCTTGCATCCTATTGCCCAAAACTACTGAGGCTTTACAGTAGATCAGTCCTCTATTATAATGTAGCTCACTTCTGTGTGAAATGTGTGTTACATGTGTAGTAGCGTATAACTGATGAAATTCCACATCGTTTCTAGTAATAGGAGAACTGAATAAAAGTATGCATAAGCATCGCCATGCAACCCTTAATGTCATACTTGCTTGCTTAATGCTTAATAGATGGCTTGTATACAAGTGATTGTGATTGAAATGAAAGAACTAAAAGTTTGGTATTTGGTTCTCATATGTTAATATTTATATTCACCATTTTCACTAATTTACTATCTATAATTCACAGTGTGTTTGTGTGTGTGTTTTTAGCTCCCTGTCTTCTGTCATTATGTATCAATTAAAAATCCTCCCATGTTTTTTCTTCCTAGTTGCCTTGGCCAGGTTACCAGAATCGCTTTGCTGTGGACCCTCGCATAATGAGCCACCCTGCAGCCATGGCCTACAACTTCAATCTGTTGCAGGCCCAAAATCGAGGCTCTCCCATCCCTTACACTGGGGTGGCCCACCCCTCTCCTCTGGGCATGGGCCAGCCCAGCCCTGACAAGGAGCTTCAGGCAGACCCCATCAGAAATGGTGTGCCTTGATTTTAATTAATACATGAAGCAACCACCCAAAGCACTTAAATTTTATGATATTAAATAGAAAGAAGTACTGTATAGAATAGGTTTAAACTTTGTTTTTGGTTATGACCTCTTAGGTAAATTGGAAGGTTGTCCAAAGTCAGAACAGAGCCGACTTCAGACACCAGAGAGGAAGACTGCCGAAATGAAGGAAAAACAGGCAAGACAGTAGTTCTTTTTTTATTTTTTTAACTAGAAGTTACTTATCTCTTTCATGTAAACCCACATTACAAGAGCTGAAACACATATGGTAAGAGCTTTGTGATTGGGTGATGATAACTTAATTGGCCAGCTATAATGTCTTTGTTAATGGTGTTTGGGTTGGTGTTTTATTTTTTTGTTCCAGGGAGATTTAGACACAGGCCAGAGTCGAAGTCTAGACTCACAGACGGACGGGTTAGTTGGATTTCCCAACACACTGCTCCATCGAAAAGACCCCTCAGCTGCCCAGAGACCCCTCAACTTCCACCTAGCACCACCCAGCCAAGCTTTTCCTCCACATCCTGCAAGTGGAAGACCCTTCCCACCTCAGTATCCAGTCACCAGGCTTCCATATAGGGTCGGGCAGCCTCAGCACCCAGGAATGGCCCAACAGAGTCAACAGCAGCAGCAACAGCTCAGCCCAGTCTACACTGGTGGCAGCCACAACGCTTCCTTCTTCAGTGGCCCCATACCCTCTCACAGGGCTGTCCAGTCTCCCACTTTGGATGGGCCAGAGTCTGGGGGGGTGGAGGAGATGAGTAGCTCCATTAGGACTCCAATGGGCCACCAAGGGGGCCATCACCCAGGCCTTTCACAACATAACAGGGTCAATAGCTTTGGGGAGGATGGACAGGATGTAAGCCTTGGAGATGGTTTAGGTGAGTGCAACACTATTTCACTCTCAGCTTTGGTGGTAAGCTACTTGAATGATTAATTATCAAATTTGTCACCAACTAATTTAATTTCAGTGAGCTAATAAATTAATCAACTAACCGTTCCAGCATCAGATGTGTTATAGAATGCATTTTTTTTTTTAGTTTTTATTACACTGACATAGCAGTGCAATAGCAGTATTAGTAGACTGGATTAAAACTAGAATACATAGTACATTGACCTTAAAAGCGAGAGTCAGCAGAATACTCTTTAACTAGGTGCCTTTTGTCTTTTTTCTTTGTTTTGGTTTTAATTATGACAGAATGAGAATATTTATAAAATAGACTTGTATAAATGCTGCTTAGTTGAAAGATGAATTAGTTTAATAATCATCTTCGTATTAGATCATTTGCAAAAGTATTTGGGCATGTCAAGTCAGTGTTCATGTTCAGGCTGAAAAATCAGCAAAGATACATGTAAACCCTAAGTACATCTTTTGGATGTGCATTCTGTATGTCATATGACCAACACAAACACATAACTCTACAAATAAAGAGGTTTGGCAAGTTAAGCAGGGAATCTTACTTCATAGATGGAGATGCAGTATGGTTTGATCTGTCCAGGAGACCTTCTATTACTCGTGCACGTTCTCAATTCCTCATTTTCTGATAAATTATCTGTAGCGCACTCCTCATTGTTGCAGGTGCAGCAGAGCAATCTCCCTACATATTACTCAGAAAAACTGCCTTTTTGTTGTGAAAACTGATCCTGATCTAAGGTTTTATCAATGACTGGTAGTTTGACAAACATAAACCCTGCTTTGCTTATGATGGCACATAATCAAATGAGTTTTGTCTCATATACAAAAAATAAATGCAGTTGATTTTTTTTCATTATTTGCTACCTTTCCTATATTGAATCAGTCACTATCGTATACTTTCATAGAGAATCTGTAAAAGAGATATCCACTTCCACTGTGTACAGTAGCTCACGGAATTATGAGGCCAACACTATTGACTCTAGAACTAATCATGTGGTTGCCCTTTCAGACCTCCAGGGTCCCTTGACTCTAGAGGCCCTGAGCCAGCAGCAGCAGCAGCAGGCAGCCAGGCTGGGCCAGTGGGGGGAGGCAGCGGGGCCTTTTCTCCAGGGCGGGGTTGCCTTCCCTTTGCCCCAGCAGCTCACCCACCTTGCTCAGCCCGGGATGGCTCGTATCCCCCATCAACTGCTCCGGGCAGCTAGTTGGGGCCTTGGTGCCAATATGGAGGATGAAGCCGTTTCTTCTGCCTCCACTGGGCCACCTTACACCAGGTTAGACTAAACACCAGTCTGTATTATTAGTCATTCATAATGGGCCGATAATTGTCTATATTATTAGTCATTCATAATGGTCTGATAATTTGATGCTAAGCGATATTACAATTTTTATATCAAACATTTAGATGGTGTGTAATTTTTTTCCCTTGCTTTAAAACTTGTTACCAAGTTCCAGTATAAAGGAAGAAATTTTTAAATCCTAGGTACCCAGGCCTCTTGAGAGAGATGCCCCCACAGGAACAGCCTGAACCCAGGGAAGCAGCTGAGATGCAGCCCCCACCTCAGTCTCGTCTCCTCCAGTACCGGCAGTCCCAGCCCCGTGCCTCAGGTGACCCTTCATCTTCATTAGCCACTACTTCCAATCATGCTGCCCCTTTCCCATCAGGACCTTACTCCCATGACCCTGGTCGTGACCTACTTAACGACAACCTTCTAAACAACCCAGCTCTGCAGCAGCAGCACCCGGGGAACCCCCTATACAATGCTGGTAGCTACCCACATCAGCCACCAGCTCACTCTGCCAGCCCCCCTCCCTCCCAGGTCAAATACCTTCTGCAAGAGGCACAGTGGTCCCAAGGTGGAGCTGCATCAGTGAGCCCGCCACAACAGAATCCCCTGTTAGGGAACCAGGGCCATGGCCTTCCTTATGGACTGCCCATTATGGCTCACCCAAGCAGGCAGGAGCAAGTCCACCTGATGCAACTTCACCATCAGCACCAGCAGCAGCAGCAGCATCACCATCATCATCATCATCCACATCATCAACATCATCAACAACAACAGCAACACCAACACCAACAGCAGCAGCAGCAGCAGCAGCAGCAGCAGCAGCAGCAGCAACAACACCAACAACACCAACAGCAGCAGCAGCAGCAACACCAACAACAACAACAACACCACCAACAAAGTCAAGTTCCAGACCAGGAGTCCTACCACCCACTGTCCCCTAGAACATCAGCAGCCACAGCCCTTCACAATATAGATGAGGTAAAGTTTGCTATCTGTGATTTAATAAATCAATGAAATTAGCAGTGAGCCTGAAATGGTGAGCTAAGATATCTCTATACCTAAAGTACCCCAAGTGGATGCTGCAGTTACTATATTTATTGGTATTTATTGCTGTTAATCAAACAACTTTTTACGTTGTTTGTGTGCTTGAAGGGACAAACCCCTGTAGTATCCATATCATCCTGGATATTGATTTATGGCTCATACATTGCCAGTGTGCTAAACAAAGACTTAAAATCACATGTAGAATCTCCTGCAAAAGTGAGTGTGAGTTAGAGATTTTTACACACAGCACTTAATGTTCATATGCAAATAGCTGCTGCAAAATGCTTTATGGAAAAAAATTCTGTTATTATTCTTTCTCACTTCCTACCTGGAATTGTCTAATTTAACTTGTCTCTATATTGGGAGATACTTGAAGATTTAAAGTATTATAAAGTCTAGTCAGGCTTTTCTCAGATATTTAGCTCCAAATCTTGCATGAAGCAGAGATTGTAGAGCGTCTTTATAAATTCAAAATGTGGATAATTCAGGGCTTAAATCACCCAAATTTGATAGAGACGCAGAAGGAGTATTAAGACTTGCAGCTCAAATGCTGTAAAACAAGGAGAAGATGTAATACGTGTATGACTAAGCTTACAAAATAATTTTGAAGATATAAAGTTGTTCGCAAGGCTTTATTGTGGGGAAAATAAACAAAACAATTCAGAATGTGTGGTCTGAGAGTAACATTAGTGGTGAAAATGTGGATGTGTGTGAATGTTGTAGCGAGAGATGCTGTAAGGTGTAGAAACAAATCAAAGGCCAAACGAAACAAAAAGGGGTTTTCTATCATACAGCCCAAACTGCACTTCTTACCCCAACTGTGCCTGAAAGTTGCAGAACCTTTCAATTTTTATTTCAATGCCAATGTTAACCTATTTTGAGACCTTTTCACTATAGTTTTAATGTACAGGCTTTATCTGAATATCTGACAGACATGAAAAAATATAAATAGGCTAATTTTTTTTATAAAACAATATTAGCAATTGAATATTATTAAAGGAGAAAGTGGAGGCTATATGTGTGTACTCTATAGTCATAGACCGAATGTAAGCCATAATTATATAATGTCTATAAGTTAACAGAACATGAGTTGAAGGGTGGTCGTTTTTTGGTGCTCTCTCTCTTAGTTAGCAAGGTAGCTATCACGGACAGGTGAGGGAATTGGTGTGGCCCATGAATAGGAAGAACTTGGCCCAGGTGCTCTTAATCTGACTGGGCCCCACATTCAGGCTCCTGTGACAACTAAAAAAAGAAGCACACACACATGCACAAAACCATACTCACAGTCTGGGCCGGAGCCATGGCAATATGCACATATGGAGGTCTGTTCACAGCCATGGTGCATTTTGTAAAAATATAAAACAGCTACAGACAAACACTGGTCAAAGTATTCTACCCTTCATTTACTTCTCCATCACTGAATCACTTAGTGCTGTGAGAAGGTGATGCTGTTCTTATTATTTCATGCCCAAGAGCTTCTGGAGGCCTCACTTTTTAAGCTATCACTGTCTACATTCCTGTCTGACTAAGGATCTCCTCCTTACCTCCTCTCTTCATTATCCATCTTTACTTTTTCTACAGTATGAACCCAGGGGTCCGGGTCGGCCTCTCTATCAGCGCCGCATCTCCTCCAGCTACCCAGATGAACCGTCTCCAGCCAACACCCACAATGTCCTGTCCCAGCAGTCCCAGCCCTGTACATCAGACCCCCAGGACCACCCCCATCCACACATACAGCATCACCAACACCCACATGCCCACTACGTTTATGCCTCACATGACCCGTGGCCCAGTAACGGTGGGGGTCCTGGTCCGTTCCAGAACATTCCATGTAATGGAGCCGGCACACTCGCTCAGCACCGGGAAATTCTGTGTAGGTACCGCCAGAATGCAGTTGTTAGGCATTACCGCCATTTCACTTGAGTTATTCTTGTTAATTTGATGTCACAGCTGTGTGTTCTATAAGCTAAATTTTCGTTTCAACTCTCGTTTACCCCTCTTGTCATTTTGGTGAATCTATCCATATGCAGCTTCAAAGGCCCTTCGTCAGACGGAGGAGCAGGTGAAGGCTGAGGCCACAGCAGCACAGCAGACGCACCCACACTCCCTCAACTCCCTTCAGCACCTTGGACAGTTTCCTCCTCTCATGCCCAATAACAAGCAGCAGCCGCCACAGCCGCAGGCCCCCACAGAGCCCAGCCAGGGGGCTCCAAATTTAAACAAACCACCCACCATGTCCTATGCGAGCGCCCTTCGTGCTCCACCCAAGCCCCGAGCTGTTCGCCCGGAACAGGTCAAAAAGAACAGCGACCCTCTCTCCCTCCTCCAAGAGCTGAGTATAGGAAGTTCAAATGGTAGCAATGGATACTATTCCTACTTTAAATGAGTGTCACCTCTCCCACAAAATAAAAAGTGTTAAATTTAAAAAAAAAAATAAAAAATAAAAAAAAACACTAAACAAAAAATGGAAAACTTTCTAAAAACAAAAAAATAGTGCAAAGTGCATTTACAAATTGTTTCTATCAGTAGTTTTGTTTTATGCATTTTGTTTCATTTTAACTTTTTATTTGTAAGTCATCTTTTCTCCTGTTTCACATATCTGTGAAGAAAATAAGTATATATAATGAATGCATTACTGGTATATATACATACTCATTATGTATATATGAATATATACTTATATTATCTACACTTGTATATGTACGTAATGCTAAAAAAAAAAAAAAAAAGTTATAAAAAAATTAATAAAAAAGGTGAAACTTGGTTGACCACTTAGCTACCCGCTTATTTTTCCTTACTGAAGTTGGTTTTGTTGGTTACTAAATAAGTATGTTGAAGTTTTATCATTTTGTATTCCTCAGTTTTGAGTGGACGTTACGTCTTGATTTTCAGACTACTGTAGTTGTGGTAATGGACAAAAGCTAAGTGGTCAACTGACACAGAAACTACATGGAACAGTGTATAGAAGTAGATAATTTTCCTCTAATCTGTACATACAAAGAAAATAAAAGACTGAATTGTATGCCACAGACATGTCCTTAAATTCCTCTATCATGCTAGCATTTGCATTATGATTTCTTTTCAGTTTGTTGGCTTCTGATCCCTAATTCTTAGACATCTTTACCTGAGAATCATCTTCAGTGATTTAGTAGTTAATGTAATTATTTACTGGAAAATAACGTTAAAAAATATTGATAGCATATTTTATTTTTCACCAGGGCCTCATCAGCTACAATAGATACAGTGTGAAAATGTCAAAACAGCAACAACCACATCATTCCTCCTTTGGTTTGTTTTAAGGATCAGAGAACATCAGACATCACTTTCTGTGATAAGATTATCCCAAACTGCTTCACTTGTGGCAGATTCTAAGTCATTTTATTTTATTTCATTTTTTTTTTTTTTTTTTTTGTCTGTTTTTCATCTTATTTCTTCTTTGAGACAGTCATTACCTTGTGGCAGAGTCACCTCACAACACGTGTCAAATTGAGTTTGAACAAAATCTTCACCAGGGTAATTGTTTCAGTGCTTGCTGGGGATCCAAAATGCATTTTATTTTTGTTTATTTGTTTGGGTTTTTGTTTTGTTTTTGTGTTGCTAATGGGCATTGAGGGTTTCTTTTTTTTCTTTTTTTTTTGAAAAGGTTGCAGTACTCTGAGGGTTTGTGAAAGTGAAGAGAATGACATGCATGTCATGATAGGTAAGTTGAAACTAAGGTTGAAACTGTGATCATCACTGCCAGTCAAGCATTTTTGAACACAATACATTTGAGCATTTTTGGTTAAATCTTAAGTATATTAACTGTAGAAAATATACCCTGAAATTTGAAAATATATATAAAGAATAATGTGGGTTTGAAATATTTCTGGTCTTTTTATTTTATTTTAAATGGTCTAGCTCTTAGACACACTGGTGCAAACAGCATACTGTGTATTTTTCTGACAGTTGATGCTACACTTCTCACAATGTTTTGCAATCACTTTCTAGATGCCTTATCCTAGTCTAAAAAGGATTTTCCCGATGATCCTTTCTCGTTTTCACTGTATGACAATCTCTTAATCCCTGAGTAGTTTGAACTTTATAGTGAATAATTTCCACTTATCTCTTTCCTGAGCTGATACTTGCTCTCGGTTTCACCAAATAGGTAGATCATTTCCCACAAAATTCAAAGTCAAAAGCTGGCCCCGTTTCTTAATCATATTTTCTAATTGCAGGGCATTTAAAGCAAACGGTTCTCCCACCGCTTTTCAACACATGGCTGGAGATTTAACCAAAAAGCTAGTAAAAGAAACTCCAGATGAAGCTGTTCAAAAAGGTCTGACTCATAGTGTATCTATTTTCGGCTGTGCATTATAGGAATGAATTAGTGATGTCGTGGAACGGGTTCCTGGTCATTCAAAGAATGAAATTATCCACTTTTTTAGGCTGATCTAAATGATACAATGACATTGCTGCAGTAGTTGGACCTCATTCCCTTTAATTGAAAAGCACTGACCATGCCTTTCATCTGCTCTTGCCACATACATTTTTCTCCTAAGTCCCAAGATACACTATGAAAATAACACAGGAACATTAATGTTTGAATTCCAGAGAACTGCTTGTTATTGGTTGACACAAAGGGGAGGCCACACAGCTACATGCATGTGGATTTCACTGCTGAAATCATGAAGCCCTGATGATTTGAGTGCCAAGCAGATAAAATTCAAAAAGATGCTGATAGAGTATACCTGCCAATGTTTTTCCTTTTTAAAAAAAAAAAAATAAAAAAAAAATAATACTGGAAACAGTCATCCAGTGCTTGGTCCTGTTATATGTAACTCATGTATTGTTAAAACACCACTGCCCTATCTGCAAATTGATCTAATTGTAATAGAATCATGCTGCTGTGTCATGGCTTGTTAGTCATTATTATATCTCTTAAAATGTCACTTCCCCAGAAAGCTAATAACCCACAGCTAACTACACCAACGTGTTTTGAAGAGTCAGCAGAGAGCTGACATGCTACGGTTTTATTTTCAAGTTTAGAATTTTAATTCAAAGGTCCAGATTTTTTGACTTAGCAGAGAACAACACATACTTGTAAATATGCATTTTCTAGGTATTTACAAACCAGAACTTTGGGGCGCCTCAATTTTGTAGAAGCTGTTCAAAAAGGTCTGACTCATAGTGTATCTATTTTCGGCTGTGCATTATAGGAATGAATTAGTGATGTCGTGGAACGGGTTCCTGGTCATTCAAAGAATGAAATTATCCACTTTTTTAGGCTGATCTAAATGATACAATGACATTGCTGCAGTAGATGGATCTCATTCCCTTTAATTGAAAAGCACTGACCATGCCTTTCATCTACTCTTGCCACATACATTTTTCTCCTAAGTCCCAAGATACACTATGAAAATAACACAGGAACATTAATGTTTGAATTCCAGAGAACTGCTTGTTATTGGTTGACACAAAGGGGAGGCCACACAGCTACATGCACGTGGATTTCACTGCTGAAATCATGAAGCCCTGATGATTTGAGTGCCAAGCAGATAAAATTCAAAAAGATGCTGATAGAGTATACCTGCCAATGTTTTTCCTTTTTAAAAAAAAAAAATAAAAAAAAAATAATACTGGAAACAGTCATCCAGTGCTTGGTCCTGTTATATGTAACTCATGTATTGTTAAAACACCACTGCCCTATCTGCAAATTGATCTAATTGTAATAGAATCATGCTGCTGTGTCATGGCTTGTTAGTCATTATTATATCTCTTAAAAATGTCACTTCCCCAGAAAGCTAATAACCCACAGCTAACTACACCAACGTGTTTTGAAGAGTCAGCAGAGAGCTGACATGCTACGGTTTTATTTTCAAGTTTAGAATTTTAATTCAAAGGTCCAGATTTTTTGACTTAGCAGAGAACAACACATACTTGTAAATATGCATTTTCTAGGTATTTACAAACCAGAACTTTGGGAGCGCCTCAATTTTGTAGAAGCTGTTCAAAGAAGAGGTATGCCCTTTTTAATTATGCAAATTCACAAATAATAATAATAATAATTCTAGAAATGAACAACAACAACCCAGTTGGTAGTTGCAACGTGTTGTAACTTTTTAATTTTTTTAAATGGTGTCTGGCTGATATGACAAAGAGGAGAATTTATGTTGCAGCTGTTAAAAGACAACTTATTTCACTGTAAACACACATTTTTCAGTATATGTTGCTGGATTTGTTCTGTTTTCTCACCACTTTACAGCTGTACAACAATCAACAATGTGTTTTTTTTTTGTTTTTTGTTTTTTTGTTGTTTTTGTTTTTGTTTTTTTAACGTGAAGACTCTTTCTTTTCATGCATGTTGAGATGACCTGGCTGGTTTTTATCCCTGTTTTTATCAGTTTGTATTGATTTATGGATGGAAAAAAAGGAAAACAAAAAAAAAAGAGCTTTTGTTCAACCTGAGTCAAATTTTGGTATATTATTTGATGTGTACAATAACTTGTGACATTATCAACAAAACTATTATGATATTTTACTAACATGTCAATTAAGTATGTAATGGTCATGTAAGTTTTGTTTATTTTTTAATTTCTGCAGTTAATTAGCAGGGCTAAAGCTGAGGTTGCTCCCTGATGTGTGTTGGATTTTTTTCAGCAGTCGTTGGCTAATCTCTGAAGTTGTGCAATACTAATATTTCACCACTTCTTCAGCTAAATTTCTATTTATTTTTGAAGCAGAAGAGATTGAGCCAAAGACATTTTAAAGGGATCTTATTTCCAATTATTCTTTATAGCTGATTTGTTGTTAAGGCTACGCTATCCTATCAAACATCTCTATGTTTAAAAAGAAAAAAAAAATGAGTTTGACAGGATCTGTACCAGGAAATGTAATGAAGTGTATTGACTCTCCAAATGAAGTTGGACTTGAAAGGTTTTCACCTCCAGATATTGCACCATATATTACTATCTAAAGCTGATGTTTTCCTGAAAACATTCTGTGTTGCCTTTGAAAAAGAATAAAGCGAAACCAACGTGTGTGTGTGTGTGTGTGAGTGTGTGGCACACGGAAAGGGAGCAACCTTTTGCCCAGCCAGTAGAGAGCACTGTGTTCAGCTTTCTGTAAACGCCACATCTCTTCCTGTTATCTGTTTGCTCTCCTCTGTTCCTCCCTCGCTGCAGTAAATCAATGGCACACCTGTTCTCCCAGCATCCCAGTCCCATTGGTTCCTCCCTTGTGGGTACAAAATAATGAATAGATCTGTTTTACTCTTCTTCATTTCAGTTGGTGGTGGTTATAATAAAGGATTTAGACTGTGTTTCAAAGGTTTATTTTCTTTTTTATTTGTTTCTCTATTAAAGTGTTTTTATTGAAACGTCATGTACTCCACGTATTTTTTTCCCTTCATCATTCTCCACATTAAAAAGACTGCACCACAGAGAATTCATGTCATATGCTCTACATGGTGTTTGGGAAAATGCAGGCAGATGGTAGCCTTAAACTAAAATGGAAGAAAAGACCATGTCTGCAAAATAAGCTCATCCTCACACAGGTGAAGGGTTACCTGTTTCACTTTGTTAACTGGAAGCAAAGGAAACTCGAACACAAAGTCGTCTCACAAGACAGAGGTTTTCTAAATTTTATCAAGTTTTAATTTTCATTACAAAGTTATAGCTTATAACAAACACACTCACACCATCTATTTAATTCTAAAACTCGTTTGATTGCATGCCAGATTCAATGAAAAAATCAAAAACATAAGACACTAAGAACAGAAAGGCCATTTCAGCAGTTGCCACTGCTTTTACAATTCCTGTTCGAAAGTAGCAGTCAAAAGAAATACATTTATAAAGAAGCCTTGCTAGATTTGCTATTGCCCTGAGGAAGCTGCAATCATCCATACTAACAGCTGCATAACTAAGCCAAGCTATGCTAATCATTTGTAATGGGGAAATTGAATGACTCTATTCTGTTATATTATTCATATTTTCTATATTGTGATGTTGCACACTCTACCTTGGACAAGGTGTACTACCCACTCGATGTGCAGCAGAGGTTTCTGAAACTCCATCACTTCATCTTGCTTTGCTACTTGCAGCTAAGTAGTAGAACCTTGTCATATTCCCCTTTTATGTGTTTGTGCAACAGCTGGCTAGTCACAGTCTGCTCTAAAACAAAGCAATGTATTTTTTTGTTTGTTTTTTTTTTACAATTTTTACAATTTTTTTTTTTGATAGAATAAAAATTCTTTTGCTTTTTTTCTTTAACCCTGCACATGAGGTTAAAGCTTGACAAGTACAGATCATGAACCATTGTTGGTTCTTTAATCTTCTCTGTATATTTGTTCCACACTTTGAAAATACACGAACAAGGACAGATGCAAACACCAATTTTTCACATGTATCAAATGGGTCATGATACATGAAAACAAACAGAGGATTTAATTGTATCAGCTCGGCTTGGAAACTGTCAACAAAGTAGAAGGCCTTGAATGTGCACCTGCTAGAACTGAATCTTTTCCAGCATGATCAGTGCTGCGCTGGCTGTGGGGGTGTTTAGCATTCAGCCTGCCACATACACACACAAACCAGCTCTGTGCTACTGCTTTGCTCTAAAATGATTCGTTTGCCCACACAGTTCCCTTTTTTAACAGGACATACTTCATTTTTAAAGGTTCTTTATAAATCTTATAAATATACAATTTAAAGTTTAGATCTTGACTTGTCTTACTTATTCTAAGTGAGTCAATGGACAACACCATACAAAAGTCAACTGCAGAACATTAGATATGTACAAGATATCATACATAATGCAGTATATAAAATCAAGTAGTCAAATACCTTGTTGTCAGGCCATAACTATATTTACTATATTATCAAAATGTTATTCTTATGTCTTACTGTCTTTGTAAATAAGGTGTGCATGACAGTGACATATGGGAGATCAAACAAGACCATGGACACATAACATATTCAAAGAAAAAGTCAAAAACATAAGAAAGACGAGTATAGAAGGTCTATGTCAGCAGTTGCCACTACCTTTACTATTCCTGTTTGATTTTATTTCTTTTTTATTTAGGATTTTCACTCATTTTTGCAGCCAAATATATTAGAAATGTGACAGTCAAAAAGACATGAATATAGAAATAAACATCACTAAATTGATCAATCTTTTTTATCATTTTTTTTCTATATGCAGATGATAAAGGATGAGTTATTAAAGATGAAGAGAAAAGGGAAGCATACTAAAATGCTTTCAAATATATGCAAATTCCACTTGGCCCAGGTCTGCCCTTGCTGAGGAGAAAGTCTCCAATATGTACCAAACCTAAGAAGGTAGTGAAGGGGACTTCTGTATTTTATACTCTCGGTGGGCATTCAGGATAAGGCAACATTCAAAACTCCAACAATAGGCCTATATCAAGGTTGCTGAATAATTTTAGGGAGGTAAATTTCCCATCATGGCTTTAATCCATCCAAACCAGAGCCAGTATGTGTCATCATGACCTTACCCTCTTATGGTCAGCTCTTGTTCTTGAAATGAATTTAACATCTGTACTCAAAGCAAAAGACACAGTTGCTCTCAACCTGCATTCACTTGTCTGTGAAGCCATCAGTCTGCTTGCTCCGGCTCAGCGTCCATGCAAGTCTCCCACGGATTCCTGGGCATCTGAGGCATGGACAGGAGTAGGAGGGCAATGCCACTGAGAAAGAGTAGGATGAAGCCGGCACAGGCACACCAAAAGGACCAGGAGTAGTAGTGATACATCCAGATGGTGTCCTCGCTGTCAATCATTTGTTTGACTGATTGACGCATCACCTCCAGTGAGATAAAAATACAGAGACCTGGAAAGGAGGGAGATGTGTATACATGAGTCGCCTACTATATGGCAGCTTATACTGACATTGGTGGTAACTGGAGATTCCCAAGCTCCAAATACAGCAATGAAAATTAAATTTTGTCGGTTAACTGAACCAACCTGCAAATGCAAAGAACATGCCAGCAGGTTTGAGGAGGTAGTCTCTTCCTTTGCCTTTACCAGTAAATGATCCCAGCAAACACAGAGACCCCAGTATCATGAAAGCCAGACTGAAGATGGAGATGGCTGCAGCAGAGATGTTGTACTCTGGAATGAAAGAGACCCCAGAGTGTTCACATAATGACATTGTTGTTTCTCAGACTTCGATGATGTGCAGATGACGAAGGAAACTTCGCTGACACCGGCTTGGTTGCATAAAATAGGTTTATTACAAAGAAGACCAGCGTCGATCAGCCACCATGGTTTGCCTGGGAGACGACTCGGAGCCAGGATGAGTCTCTCTCCTAATCACAGCTCAAAACTCACCTATATAGGTTGACGTGTAGGCTAATATTTATGAGGGCTTATCCTAACATCTGGTATTGTCAATTATATGACCCCTCTCATTAAGCCAAAAGGTTCATAAATTCCTCACTTTTCAGACCTTGCAATTTCTATTAACCTAAACATTCCAGAATTGGGGGAAAGATAAACTTTGTCACTTATTAGACACTACAACATCAGCTATTTTAAGCTCCAAGTATTGCTTCAATTGTCATCATATCGTGTAATTTTTGTAAACAGTACATATGAATAAATTCAAGTGAAAGTGGATTATTTCAGTAAAGCCATAAACCCTCCTTGTAAAAAGGTCTGAATCCACCATTTAATATATTTCTTTGATAGAGAAAAAGAAATCAGCTGGTGGTTAGAAAAGAGATACATCACAGTTTCTACAATCAACAAGAAGAAACTGCTTTAATGAGCATTAATGAATTATTGAGAAGACACATGCTCTTCTCTTTTGAACTGAGTAATAGCAATACAGAGTTAGTGTGTGTGGCAATTAGTTGGAATTTGTAGTATCTTTATTTGCCTGAAGGTTGAATAATGACATTTTTTTTCAAGGCTGATGCCATTTTTTTAACCGTTTTGACAATTTTTTGCTACGAATTGTTTCACATTTTGGCCCAGGACATTACCATGGATCCTTTTACGAATTAATCTACACTTGCTTTATTCTATTTCTTTAATCACTGTCAGCAGATCCCATTACAAGATTGAAACCAGGAATATCCCGACTTCTGTACATTCAGCTCTAAGCCAACTTATAGTGTTTTTGTTGTTGTTGTTGTTTTCAACATGCGATAGAGTTTCAATTTTTAAGTTGACTGAGGGACAAGTAACACAAGTGTAACAGTGTGGTTTGTTAATTTTGATTTATTTATTTCATTCGTTTTTGACGTGGAGCATGGAGCCCTATCAGGCTCTGGCTATACAGTATGTGTTAGATCATTTCTTTATAAGCTTTGGTCATTTTCTGGGATTTGTTGAATATAAGAAAAATAAAGAATATAACTACACTTATCCTTTAATTTTTTAAAAATGCTATATAAAGGTACTTTGGTCCTTGTGTTGACAGAGTGTGTCTGTGTAACAGAAACAGCAGCTGGCATGTTTTTCTGAGCTGAGAAGTGGATAGGATGCGAGGCCTTTGATCTGCCGCCTGTTTGCCAGTGAACCATGCCCAGGGGAGAGGCGCTCCTCTGGGGGAGAGAGCCTTCATCTTCTCCTGGCAGGGGAGGATGGACCACACCCCGAACACCCTGTGTTCTCTGAGATACTGTATGTCTGTTGAGCTTGTCGGCTATCTCAGTCTGAAACACCAAAGTTTCTCAACACCAGAAGTGAGGTACACATCAAGGAGATACCAAGTTTCAGTCATACAGGGCTTGCTTTAAAGGACGGATGAAAGGTCCTCAGTCTTCAGAAATATGAAATGTGACAAAAGCTCTCCAGGTTTGAGGTCATAGTATTTCAACATTTGGATTTTTGTGACATATGTTGATCTCTCTGGGACAGTATTATATAACTTTTCTCTTCATTTGAATGCATGTGCCTTATGTGTGTGAATTTTACATTGCATGCATACAGTATGTATATATACTGCAGGTTCATATCCATGTTACTTTTTCTTTATATAGACATGCACAGAATGACGCTTTTCATATTTGGTGGAGAGATTTGATTGGAAGTTTTAGGGTTCAGAATTTGAAAATTGGTTTTATTCTCTCTTTTGAGTAGTTTTGTCACATGCTCATCAATATATCTCTATGCACTGGTTCTAGGGGGAAATGTAAGTTTGGTTAATATATGCTTTGTGTGCTCTTAGAAAGGAGTCCTCCAAAATGAAATAGCAAAAATCCTGTTATGCAGACATTATGCATAGTTTAGGAAAATATTTGTAGAACTTCCAAAGGCCCAGATCCACTCACAAAGTACCCTGGACTGTTCTAAATTTGGAAGATTTTTATTATGCTTCATATATTTGTGACTGGCAAACTCCCTATTGAAGATAGGAGTCTGGCTTAATGGTACGATGTGATTGTGGTGACATATGTCTGCTATGTTCATTCAACCTTGTGTACCATTATGGTATAGTCAAATGGCTTAGTCAAGAGTGAATAAGCCGGTACAGCAATCGTTCCAGCAAACTTGCAGTGTGTCCCCCAAGGGCTAGCCATCAGCACTGGGATGCTTCATGTACATGCTGGAGAATGGGGGTAGGGGTAGCCATGAATGCTTGCGTTAGCATCTCAAAGTTTAAGGTGAGGGGGTGTGTACGACTTACTGTACAAGTCTTTTCATATTTACATCCAAGTAACTGAGTATGACAGTTTCCCACATTTGCTCGATCCCCTAATGCACATATCATGGGAGAGCTATGATATATGTGTTGACTGGGCTCAGCGAGGCCATAGTTGTAACAGTGTCACTGAATAGAGGGTGAAAGGAATGGGAGGTAATGGGAGCACAATAAACACACACAGCTTTGAAATATTGTCTGGGCTGTTTGAATAGGGATGGTATGTGAAACACTCAGCCTTGTGTCAGCACACACTGTGAATTCTGTCATATAGTAAGTGGACTGCGACTCTGAGCTGGTGAGCACCATAGGGGGAACAAGCTCCACCAAAAATATATGTCAGTCCATTGTACATATACCCTCTGTATTTTAGCAAAGAGATGGTGTGGGACATGAAGCGATACCAATTATGTTACCAAATATGAATATATGTAGACATGTTGACCTTTAGCCACAGTATGACAGAGGGTTTGGAAAATTTGATGTTTGATGTTGGAGGTTTTGTCATTGAGAGAATCTGAGCCCACAGAGAGCAGAGCGGTAGAGGTAGCTGAGGTCAGTTAGGAAAACTGTGGTGCAGCTGCCTTTTATGTTAAACTTCACACAGACTGGGATATCTCAGTGTTTCAAAGAACGTATTTGCAAAATCGATGAACAAACAAATATCTCCTTCTTTCATTTTCAGACAGGATGGAATGAAAGTCACTGACACATGGGGAACTAATTTCAGAAACCTACCTTTTTGAGTCTTATATTCAAATATCTCAGTATCCTGCCCTGGAGTGAAGTGCCTAAAGTAAGTGCAGTTTTCATCTGTGAAAAGAAAGAAAGATGACAGGATTTAGTTCAAAGTTAAAGTTGCATTGATTGATTTTATTAGTCAACTTTTTTAGTTAACTCCACCTGATAAATTTAAGTCACATATTTATACTCCTTTTCACCCGTAAAACCAAAACAATAAGCCGAAAGACACTGAGGGGAACTGCAGAGTTTGGTGATAATTCGCAGTTGGTTCATTACCAAGAGCCTTACACCTCATAAGTGGTGATTTGATCTGATATAACATGAATTCACAACTTCTCACAAATTTCACTGGATTTGACTTAACTTTTCTTGATTTTTTTTTCTTAACTTTCAACACAGTTTTGTGAACTTTCATTACATTTAATTGTCTTTATATGCAAACACATGCATGAAAAAATTAAGGAACCATCAAGAGAGCCTCATGTAGTGGTGGCATGACAAAATAGTTAATTAGTTAAAATGGAAGTGTGGTTGAAGCCTTTAAATGCTTTCAACCCTAATGACCAGAGTCCGTTGTATAGAAGATTTTTGCAGTGTGTTCATTCGTTGATTCTCTTGCATTCTAGACCAAAATCTTTCTTTAATGAAAATCAAGATTCTGAATTACAACCAAATTTTGATTGTAGGCAAATAAAACCAAATTTTCCTCAAAGTTGTTTTACCTTATCATGTAACTAACAGCTTTTGTTTTAATTTTGTTGTTACTTTCTCTTTCCTCAAACAACAACTCTGTGTTTGTGTTCCTCAAACAACAACTCTGTATGTCTTTGTCTTCGCTCAACCTCTTAACCCTTGCACACTTCTGATCAAGCTTTGCCCCTAATACTTATGCACCAGTGGCTGTACTCCCCCGTCTGTGATATGCCTTGGAAATCTGATAATTCTATTGAACACTTCAAACTGTCTCAGATTCAACTTAAATCATTTTTCCAAAAGCTTCTCACACATTGTCACCCTTGAGATAATATAACCACTAAAATGGTTGAATGATGTTATTCAGAGCCATAGTCTGCTTTGCCTGGTTTGAATGTCAATGTAAAAACGGTTACAACAGACATCACAGTCAATTTTTCTCATGAAGACGAGGTATTAAACCTCAGGGATTTGTGCAAATAATGCCAGACTGCTTTGTGCATGTGATCTGGGAATGGTTGGGATAGAGTAAATACTCTTTGTTGCTATGCCAATTGTAAAAAACAATCAAGCAAAAAAACAAGAAAACTATCGCATCCAGTGTAGCAACAAGGTTGGTTCACTGTCAAATCTTGACTATATTTGACTCATCTCATACCACATGCTTCCCTTTGGGGTTTAAAATATACACATGGTTAAAAGTAGTTGATGAAGTGCACACCCGAGGCTTCACTTCATGTAGCATATGTTTCTGAAAGCAGAAGAATGTCCTGACATTGAAAATAAGTAACATGTAGGTTCTGATGATCAAATTTGCAGAGGGATCGGAAATGTTTATGCATGCAACACCAGACCGGTATGTCAATTAATCCGATGCAAAGTCAAGTGCATTTCAGTGATCTATGTTATGCTATGAGGTGTCCACTCAGATGTATGTTCCTAATCCCCCTCCATACAGTCTCCCCATGGTACATTAATGGAATGCTTTCATGTGGAAGTATGTCATAATGCATGGTATCATATCGCAGTTAGAGCTCAATGACCCATGCTGGGAGAGAAGATATTTTTTCTATATTTTTTTCTTTTCTGGAAACCATGAAAATAATCTAAAAGTGATGTCAAAAGGCCCTGAAAGGAAATAAAACAATTTGATAAGCAATTTGAGAAATTTGACATAATAGGAAAAATATTATATTCGAATCATGTATTTTTCCAAGCCGAGTCAATTTTGCAATGTTCACAAAAACCTCTGTTGAAATTACAAGCTCTTATTGCTTTGTAGCACACTGTGTGGATCCATTAAAAAAAAGGCGGATGTTTTTATGAATGACAACAGAGACTGGCCATCACAAAAAAAAGAAGAAGAAGAAAACACAGAAAAAACAGAGGTTGTTACTAATCAACAATCATTTTTAATGGTAGAAAATACACATGTGGGTGTGATAGCGGCTTGTCAACTAGTTGTACTTCTAAGTAAAACCTTGTGATCAAAAGAGAGGCTGTAAAAAATCCTTGCACCTCATCTCATTTCCCAAACTGTGAGTATTCATGTTTATAATGGAATCCAATCCACCTGTCATTCTACTTTATCCTAGTTCTGTGACATAAGACAACTCAATAGCAGGATACATGGTCTCTAAGTGAGATAAAATTTCTTTTTGGGTTGAGAAGTGTTAGAACTCCCTCGAGGCCAAGTAGCTCTTCATTCATGAAATGTATATCTGGTTTGTTATGTATGTGTAAGTGGGGCCACGAGCTGTAGAGCATGCTTTGAGCTCATTATCTATATCAAGAAGCTTTATTCCCTCATGTGACTGTGTGTGTGTGTGTGTGTGTGTGTGTGTGTGTGTGTGTGTGTGTGTGTGTGTGTGTGTGTGCTGCCTAATTACACCTTTTTGTGCCATCTTTAGAGTGCAAGCATCAATAAAAATAGGAGGACAAGCTGTTGGTCATAAATTAATCTGTATTCCTCTGTGGAAGCATGGTACCACAGGCAATCACATTCAAATACTAACACTCACACACATACACCGTTGTCGCCAGCACTTGTTGTTGGTCCTCATCCTGTTAGGCTGTGTTGTCAAGCTCTGTAAAGCCTCTCTTGTCCCTAATAGGGCAATCTGTCATGATTCAAAAGATCAGATGAGGACACTGAATTAGCAGCATCTCTGAACATTGTCATGTCACTGCAGCTTTGATGTGTTCTATCAATTTGTTCAGTCCACAACTTTAGTTTGGGCCAGAAATCTGAACCTGTGTCATTATTTTACCCGCTCTATTTTGCTATTGTTCCCCTCAACACTCTATCAACAACTACAAGCCGAGACATGTTCAGTTTTGTTTTTGCAAGGTCAACAAAAGTACAACTGTCACCAAAATCACTGTCATTATCACTGTAGCCTGCTGCTTTCCCTATGGAACCCAGCAGGTTGGCATGCAAACCATATCGATAAATCATGTGTAAAATGTCTTGATTCAGCAGAACAAAATTACTATTTTTACATTTACTTTAAACTAAACACCCACAAACCCGCAATAGAATATGAATATGTATATATATATACGTATTCATATATTAATATATATATATGCCGGAAATTCCCCATCCCTGTTACTATAAAGGCAAAATACCAGTGGTTCCACTTGCTTTTTGGTCTATGCATCTCATCCCTGGGGAGTAAAAAGTAATTTGAGAGGTTATATGAGCTGCACAGAGACATGAAGCTGCACAAAGGTCTCCAGGGAATAGTTTGGTGGACAGCAGGCTTTAGAGCTATGCCCAACGCTTCCAGGTGGCCCCATCACTCAGAGGAACACTAGACTTGGCATGAACACTTGACCCTCATGGCTTACAAACAAGACAGCTGAGTATTTACGTGGCCTATATTTATAACCCCAACGCTTGCTGAGCAGTGTGTACAATATTCAGTCATTAGAATGTAAAAATTTGTTTTATGTTTGCAATTTCTTTGAAAATGAAAAAAAACGGCGTGACCAACATGAAGGAGCTGTGTAACTTGACAGGTTCAGAGACTATCCGACGCTGCGTACTTAGATCCCTACCAACAAGCCAGTATAAAAAGAGAAAGGAAAGCAGGACAACAGACTAAAGTATAGCACCTAAAATTAATGAAAAACCCGTTTTTTTCATCTCACCCTCTGTTCTTTGTCAGCAGTCAGCCCTAACAACACAGCTCATTTTTTCCAGTGCCTTACAGTGAACAGGATTCATCATGCACTGTATCAGTTCTGTTTTGGATCACAGGTTGACACCTCTCTGAGGCGGTCTTGCTATCATTAACAATGATGTTCCTTCCCAAATACAGCGATTGGGCCTGGGGAAACCCCTTGGCTCTAAAGGAACACTACTAGATTTACGTACCTCTAATTTACTTGCTTCATAATATAATGTAATATAATATAATATAATATAATATAATATAATATAATATAATATAATATAATATAATATAATATAATATAATATAATATAATATAATATAATATAACATAATGTAATATTTGCTAGAATAAGAAAAATCCAGATAAAGGCTTTGTAATTACAAGTTTTTGCCACTCGCCAGTGTACATAATTCCAATGTTGCCTGGGTGGGTCGAGCTGTTTTATTATATTCAGCACATAACTGACATGCCTGCACAATGATCCACAGGCTTTTCATCTGTTCCTGGCATGTCCCTGCATAGCAGACAGTGTCTGGGATTCCCAAAAATGAATCAGCCACCATCAATTAGGACATTATTTGGGAGTTTCTTGGGTATTAGGACAAATTTGCAGGTGAAATTCAAGTCTAATTTAACATAAAGTGACATGTAGGGTAAGACAATAGTCAGATAGTAGTAAATTGTCCTTTTAAATAAGTCAAATTTTCATCCAGTTCATTTCTCAAAAAAAATCAGGAAAAAATGGGACTGGTAAAATGTTTGCTAGCAATGGGAATAATCAAATAAAATATCTCAAAATGGTACCTAAGAAGCGTTCTGGTGTCAATGCTTGCAGTGATTTCCTATCACTGAATAAGGACTATTTCCATGTCAGTTATCTAGGGATGCTTTAATGCGTGTTTGTATATTTCAGGTATAGGCACCTATGTTGTGTGGAGCATCAATTGTCTACACACAGTACACCAGCTGGTTTTACTAATAAACACATCCTCACCCTGAAAGGAGGAGCCATCAGGAGATTCAGCTGTTGAGGTGTTTAGTGTTCAGGTAGTGAAAGCTTGCAGCCTGTTGGGACTCCATGGCAAATGCTTGGGTATCTCTGGAGGATGTCAAATATCCTTGGGCTGTCTTTACAGCTAACTGATACCCAAGGCATCCTCTCAAGGAATTGTCATGGAATTTGGTCTGCCTTGATGTTTTTCCACCATTGCCCTGTTGATTGTCCGTAGGAGGGGCAGTGTGGACCATTGCCTAGTTGACTGAGGTCCAGTGGTAGATTTCCCATTCACCACGGGAGCTTAAACTCAGCTTAAACTCAGACTTTCACCTTTGTTACACTAGGGCATTTCAATGCCAATAGCAATTTCATTTGAGACCATTTGAGAACATTTAAAAATCTATCTTTAAGTGTGCTTCTTAGGTCTTTTCAAGCAGACCTCTGTTCTTAGTAGCCTCATGCCTCATGAGCTCTACACCTCACACACTGTAGGACTACACCTTTTTTTTATGTAATTTTACGTGCCAGTTACAGAAGAGTTTTGTTTAGATTTTCTCTTACCTCCAGGTAGGCTGATGGGTCCACAGCCATGCCCCTCCACGTAGTTTTCTACGGTAATGTAAATGTCCTTCTTGCACAGCCTCCACAGGCCAAAGTGGGCTGCATGGCAGGTCTCATTAAATTTTTCCACCTGTGGGCTCAGCACTGCCCAGTAGTCTGTTACCACTGCTGTGAATGAGCAAGCAACACCAACCAGCAGCACAAAGATGGCAATCTTTATCTTGGTGCGCTTGTGCATGTTTCCAGCAGTTGAGATTTCTTTTCAATCAATATTCTTCCTTTTGTTATAACAACAGTAATGATAATAATAATAGTAGCAGGAGTAATAATAATAATAATAATAATAATAAAACTCAATACAATTTGATGTTCCGCAATGTGAAAGCTTTGGTCTGTCCTAGGGGCTTCTTTCCTCTGTGACAACAAAAAGCTTCCCGGAAAAACTCTTCTTGCTTTCTCCCTCCGCCTAAGACTCTCTCCCCTTGTTGCAAAGCGGAGCCTCTGGTTTGAAGGGAAAGTGGCCAGACTGCTCCTGTCCTAGTTACGAATCCTCTCCTCCCTACTCACTATGAGTTGCCGCACAACTTAGGGGATGCAAGTTTAGTATTACAGCTGTTGAGGTACATCAGAAAAGTTGATGACAAAACCAACTGTCTGGTGCATGTGTTATTAAGTGTTGGTTGTGTGTGTGTGTGTGTGTGTGTGTGTGTGTGTGTGTGTGTGTGTGTGTGTGTGTGTGTGTTTCTATGTGTGTGTGTTTGGGGGGGGGGGCATTGGATGCTATAAATATGACTTTTGAGTCAAGTTGTCAGGCTGTCTACCTATCCAGTTACAAGTGTGAGTTGGTAGAGACATGCAACATGCTGTAGATTGGACTCACGTACACAGTTTTCTCTGATCCATATTTACAAACCTTCAATATGCATCGTGAGAATAGTTTTCCTACTTTCCATCTGTCCACACCTGTGGCTGTGTTTTCCCTCATTGCCCCACTGTCGCACTGCATTGGTGGGGATTTGTCTTTGTAAACTATTTATACGGAGAAAGTGGATGTGTTTATAAAGAGCAGCAGCTACGCCCCCGAATGTCAGAGAACTGAGGAGTTTCCATAATTAAACAATGCTGTTTTTAGTTTATACTGTCAGGATGCCCACTTACCACTATGCCTTATAGTCCAGATTATGTTTAATATCATAACTGTTTCCCTACTGAGATACTTAGTGTCTCATCTCTACAGTGTCTAGGTAAAATCTTTCTTTAATATCCACTTGTCCTGAATGTCTCACAAGTGGCTTTTTTGTATGTGTTCATATCCTAACCTCTCTCCATCTATCAAGAAACATTTATTTTCCTGCAGTGACATACAATTTATTTTGTTGTTACAGGGAGTACGAGTGGAAAAGCCCCCCAGCAAAGGCCCAACAGAGGATACAATCATTTCTCTTTAGAAAAGGAAGCCCGAGCTTTTATAAGTGGTATAATGTGTAAAGTTCCCCGTGTTTACTGCAAGTGAGGCGAAGTGTAGCATGGAAGTTACAAACAGGCACAGCACAGACAATGAACAGAAGTGGGCCTTGAGAAAGCATTGATATTCCACTGTACTAAGGAACAGATAATGATATCTGTGTTAGGGTAAGAGTTTTACTTTACAATAATTTACATTTTAAAGTGCTTGTACTTTCTCCATTCTGCTGTATTTTATTCGGAAAAAAACAATTTCACTTGCAACTGTCATTGCAGAGCACAGTGTGTGAGACACAAGCCCTCATCTTAGGAATCTCACACCAAGCAGAGATGTGTTAGACAGGTGAAAATGTCATTAACATTTATCTACTACACTGTAAGAATATTGAACATATCTCATTTTACAACCTCTTTTCTAAAATTTGGTTAGTTAGATGAAAAAAAAAAACTAAAGAAAAAAGTTGTCATAAAAAGAAGCTCACCAAAAGTTGTGCTTTTACAGATTTAGAGGGCTTGGATTTTTTCTTTAAAAAATGAAAATGTACTCCTTGTACTACTATTGTAAAAGTATAAGAAAATATTCATTCAAAGGTGTTTTTTTCATCGACAGGAAGACACAGCTATAAAATAAGACGAGGAGGAGAAAAAGAGACAAAATGTAAATGAAAAAAAGGTGTCCCTTTGATAATTCCCCTACAGTAAATCACATTGGCCCACTTTGAGTCTCTTTATGAGACTCCCTCCTTGTGTGAGCACAGGCAACAGTGAAAGTCAAAAAGTTCTCACAGCGATAAAAATAGAACTTGAGAAATAACTGCAAACCTGCATACACGACAAGTTAGCACACATATGAGTATAGTCTCAGCTGAGGGATCAGTTGGGCGCTAACTGCACCCAACCACTTATGCCCCAGAAGACATTGTAGTTCTTCCCCTCCACAGCTTCTCAATCAAATCCTCAATGAAACAACCTCTACTTTAATTCACTTTTCTTCCTCCCTTTGCCATTAGTGTTACTGTCTTGGATTTTTTTCACTGCCTGTCTCCTTTTTTGTAGATTTGCCAACACTCTTTTGGGCCATGATATCATTTCACTCACCATTTTACCTACTCAGATATGCCAAAATGAGGACTCCGGCTTTACAATAAAAATCAACAGCAAACAGGAGCAATCAGGCTTTTAATAAGTCCAGTTTATCCATATGGTATAAAGCACTGCCAGTATTTGGACATGAAACTGAAAAGTGGATGCACTCCAAGGGTGTCCAAATCGAGGCAATACCTTTCCCTGCTGTAAACTGCAAAATGTTTTGTCTTTCTACCATCAGAGCAATTTTACAGTGTGCAATAATGGAAAAACTGAAAACTTACCTGTAAATACAATGATTAGATGTCTCTTGTTTCCAACAGAATTTTTGATAACATTGGCAATTACTTGAGGATGGAAGGATGAAGGTCCTAGATTCAAACCTACTGACTGAGTTTGCTTGTTCTTCTCTAGTTGAAGGCCTGTTAACCCCCCCCCCCCCCACACACACACACACACATTTTTTTCAATATTAGTTCATTTATGAAGTGGAATTAAATTAGTTCTGATTATGAGGTTTTACATATCCACATAGTTCTCTTTGGCTAACATGCAGGTTTGGTGGCTCAGTGACTCTAAATTGCCTATATATTGGGAAATTGTCCCTATATGTGTTATCTGTTGATAGACAGTGACTTGTCCAGAGTGTATCCTGCCTCTCGTCCTTCTTGTAATATAGAATATAAATATTCTTTTAATTAGATATATAGTGAGTGACTCAACATTTACATGAAATTGTATTTATATGATTTGTGTATGATAAATGAAATTAAACTTATACAGGCAATGTAAGCTACTAGCATGTTATATTATGTCACCTTTTTCTGATAAAAGATTTCAGCCTAAACTGATCAGTCATCTATTTGTCCATATTGATTATTCAGTTAAATTGCTGCTATTGATTCTTTCAGTTAATGATTCAAATCATTAGTCATTAGTTAGTCACTGGATTACACACGTTACAGAGAGACCGATTTCAATTTGTAGTGAGGATTTCTTTGCACCAGGGGCTAAGGAATTCATTATTTTTGATACAGGTCCTCATGAGTACAGAAAGAAAAATGTGTGTTTGTGAGTGTGAGAGGTGCACTTATGTGTTTGTGCATGTTCACACTTGTATGTGTCACACATCACACTGAGCGTGTGGTAGCCTGGATGACAATACCAGATACACGATCCACAGTGAACTCTTAATGAGTCCACTTCTCACAACTCACAATCATTTTGAATGACGGCACTGATATAATGGCTTCCATAGGAGCTGCAACCCCCAACCTCACAGACTTTGGCTGGTTCAACATTTGACCTTTGTTGCTTGGAGACAGCCACACTGGAGCTGTAACTATAGGTCTGGGTCCGTCCTCGGGGAGGGCTCTGGCTCTTCAAACATCTTCCAGGGAAAATAATCTCATCCTGTGGACTAATGGTGGGGACAGAGCCTGAACCACTACACCTTATCGACTGTAGTCACAGAGGACACATGGCCATATTCATTATGGACTACCATGACTGCTTCTCAGTTGCAGGGAAGAGACCTCACTGTTAAAGTCAAAGGGGTAATTGACGACTCTTTGATGACTCGGAAAAAGTTCATTCGTATTTTTAAATCACTTTGCAGTCATACTTGCTCTCAGTTGACACAATGCGTCTAGTCCAGCTTTCCACTTGAATACCAGTGAGATCTCATGTGCGAACACTGCACGCAGACCCAAATGTGTGATCTGTGTGTAACAACGTAGAATTCATAATTTAGTGATGTAGTAATTGACAAGCAAAATCAATTATCTACCTGATGAAAGACTGCATAGAGAATGAGAAAAGCAAATGAATCAGCCTTTGTGAATTTTATCTATGAAGAGACAGTTTGGATAGAGCTTATTATCTCAAGCTACATTTAAAAAACAGTCAATTACTAAGCCTGACAATCTAATGTAAATTGTGTTATTGAAATTTACTTGCAATATCCAAAGAATGTAATACTATACAGCAACAGCTGGACTTAGTAAAAAAAGAAAACAAAACCAACTGGGCCCTGGCAGTAAATGTAAGGGAAACTAATATGATTTTTCTCAAACATCCCAGATGTCAGTAAAACAAATACCACTTCACAACAGATTATGAAAACATCAAACAAAGTATATATACCCACTTTGGTGAAAGTAAAAAAAAAGAAATTTTAAAAATCACAGTATCAGGCAGTTTCAACATGGCGGTGAATGATTCCAAATCCTGTTTAAAATCTGGTTTCAATTATTTTTGATAGTGTTATTCTGCCCATTGCGCTACACTGTAGTGAAGTATAGGTCCCACTCAGTCATCATAGTTGGGGATAAACACCCAACAGAATCTCTAAATACAGAATTCTGCAGATACACTTGGAGCATACAAATCCAGCCCCCGAGACACCATTCATTCCAAAGTCCTCTAAACACAAGAGCTGAGCCAAGGAAAGAGTCCCTGTGTCGGTTGTTGCCGGGACTGACTGCCCCGTTCTCAAACACTATCTGACTAGTCTCACGACGACGCTGCTTTCCAAACACCAGTCAGTAAAGATACCTATTTGAAACACTGAAAAGCAGAAAGTAGAGCAAAAGTACATTGGGAGGTTATCTATAAATTAGCAGTCTCCCTCTTAACTGTCAGAGACAGAAAGCACAGGCGGATCCTAACCAAGTGTAGGCTCAGTGACCACTAACACTTCAGTTCTGTATTTTCCAAATTTCAATGAGCTACATGACACTGCAAAATTAAAAATACACCAACATGCCACAACAGAGTGACAGTGAATTGCCTAGACACACACATACCCAAGCACACACATACATGCACTCACATGCGCATGCACATTTAATATACTATGAAATTATGGTTGATGTATATTTTTTTATTTACAGCAAACTTGGTGTTGTTTTATTGTTCTTTTTTTCTGTTGGACTTAACTAAATGATATTTTGACGGTTTGGCAACATTTTTTTTTAAATTCATTACCATTAAATTTGAAAATGAACTTGAAATAAATCATTGATTGTTATTTCTAAAATGATTAACCTTCTTTGATACAGGATTTAGAACATTCTGTTTTGTAAAATTCCTTCTATAACTTTATAAATGAAAACGACAGGTAGTCACTCAGAATATTTTGTTTTTTCTGGGCGTTGAAGATGTAACATAATGTTCAGCCGCCTCTGCCTTATAATTCACAACAGCGGCTTCTGATGAATGACAACCTCATTTATCAAAAGCTCAGTTTCTTAGGCATTTAAAGTGGAGAAGGTAAAATGCACTGTTCATTTTTACAGTGATGATTGAGTGTGGATGAACTTGACAGGTTCAGAAGGATGATATTTACTTACAGTCTTTCTGAGGTTTTGATATATGAGGGACTTAGATTCATTACTGAAGCTGCCGCCTGCCGATGAAGGTCCATTACTGTCTGCTGTGGTTCCAGCCTTCCTTCTTTTACCATTTTTTAAAAAAATCAGTGCGCTCAGTGTTTTTGAGGGAGTTTTTCCCCTCCTTGATAGAGACCTATTGCTGGGTTAAGAACCACTGCTGTAAAGTCCGTTGAGTTTGTGATACTGGGCAGTAAAAATAAACTTGACTTGCTTGACCAATTATCATGGTGATAATAGAGAGCACTTGTTTGAAATATTTTCAAAATCTCTATGTATACTTAAGGGTTTTTTCTTTCTAGGGCTTAAATAATTCATATTTACAGGTATAGTCATATGATACTTGTCATCGGATAAGCTGCATTTCTGCAGATATTGTAAAAATAATTGGATATCTTACACTATGCCACAAGGATCTGATGTTTTTAAAGTATCATAGCAGATGAAAAGGGTTAAGCTGCAGCTGCTGCTGGCTAAATTAAATCTTCGCACAGTGACAGATGTCATCCTAATGGATGCCTGTGGTTCCTGGATCGACAGCATGGCACAGATATCAACAGGGAGTGAGGAATCAAGCCCCATGCCGGGAGAAATGTCAGCCATTTTAAATTTTCAGAAAAAACTGGGGAGGAAAGAGAGCAGCTGTGGAGATTGAATCTCTCAAGAGGAAATTGCATCTGGCTTTCACATTTGTCCTGTAACCTCACATAATGTTACACTAGCATTACTGCTGATTAAACGTTGATTCCCTCATATAAATGAATGAAATGAATGATGTTGTTTTCATCGTTGGTGACTTGATAATAATTTGTGAAAATAACAGTGAAATTATACTAGTCTGACTCCCCCTTAGATGACATCAGCAGAATTGCCCATTTTCTCTGTGTGCACTACTTTAGATTTTAAAACTCCCCTCAATTTATACAAAGTTTTTACCTAATCTGTATATACACCATTATTACAAGATCCCAAAGTGTTATGGGAGCAGATGTATGATTTAAAGCTACATCTAAAAATATCTTTGAGAATTTTTTATTGACTAAAATTACAACTGGGGAATTGCCTTTCCAAGTAAAACTGTTTTTTGTTTTTTCTAGTTGTTGTTATGGCTTTGTGTGTATAAGGCTTGGATAAAGACAGCTGAAGTATGAACTGGTGTGTCATCTACCATTTGTCATACCAGCAAAAAAGGTTACAAAGATAGAGCCTGAGTCAAGAGCCCAAAGTGTTTTTTGTTTTTTTTATCAACCCCGCACAGTGAGGTACCAAAACTAACAAGCATGTTGGCTAGTGCTGTGACTGGAAAGGTGGCCCTGCCATTTTCCTCTCAACTACTAGAGGAAATGTTTCACTAGTGTACAACAGGAGGGAGGTGGAGTGGGAGGGAGGGGCACAGCTTAGTTGTGGATGAAAATACCAGTGAGGGTCCATGGCATCAAATTCACAGGACTTAACAGACTGGTTTATGGGCTGAGGAGAGGGGTAAAGAAGAATCGCTCAAATAAAGGGCTGGAATGGGGGAAACAAGGTCATCAGGCCAGCACAGGATAACAAAGATACATTACACGCACGCAGAATGAAAAATACGTATTTTAATCCAAGGCTTCCCCTTCTCCCCCTCACTGACTCAAATGACAACTATAGCTGGGACAGCAAGGACTTTGCAGCGATTACACGCCCTCTCATGGCACTATTTATTGACACACACAAGGCAATCGCTGTGACACTGATTCACGAACCAACAACCAAATTAAACCTCAGCTAAAATACTGCTGCTGAAAATATTCAACTGGGAAACAAACCATGAAGCCACACAAACAATATCTACTCCACTCCAGCTCATGTTTGGAGACAAGTAGACAAGCTTTTCAGAGTCTGTATGAGCATTTGGGTGCCTGTTAGTTCAGTCAAGCATTAAGTTGGCTGATGCAGATTTCCTTTAACCCCCTGTGGTTGCCTGACTGTCTGCCGCAAAGTTTCCTAGCAGAGCCCATCAACCCTGCATCATTAACTAAATACCTTGTCTACGAGCAAAAAGAAAAGGCTGAGTTTCTTCATTCAGCTAATTCTCAGCTCATATTTTACATGAAACAACAAGCAAGGAGAGGTTACATGTGATTAAAAAGCAGAGTTTTGGATAAACCGTGATAGCTGATATTTAATTCTGTTCTAATACAAATCAGAATATTTCTTAATGAGTAATACCAAAGGTACTTAAAAAATATTTTCTTGAGTTTTTTTTCATCAATCACTAAACCAATCAACAGGATAATTAGGTCTGCATACAAATGTAGCCATTCTGTCAATATCCATCATGCAACGGTCGAAGTGTCAGTTTCAGCAAAACATCATCACACAAAATTGTCATTTCCTTAAAAATGATCATTTGCCAAAAAATTCTCATTAATATGGAGCGATGAACAGAAAATGAACAGAAATGAGAGAACAGAAATGGGAATTAAAGTGTACTTTCTTGCAACATGAACAAAAAAGCTGTACCAGACAAAAACCCTCTCAACACAAAGGCAGTAAATGCAGAAACAAGGGTAATATTAATTAACAGCAATGCATACGATGTGATGCCACCTCTGTTTTTTTACACACTTTAACAATTTGTCTGGACTAGGGAAGGAATTCATTTGTCCCATACATCGTCCCTGAGCGCATGGAGAGCAAACTGTACAGACAGTCTGGACAAATAGCGTTAATACTGATACTTTACAAAACGCACTGGAAGGTACTGTCATTACTGTGTGCCTTGCAATTTTTGTTGATATATATCTACAGAAATCTATATTCATAGTATGAATTTGTCATAGTGGGGCAGTGTTCAGAGTCATAACATATATTTCACATACTGTAACATACATATTATCACATGACTAACATACAAGCTTTAGAGAGGTTACTGTGATGCAGTAAAAGTATTTAAACGGCAGTTGAGAAGGCTTGAGACTATCAAAGGTGTACAGAATAAGTTAGCACCAGTCGTGTTAAGTTACAAACAAATACAATACAGTAATACTCAACAATCACATGAATCACTTCATCTTTGCAAACAATTCTGAAGACAAGCGTCTTTTTTGTCTCAGAATAAAAGAAATAAGTTCATTTTCAAAACACTATACAGCTACCTCAGAGAAACATCATTACCTGAAGTTCAATATTTAGAATCTTTATTATATTGAGCATCAAGTCTATAAACGGTTAACTCTTCATTCTTTTATCAAGTTTTAAATGACAAAAAGAATACCCGAGCTAGTTCAATATTTTCAGCCTTTCTTTAAGAACAGAAGTCACTCACAAATAGCGGGTATCACATTTAGAATTAAACTGCTAAGGTATTGCTACAAAATGTCTGCATCGACTTTCTGAATACGATATTCTTGTAATATAAAGTTGTTTTGATTTTAGTTTTCCACTTCTTCCAAATGAAACACAGATTGGCACTTTTCTGTTACAGAGGGATGCAAGAAAAACAATTTGAGTTCTGACCTTTCAGCATCGCTGCTGACTGAACAGCCCCGGGGAGGAATTGTCCTTTCTCATCAACTGTAGAATGGCTAATGTGCTCCATAGAGCTTATTGTTTTACACAGCAATACACTGCTGACCTCATACCGGCGTGGTCCTCCTGTTAACTCCATCTTTCAGATCTTTCTGGAAGCAGTTGTGGACTTGTAAAAACCCAGAGTCCCTCTCAGGACTATAGGGCCCTGCAGTCCCACTTCCGCCCTTCAGAGGGTCCCTACTAAGGGAGTAAAGGGATATATCCCCCATCGGCAACCCCATTCCCAACCCTCCTCCTCCTCCTCCGCCACTTCCTCCACTGATCTTCATCCCCACCGGGGAGGGCTCACGGGACGGGTCAGTCGACCTTGAACTAGAGCGTGAGCGCCTTCGTCTGTAGCGGTAACTTGGGATACGAGAGTAAGGTGAAGAGGAGGGTATGGTTTTGATGAAGTCTCGTCTGGCTCGGAAGCGCGTCTCTTTGTTTTTCTCAATATATATGTTGACGGCAAGAACGCCCACTGACTCGGCCACAATAAAGGAGAGGGCACCGAAGTAGAAGGACCAGCCGTAGTTGTACTGGTTCTTCTTGTCCTCGTCTTTCTTGTCACTGGGATCGCCGGCGTTGCTGGAGATGTAGACAATGATGCCAATAATGTTGCTCAGTCCTGAAGACAGGGCAGATGAGAGATGAAGGGATGAATGTTAAAGGCAAAGATGAAAGAAAAGCTCAGCACATGGATGTAAAATGCCTAAAGTTTAAGCACAAAAATGAATGATAAAGCCTATAGATTATACCACAGTATGTGTAAATGTTACCACTGTTATTTGTTACAGCACTGTATTCATCAAGTGGCTGATTCAGTTTGGGTTTATAAGTCTATAACCATCAAAATCCAATGGCTGAGAAAACCAGCTTTATGGGTTAAATCTCGTATTGAGTAGAATCCTCTTGATGAAAAAGGTTTTGTCATGAAAGAGCAGCTTTAATATTCACACCTATCCTGCAGATTTCAGCCGCTTACATCCCACTTTGCAGATGCAGAGAGATGAATTTGTCACTGCCAATCAGAGAGAAAAACGGATTGGAGGGGGAAGGAAAATTCACTGTAAGGATTTATTAACACATAAGCACTTATTTTGTTGTGCTATGTGTCAAAAACAACACTATGCCAAAGAGAAGAGCACATTTAGTATTTTTTTGTAGTATAGAAGAAGTTAGGTTAATGTTCAAAGGAAGAGATCAAACTTGATTTGTAACACTGACACTAACAGGAAACATTCTTGTATTGTGTCTGTCCTCTCCTGCTTGATTTCGTCCTTTTCCTCTGCCTTCGAAATTATACAAAATAGATTTGTTCTTGCCCCGTCCTACCTGCAGCCACAAACAGGATGCCAGCACTGAGCAGGATGTTGTTCTTGCCGCTGTAGAGGCGTCCAACCCCGACACACAGGCCACCTAACATCAGCAGGATGGTGCTTAGGATGGGGAACAGGCTCGATGCACGCACTATACCTGTTCATAAGAGACAGAGGGTGAGTGTAGCCTTATTGTTAGTACAAAATGAGACACATGTTGGCAAGACACTGTTGTATAAATATCAAAGATAGAGAAAATGTGAGAGAGACATGTTTCTTCATTGTGAATTGCCCTTAATAATAAATTTAATTAGAAGTCGTTTAAAAACATGTGTTATATTAACTGCATTCTACTAACACATAGGACAAACTATGTCAAATAGTTTGTCATAGTTAGTTCTTGGATAAGATGTATCCAACTGTACACACGTAATACCAATCAAATGAAAACTTGTGAATTTTTTAAGCTAGTCTTTAAAATAACAATCCTGGCAGCCCTGGCAGACACTTGTAGTTACTCTTCTCTATTTTTAGGAAAAAAAAAAAGAGGGACTCAGGTTCAACTGATTAATGCATCAACATACACTATTAGCAGATGTTCCTGTTTTCCATCACACCAACAAAGTGAGTGCAGGATTGAATTGCCGTCGGCCTATTGAAATTCATCAACAACAGAAAATATGGGGACATTGGTCCTTGGGGACAGGGCATCACACTGGAAACCAGTGCCTTTATTAAACTGCCCTGGTCAAATGCGAGATGTTCCGTAATGTGGGTAAAATCCTGTTTTAGACAACCCCTATTACTCATCAGCACATACTGTAATGCACTTCATCATCTCCATAGCTCCAATTACTGTCATGACATCCGGCTTTTGTGGGGGAGGAATAGATGTCAAGACACATTAAGTACCCTTGTGATAACTCCATCATCACTCAAAAAAAAAATAAATAAAAAGAGTGGATTAAGGGTTGAAGTGTTTGAAGATGAAGAGGTTGCAGTGACTTACGTAAGATGTACTCAGAGCTGTCTGTATCGTAGTCATTATCCTCCGGAAAATGATTGATCCGAAAACAGCTTCCTTTGTTGATACCTGCAGAGAAGCCAAAAGCGCACCAACTGTAAATGTGACTGATGTGTCGCTTTATGGGGGGAGGAAATGACAGCCATTAAAGGAAAACGCTGTGTCTTTATAATAGAGCTTGAAATGAGAAGAATTAAGACAGCCATTGAATCCGCATGCAACTTTCATGATCCTTAGACAAATAAGTTGTAGTTATCAAACTGGGGCCTGTTTTTGGGCAAGATTTTCTAAAGAAGTACTAAACTGCCCTTTTTTCACATCCAACCATGTCAGAAACCATTTGAGGATAGGCTGCTGTGGATCTGAGATACTGGAGTTCCCAAGCCCTCAGGCACCTTCTATTCAAAGACCTCTTCTTCTCACTGAGAAAATCTTCCTTCTGCTTTTAAGCGAATTAAACATTGGGGCATTATGAATATTGAAAGGTTAGACTCTGAATTAGAAGTCTTGTGCGTGATTTTGCTGCTGCCTCCTGTTATCTCTGTCCTTATTATTGTGTTAGGTGCTCTACAACTATTCTAGACACCCATACAACACCTGTGGATGTATCAGCTGACATGGGAGCTATCTGTAAATTAATGACAAACACATAGACTAGACTTAACATGCTGTGATTTCTTACATCCACTGTGCTCTTGATTATTCTTGTGACAGAAAAAATCCTCAATAATCCATGTTGCATTTTCATAGTTTGGGTGCTAAGGTAAGGTCACGGCCCCTCAGTGGGGAGATGAGCTTTAAAAATCACTGTCATAGAAACCAGTTATACAGTCCAAACAATTCTTCCTGCTATTGAGTGTGTCACAATGAATCAGGGAAATTCCGAATTGCTAATATGAAAAAAGTTCAAGTCAGAAGATTAGAAAAACTATGTTATCAAATACCTCATAGCAATTATTATTCAGAAGTGTTAAAGTGATCACAAAGTGCAAAGATAAAGTGTTTCAATTCTGTCAGTTGACTTAATTTAATAGGTATTTAAATGTTCTACTGAGTACATAGATGATTAAAGCTGTCAGCACTGATTTGTTTGTATAAATAATTTGAAATGACTTCTTCAAGGAACCTGAAGTTTCAAATCTTTCCATCCAAAGAAACAGTTCAAACCTATTTATTTTATTAAGTTGCAGTTTTAACCCATTTAAGGGTAACGGAGTGGAGTTCTCAACTACCGATAGCTCTACGGAGAAATGTAGTTACAAATATGTTCACATTTTTTGTTTATTGTGTGTATGCATGTGACATGATACATATCCCTACTGAAGGTGATACACTATTTCAACTGGTGGCAATAATGCACCAAAAAGGCTTTGCTAATGTTTTTATTATACACATGATGTGTTTTTTTGAGAGCACTGAGTATAAATATAGTTTGCTTCTTTACAAGAAGAAGAAAATTCAACAGAGCACCTTTAAAGCCATTGCACTTCAGGTAACCTGTGGCTCAGTTTTGACATTCATCCTCTCCTAAATATACTGGTGTAAATACTAGACAGTGGTCTTCAAGTGATGTGGGTGTGGTCAGTGATGGGCTGAATTGTGGCTACAAAACCGTCTCTTCTATGCCTGATTGGCTCTATGCAATCTGGTCGGCATCGTCTCTGGCTTAATGGCATTTTGTGGTAGACAGCTAATCTAGCTGAGTGACAAATTCTGGGGCAGAAATGTGTTATGCGGTGAGACATGCATTCAGCTTGTTTGTTAAGTCATAGTGATACACATAGCTTGTTAAGGTGAGAGACTCCGAATGTAAACAAAACAGTGTTTGTTTACCAAGGGCACCTTCAACAAGTTTCCTACTTAGTACTGCAACATGATTTCAGCCCTGCCATCAGCACAAGCCTTCAATGTGGCATCTGTCTGCACATCTTTATGGTAACTGTCTGAGACAGCTGGGGAGAAAATGGAAAAATGACAAAAATTAAATAATGACATATACTTAACAGCTCAGTTTATCTTCATTGACTCCACTCTATCAATATCAATCTTTCTCTTTCAACTCAGATCCTCAACACACTCTTACCAATATCATGTCTCAATTAACCACCTTTCTCCAGTCGCAAGATCTAAAATGTTTCTCTCGGTTTCCTCCAGTTTTATTATGTACCACGCACACTCTTTGGATCAATATTGAAGTATAGTCACTGTGTAATATATTCAATGACCTAGGTGTGTGAATGTTTCATATGAATGTATTTCATATTTATAAAATCAGTTGATTGTTTCATCTAAAATATGTAAGGAAAGCAGTGACAGGTGCAGGGTAAAGGACAGAAAGGAAATAATCAAGAATTTTTTTTTCTTAAAGTTTCATGCTGAAAGATCAAACAAAGAGTAAAGATGTGAATGAAAAAATATTATATAAATAAGCAATACATAGAAAGCCGGAGAGTTGATAATCTGAGGAAATGACGGTGAGAAAGGTAGAGAAAGGAGAGAGAAAGAGAGTGAGCTCAGTAGGGGAGGTATCTCCCCAGAGCCCATCTGTCTGAGAGACCGGAGCTCATCTTTTATTACTCAGCATAGCTTCACCATGGCAACCTCCCCCCAGCAACCCAGAATCACATTTCTAGCTCCACTTCTCAGAGGACGCCTTTGACATCTTGCTAATGCATTCACTGGGCTTACACACACACACAAACACACACACACACACACACACACACACACACACACACACACACACACACACACACACACACACACACACACACACACACACACACACACATTCAGATGCTCCACAGAACCATGCAACACACAAAAACACACAATTACAAAGGCACAAAAGCAGAAAACAGCCTTTATGATACTAACAAGCTCATATGATCACATTAACTAAAAAACGCTTGATGAAATGTTGGCTTGCGGCAAGTCGGCGAGATTTGTCCTTTCGAAGTCATAGCAAATGTCTTTTTGAAACATGTCATGTCTCTTAGTGCCACTCTAGCATGTTCACCGATCAGGGGTGAGTTGCTTAAGTGGGAGTTCTTGTTGTATTTCAGCATGACTGGCTGCAGAACAGGACTTCACTTTGTTTCCGTTAAAAGCTCATTTACAAGACGCGCTCACCTTCAGTGAACCTCCCATTTGTTCGACAAGAGACAACACTCATACAGATGTCTGTCTGTTTGACATAGAGACAAGGGTAATGTCCCTCTACAGTGTTAGCCAATGAGTCCTGGGGCTTACCCTTAATTTAAGCCACTCGTTTGACCAAATACAACAGGTTAACTTTCATCTTCTTCTTTGTTCCTAGAGGAACTTACCTCTAAGCTTGGAAATGAACCACAAAGGGCTAGACAGGAACTGAAAGAATAATTTTAAATTTTGACACCTGAAAAATGGATCAAGCAAAGAGGTAGCAATCCAAGTTTAGAGTGTATAGCCCAATGGCAAATTTGGCTGAAGTCAATGAAACATTAAAAAAACCTCTCTCATTGGGTGTCATCAACAATGACCTACCCAGAGTCTTGGAACGTCTTTTGGCTCAGCTAGTATCAGTAGCTGCTTCAGTTTGCCAACTGAAGCAGTTAGACTGTCTTTCACAACGGTGTGGTACAAGTCCTGATGTGACGTGTGTGTGTGTGTGTGTGTGTGTGTGTGTGTATGTGTATGTGTGTGTGTGAGAGAGAGAGCAAGAGAAGGTGTCTTATTTTCCCCCTTCCAATGATATGAGTCGAGAAAGAGACGACAGCGACAAAGACCAGAGATGCTTAAGAGCAGCGAGCACTCCATCTCACTTCTGCTGATGATACTCTCAGGAGTTTGAAGCAAGACAGAGGGAATGTGTCTTTTGATTACCTTTCCATAAATAGAAATGATTTTTTTATGTTAAGTTTCAGTAAGAGTAGTTACATTACAGAGCAAAATTTAATGGAAAAGTGAATTTCCACAATAGCTGCATACATCAGCTGTGAAACAGACCTCTCTGCAAGTTTTCCCTCTTCACTTGGAATCCCCCACCCACAACACTGTCTGATCTTTCTAGATGTCTGATGTCCCATGGAAACATGGGAGAGGCGAGCTTCCTTCCTTAAAAAGTGCTCATGTCATGGCTGCATCTGATTGCTCCATTTCCAGTGATGTAGTAACCTCAGATATGCCCAACAAATGCGCTCTTGTTATCAGTGACGAAATAATGAAGGTACGTCAAACGCCATGAAAACCATAATGATTTTATTGACATTATACTTATTAAGTAATATGACTTCAGCGTGTGTTTGATGGCAAAACATAAATAAGTGTGTACAAATATGGAAAGGTTCTACCTACGGGGCAGTGTGGAAGAGCTGATCAGCTAGAACCTGCAGAAACCTTCAATCGTGGTGTGTACAAAGAGAATGCTTGAAAAGTCAGCAACTGACTATTTCTTGTCTCAGGCTTGGTCTGACTGGCTCTTCGCACCGGAGGCAGTCTTGCAAATGTAAAGTTATTTATTTATTTAGACTATTTTTTTCTTCTTACTGGCTTAGTTGGTTTAAAGAAACAAAGATTTCAGCACCAGTAGCGATGAACAGCGCCACAACATGCGGGGCTGATGATGGAAGACGTCACCGGTGACTCTTTTCACAGATCAGTCGATTGATTTCATTGATTTGGCCATTTCCCAATGATGACATCGCTCGCAAAGGAGCGCAGTCGGTACCGTCCAAACGATATGGAGCTGCTGTCCCAACGCACGGAGCCCAGTCCAGGGCCCCTCAGGCGTGTTTGTCAGGGGTCACGGCTACGCGGAGGAACGGCCAAGAAAATGGCCAATGGGTCGATGTCTCGCTAAACCTCTGCAGCCGAAACTTATCTCGGTTTAAACGATTTTCTGGAAGGAGTTGCCAAGCAACCGTATCAGGTTAATGAGAAAATTACAAAAACCCTTAAATTATTGCTGTTCGAGCGAAATTTACAAAACGTGAAACATGAAATCATTATTATATTACTCTGTATCTTACAATCTTATCGTTACGTCTTTTTTTTCCCAAAAAACAATTATTTACAAGTAGAACTAATGTAAAGGTGTCATTACGCATACACGCGCTCACAGCACCGCCTTTACGCGCAACAAGCAGCGGTTTGCGACCAATTTCTCTCATGAAACATCATCCTCATATAACTTTCTATTGCAAATGCTATTCCATGCGATTAACAACAGGAGTGTGACTGATAATGTTTCACCCTTTGGGCGATTTCCATTTCGTGGTGTGTTGTCACACCACCCGAACTGAGACGCATTTATCGCTAACACTCTTTGACTTTTTTTTTTTGCACACAGGGCAGCGTCTCGGTTGTTTACACTCGGAGTTTGCAGTTGAAACATTTCTTCAAATCCAGTTTCATTCCAATCACACAACATGTAATGACTATTTGATCAACCACACTGCGCACATTGCCAACTCTACACATGTGGAACAAAGAATAGGAAGATCAGCTGGCGCATGATTATACAAAATGCCCCTTAGCACTTACTTGCAACAGGAAAGTTTGTGAACAAGCGAAGACCAACTTACTAGACTTTAATTACCTTCGATGCAGCAGATCCTCCACAGTCCGGAGTGCGTCAGGTCGCCTCTGACTTTCTTGGTTTGCATCTGGGTCTCGTCCGTGGTGACATTAGTGGCGTTGCAGATGTACGCCCGGGAGTAAAGCCAGTAGTCGGTGCCGATGGCGATGGTCATGAGGCTGAAGGCGGCGAAAGCCCCCACGATGGCCAGCAGAGTCTGAACACCTCGGTCACACCATGCCATGGCGTCTCATAACGTGCGGACCCGCCACAGCAGCTTACGCAGACAGCGAGGAGCGCATGGTGCCTCCGATTGTGGTCAGAAGACGCACTCGCATCTCGCGGTTTTTGCTCTCGACGAGCCAAGTCTCGATCCTCTGCTGCCTAATTGCTGCTCCTCTACCTCCCCAACTTCAGTCGGAGTTCAATCCGAGGCGCAGAGCTTGAAGCGAGGGCAGTTTTGCTTTCATTCTTCTGATATGTAGATAAATATCACGTCTTGATTCCTGCTACAGGTGGTTTAAAAAAATCTGGAGACGCATTCCTGGAACAAGTGCACCTTTATCGTTAATTCGAATGAAGATGAACATTTGCATCGGTCACACACGGCCGCGGCTTCTTTACAGTATACTTTTCAGTATTAAACTGTATGGTGGGGCAAAAGATGCAGCACCCTTCATCCCGACCACACCTTCCAAGGCTTCAGCCAAGCCAATGGGAAAGGGAGGGGGAACAGCTGCTGGGAGAAGACAAACACGTGCAGCGATCTAGACAGCAGGAGAACAGGGCATTTTCTGTGAGGAGAAAAGAGCCTTTGCAGTTTGTACATCACAAGAAATAATCAATCAGGTCAACAACATCATAGGTCATCGACCCAAGTACATAAAGAAAACACACAGATAAACGTGGACGCGGTTCTGAAACAGGGTTTCAGAAGTTTTCAAAAACACCTGGAGATCAAGGAAAAGCTAAAAGCGACACAAGTGACCGCTAGTGGAGATTGGGCAGATTGTGGTTGAACTACTGTAGCAGCAACTTTAAAGAGGTTGAAAGCATTTTCTTAAAAGATCCATCAAAACAACAATGAAGTTGGAACAGTCTGTATGCAAGATCACCCAGCTCATTAAAGTATCAGAAAAGGAACCACAAACTCAAATTTCATGTTCCTAAAAGACTGCAGTCTTATGAGGTCCACTTAGGGCCGGGCCTGTCACTTCAAGCCCTCGGTTGTTTGCAGATGGGGGTCTTTTCCTGTGGACCAGTCTTCTTTTTCAAACTGGCACAGAGAAAGAGAGGCACCCAGAGAGAGCCTGCAGTGTTCGGCCCTGGCTTCTGCTGTGTGCTGTTCCCATGCCTTTGACTGGGGGCCCCACTTTATGATCCCAAGCTCTGAATCACTTCCTGCTCCCTGCAAGGAAGGCAAAAAAAAGTGTAAGAAGTGTGTGTGTGTGTGTGTGTGTGTGTGTCTGTCTGTCTGTGTGGAGGGAGAGGCTGGAAATTATGGGAAGTATGAAGGCAGAAGAAGGAGGGCGGTGAGGATTAAGAGATAAAAGGGAGAGAGGGTGGAGGAGATGGTGGTGGTGGGGTAAAATGAGAATATGATAGAGAAAAGGTGCATGCAGGAGGATTAGGGAGAGTAAGAATATGTTAACAAGCTCGAAAGTTTCACATTCTACATATTAGGACCTGGAAGAGGACGATGTGCAGAATTTCTGGCTGTGATGCAGCAGAGTGGGCTCAGAACTCTGTGGATTGAGCTGGAGGATGTCCGCTGGACTTCACTGGTCTTAACAAAGGGGTAAGAGTGGGGGAATCAACAGGTGAGCAGCCGAGAGATGTGATGTTTTAGGTTGAGAATTAATTTGGCAGAATATCTTACACAAGTGCTCAGAAAACTTTTATACAATGGCATGATATATGATGAGACACCACCAACTGATTTTACTGCTGCTATAATGAATATGCCACTTTGTCTGATACACACACATCTCTAAAGCAGTGGTACAGAGCTGCTCAGTCTTTTTATGTCTATGATCCCGTTTCAGGTCCTCATGTTCTTATATTATCCTGCTGTTAATATGACATACATGCGGAGCAAGAGCATGGAAGGAGCTCTGAATGTATAATGACATATTATTTGAGAATATATCAAATTTAGTATACAAATCTAAGATAATAACCCAGAATCATCTAGCCCAGTTTTTATGTCACCTTCTATTACATATAATTTCACAGAGAGCTATAGGCCTTAATACAACAATGTACAATAGCTCTTAACTAACCCCAGCTCTGAGAAATTGTCAGGGTAGACAATTTAACAAGTTCTTTCCCTTCCTTCCATGTCTGGTATACACCAAGAGCTGTGGGTGGATAAAGGCAAATTACAAAATTAACCAGACTGCACTACCAGTCAAAAGTTTTAGAACACCCCCACAGTTCAAGCAGTGTGATAACCTTTAACGGTACAAAGGCTTAGTTACGGTATCCAAAAACTGAAAAGTATGTAAATTTCCTAGAAAACAAGTCTTTTACATGGAATAAGAAATTGAACTAAAGCTTTTCTGTAGCAATGGAAGAACATGAAGCCTAAAAGTTAAAGGAAATAATTCCTTAATGAAACCCTCTGTCTGTACAAATAAACAAACTGTGTGACCATAACTTCTGATGCTTTATAAGGACAATACTATAGTGCAGAAAGTAGAACTGTATGTTTCTGTCATAATGGTGAGAAAAAGGCAAGTAACAAAGGAAGAGAGACTGGATGGTCAAGGATTCATCCTACAGCAAGACAATGACCCGAAAAATTAGAAGAACCGAAGTAGATGGAGGCTTCACATGATGGAAGAGCAGCTCAGTCTCCAGACTTAAACTCCATGGAGCTGGTTTGGGATGAAATGGACAGAAGGTGAAAGCGAAGCAGCCTGCAAGTGAAACCCATTTACAGGAACTTCTGCAACAGTATCAGAAGGGACTATCTGAACAATTTTGGATTTCAATTATTTCAAAACATTTAATTGATTATTGAAAGAAGAGCACATGTGTTCAGCTGCCATACTTTGAATTTATTCAAACAAAAGGATTCCATGATCATTTCTTGAGGAATATAATCTCAATCAATTACATTTTATACATTGCACCATTAAAATTGAGGCGTTCTAAAACATTTGACCAGTGGTGTAAATGGGTAAAATCGAGTAAATTAGCAAGATATATAAGATTAAGATGTCCAATATAAGTCCAATAATTAGTCCAATTGCATATAAAGAGATCTCTCAAACTCCAAGATTAAAACTATGCAGAGCAGATCTAACGTTTACCGTACTGACCTACCATGTACGTACCCTGGCTCTCAAGCCATGTTGTCCTATTTCATTGCAGTCAGTGTGCCTGTGATTTTTTTCTCCCTATGCCTCGTGTTCAGTTGGTTTGGCTTCCCAGTGTATTCCCCTTGGGCTATTTTTGCATTCCGCCTAGAGGGTTTGGATTTTGTCTGATTGCTGCTATTTTTCTTGGTACAATTGACAAGTGGGCTGGTTAAAGTGGCCTCTGGTAATGAGAGTACACAGGGGCAAGTGATAATGAGTTTTATTCTCATCATCACCATGTTCCAAAGTTCTTTTCAATTTCACTACTTACTCTCTCCACTTTCCAGGCTCTCTGTTGTCCCTGCTTAACTTGACCGAGTGCTTTGGCGCAGCTTGCCCTTTCATTATGGTAGATGGTGTCTCCTCTGCCAGATTGCCCCCTGCCTCCTTTCTCATGATGTTTTCTTCTTCCATGCAGATTTTGGTCTGTGCCAAGAGCATCTCCTCCACAATCATTCTGAACTTGCCAAACAAGTATGGCAATGGTGATAGTGTGTTTGCACTTGTTTTGAGGTGTCTTCCGCAGTCTGGCCTATCCAGTAAAAGAGGGGACAGCATTACTGAGTGTGCCAATGTGCCAGAGCTTTTTAGAAAGGAAACTGGATGCGCTATCAAGGAAGTAATTTGTTATTTCTTTTGAAATTATTGTTAATTTATTTGATTTTGGCAAAATTGTTGTGCGCAGGCAGAAGCTTTTCGATCTTGAATCTTTTTTAAAGCAAATGAGAGAAAGAGGGACCAAGTGATAGGGATGAAGACCAACAGAGGCGAGGAGAGAGGAAACATAAAAACTTTGAATATTCAAAGGAGATATATGCTATCTGAGACATGTGGTGTGTGTTCAATTCAACTTCAAAGAAAATTATTATAAGCTTCAAGGCCAACCAAAGAGCAGCAGAGACAGAGTCCTGATTGTTTTATCCTTGCACATTCAAGATTGAATGGTAGAGATCAGTATAGCTGGGTAATAGCTTTTACACATATTTTGAGTTAGAATACAGTTTCTTTACAGAAATTGTCATCAAAAATATATAACTTATATTAAGCTATGTGCTGTATACTTAACTCACTATAATGCAATGGGGAACAACATGAGAGTCATTAGATAGTTTACCCAAGGTGTTTGACAGTTGACAACAAGCATGGCGTTTCCATAAATAAGACATATATGTACACTTTTAAAAAAACTGGCAAAAAAACTTAATTACAAGACAATGTTTCATAAAACGTGCAAAAGTGGTGAGTCTCTGTACTATGTAATGCATGATGTGATGTCACGACTTGGTGCTCATGATGAAGTCAGCTGCAAAAACGACTCCAGAGAATCTGTTTTTTTTTCCAAAAATGTGAATATGGTTTGAGAGAAGTGGATAATGCTGTTGTGAACCATAAATCATTCAGTTTAGAGTTTCTTTGATAGAGGGTCATAGTATTCATTAAGATTAATTTAGTATGGTTCAGCTCCCAGACTGAATCTCCTTAACCACATAAACAGAAAACATCCATGCTCATCATTATCCCTTAAAAAATAATGACCAACATGACCACTTATGTCCCGGTTCTCCTGCTTGTCTTTCAGTTTTGTTCTGGGATGAGCAGAAGAAAAACCATAGAAAATCCTGCCTGCTGCAGTCACCAGTGAGACGCTGTGTGTGCAGACAGCGCCTAGAGCAGAAGAGAGCAATAAAGAGCATATGAAATTTGGCTTAAAGAAAACTAACACATATTCAGCCCTTAGGCTGCCAGAGGCTAGCGGCGCTATGACAACGTATATTTTACACTACATTTATTTTTGCATTCTGCATTCACTGCATTCTTTTTTTCTTATTTCTTACATCTATATTTGAGCCATAGAGACCTGTAGCTCCAAATAAAGATTACAGCTTTTTGCAACTTTGGTCTTATTTTAATAGCTTTGACCATCATTTCTAAAAGTTATGATAACATTGTAATTTCTGAGACTTGTGAAAAAGTCAGACAGGACAAGAAAGAGTGGTCAGACAATAAGACGGGCTGTAAACAAGCTAACAGTTTACCTGGATTATCATACATCCTCCTTGGAGGTAGAAAAATTAAGTCAAAGGTGGTTGCACCTAAAATGTCCACGATGATCCCACATTGCAAAGGAAAATTTGTTACAGTTTGACTAGCCTGGGGTCTGTTTAAGACCTCCATGACTGTCTGATGCTCATGTCTCTTGCCCTTTATGACTTCTTCTTTTCTACAATGTCAATGTGATCCCAGATCTCAGCATTTAAAATGTTATTATTACTAATAGGAACAATGGCCAAAACTAAGAAAATAACACTAACGTTGTATTAAACCAGAATTTTCCAAAACTAGATAAAAGGAAAGATAGGACTTGTTTTAAAGGTAACTTTTTTGAATGAAGAGATCCTTATTAGCTCCAAAGTCAAATCAAATGGTCAAGCTGGCACAGGGAGAGGAAGGGAGAGAGAGATACAGACTTCTCAGCTATTTTTTCTTTTAAATCATCCTTCCTGTTTAGCACAGAGTGGTATCAGCACCAAGGCATTCAGCCCCCTGGTGGTTTCAGAGCCCTCAGTGTAGACCATCTGTCCCCTGTGCCCCCTGATTTTATAAATCCCACAAGTTTAGGTCAGTGGCAGCGAGCAGTAACTACTTTGGGTGGTTTAGAGTTTTTCAAAAGTGATGCATATTGGAGGGCCGATTTTCAAAGACTCATTTTCAAGTCCCACGAGCCCAATCAGACTTTGAATCCGGCTGCACAAAACATCAGTGATTAAAAGCAGGGAGTTCTTCCTGAATATTTCAGGAAGCAAAGCTGTTAAATTCTCAAATAAAATTGCTTTGTTGATAAATGATTTGGCAATCATTTGGGGATGTTCTCATTTTACAAAAAGTTAAAACATGCAAACAAACGAAGTCATTTCATTAGTAGTGATGAGTTTGGGTTTAATAGATAACATGTTTTGAGAGACATCACCCAGAGACAGGAATGCTGTAGATGTGTTTAGCCCTTTATCCTACCTCTGCTTCTTTAATCTGAGTGAATAAAGTGGAGCAGTGAGAAACACTGCCTGGGCTTTTACACATTGTTTGGTTAGAGCAGTGTTCATGGCCAAGAGGGGCAAAGACCATAAACCTCTACATCCCAGGTCAACTCCAACCAGGAACCTTTGTTGCATGACGTTCCCCATCTCGTTCCCAACATTTACTGTCCTTTTTCTCTTCTCCATTCACAAAAAAAAAGATTAAAAAAAGACAAAGCCATTATATCTGACCAGAAACTCCTTATTCTCCAGTCTCCAATGCATTACACCAAATATTTAAACAGTAAGAGCAACTAATAGATCAGACACACACTCAAATGTCAGTATTATCACTATCATCTATAAATAGTAAACATAGTACAAACACTGAGATAAACACTTGAAAACACACACACCTCATCACATTATCACCGTCGTCATTGTTATGACTGAGACACAGGCATTTCTGTGATTTTACTATTTGAGCAACACATATTCTAGATTGTTGTGATATGTGTGACGCTGGAGATAAAACTTCAGAAAGAAAGCTGCTCTTCTTCCTTTTATGCAGTCTCTGTCTCTCCAGATTTAATTATCATACAGACCTCAGAGATTTCTTCTACAGTGCACAGTGGACTGATGTCAAAAGAATTTTTTCGTAATGACCTTTAAAACAATTGAGACCGGAGCCGAAACATCAACGTCGTAACTGTATTTATTTTCTTGTACAAGAAGGGGCGTTCACAGTACAACACGCAAGTGGGGTTACAAAGAAAAGGCTCCTAGAGGAGCACTTACAGCGAGTTTTTATACCGCATAGGTGGGCGTTTCAGTTCTTCTCTTAGTCTGTTGAGTGTAGATTTCATAGATAACATCATGACCCTTTTCAGTTCTCCTATTGAGGGGCCAGCCTGTAAAATCGACCCCTGATGTCACACACTTGACCTGTCTCTGGCCCTTAATCCTTCTACCTTCCTCTTACGAATATAGCGCTGAACTTCCTTTAACCTTAGCTGATGAGTCTGCTGATGTTGCCAAACAGGGGAAAACAGGAACCATTTTATCCTGGCATGTGTAGACAGGAACACACACATAGTATGATTATAACTTTTATAACAACTGACTCATCTCAAGACTAAGGTTTTTACTTCCAATCAGTTGAAAATTGCAGCCTGTACACAGTTCTCATCATGGACCAAATGTACCAGATGTGTGTTTCTGGTGCTTGCTGGCAACATCTCTTGTGGAATTGATCCCCTTCTTGTTTGTCTTCAAGTAACAGCTTTTCTGATCTAACCCCTGGGCCTTTTTTTGTTGTTCCATTCTTTCTCCTCCACTTGTTTAAATAATTTTAGCACAATGTTTTAAGACACTGTCCAATCTAATACACAGTAAAAATATGATACTTGTGCTTGTATTTTTGATTTCATCATAGTATTGGGGTTGGTCTAAGTAGAATGAACAGCTCACAGCTAAGTGCAATCTATTAACAACAATTTATCACAAAATATGACTTCAAAAATGGTGATGTGAAATCAACATCGTTCTGTCACAGCATCAACAAAAACATCTCATTATCCGCCCTCTGGGACTCGTAAAGATCGGATAGATTTTCTTATTATTTTGTCCACCGTTTGTAGTAGAAGCAAGAGAATAAAAGAAAATAAAGAAATATAAGGAGAAGTCTCAATTATCCATTTAAATGTAATATCATCTAAATATATATTTTATTCAATTCCTCTTTGTACAATAACTCTCTCAGTTTTTTGTACTGTGTATCTTGGTTTAATCTTAATAGATTCTCAGTTTGTTCTGGGCTTAGATTTACAGGGCAGGGCATTCACAGTTCAAGTGAAACAAATTATACAGTCACTGAGTGAAGAGCTGATTGGTCCCTTTTAAATGTTATAAAACACACACACACACACGCATTAGAGAATGGTAAATCAAATTAATTCATTAATCACACTTAACAAAGCAAAGCAAGCACAGAGAAAAGAGGTCATAATATAGATGAGATCCAAAAATGCCTTAATGTCACTACTTTATTACTTTCCTTATTGTTTGAATGTGTATATCTATATTCTTACCTATACACATTCTCATCTATTAATATTTCCATAACCTTTAGAGATAAATGTGATGTTTAGTCAGTCATTGTAATCACATGGACATCAGGAGACTAGATTTTTACTCACTGTAATTATTTGATAACAAAATACTTTTATTCGTGGACTTGCCTGGAGGGGGTGTGAGCGTGACACCAGTCCAAGGAGGGCGAGGCAGTCACAGATTATCCAGGTGTCTCTCTGAACCACTTGTCCAAAACTTTCATTATAAAAGACCTTCACTGCAATGCAACTTCAGATTCCCTTTGTTACTTTTGCTATAGGTGTCCCTCTCTGTCTCTGTGTGGATCCACTAATCTCAGCTTGAACAGGATCTTCATATTTATGCCTCTGCTCCTGCATCATCTTTTTATTTCCCACTTCAGGCACCTCCATCCGGAATCAACTGCTCCAGAGACACAGAAATAGTTTAGCTTCTTTTCTGCTTAGCAGGTGAATTCAAAAAACAAAATTGGCATTTCCACCCGGGCATGATTCTAACATTACCACTGTTATACCAGCTGCTTCCAGTGATGATCAGATTTTGGATTGCGCCACTGTTGCATACTTTCCCTGCCAAACTGATGTTCTACAGTCATAATGTCATTGTTGGTATGTAGTTAGTATGTTGTTGTGTAAATTTTGTGTTGTTCTGTGTTAGTCTGTATGTAATAAATGATTTAAATAAGTTGTTGCCTTGGTTTCCTATAACTTACATTCAGTCACTTTACCTGTTATTTGCTGTTTGTTGTACTTAAGTTCAGGTTAATTCTTTCCCAAGTTTGAATTGTGCATTGTAGACTCATCACCAAAAGATATGTTTAATCATGCCGACTCTGAGATTATATCGGTGGACAAAAAATAAAAGTGCTTCTGTATGACTATTCTAATAAACTTATCATTAATTCCTAATAATAAGTAAATTTTCCCTACACATATTTTTTTAAATATCCATATGACAAGTTGTGTCCCTTACAGATGTGAAGTCATGACCCACACCCCTCAAAAACTAAAAATAAAAGAAGCTGTTCATAAAGAAGGAAAACTTGGTTTTATTTTTAATATTTATAGTGTGTTGTTGTGCTTTGATGAAGATGTTAGCAAGACCAAGGGGGAGGTGGACCTCTGGCTTGGGGCTATGTTGGCTATCACAGTCAACTTTGCCTCCCAGAGGTTTGGCCACAGCAAGAGAGTCAACATTGAGATACAACAGTTGCAGGAAGAGCTTCAAATGTGAAGAGGAAAGAGGAAGAGGAAAAGCAAGTTCTGGCTGAGCCCCAAAACGTCATAAGAAGTTCATGACCCTGTGCAGGGCAGAGTGGTACCAGAGTCAGGGGAAAGAAAGAGTAAGGAAGCATCCTGCTTTTGATTCTAACCCCTTCACCTTCTCTATGAACCTTCTAGGGGACAAACACAGTAGTGTGCTAAGGGAGTTTGGATCCCCAAAGAAGACAACTCTAAGAACATCAGTCATTTCAGAACCATCTCACTGCTAAACACAGGGGGCAAGATATTTTTCAGTATTGTGCACAACGACTAACCACATTCCTTCTGAAGGACAGCTAGTACAGATAAGTTCTGGTTGTCACTATCCAGAGCCACCATCCCATCCATTACTGACCAGTCAGTCAAGAGGCTCGGAAACAGCTTTGACTGCAGCCTTAACCCCGCTGCTTACATCCAGAAAACAACCAGAGCTTGAGATTTGGCTGACCAATGTGGAGAAAATAGGCTTGCAGGGGAGATTCAAGGCCTGGATTTACCAGCACTCCATACTACCCGTGATCATGTGGCCTCTGCTGGTGTATGCACTGACCTGACAGTTGAGTGCCCTGGATGACACTAGCAGCATCCTGCAGCTCACAATCAGTGGCTTTGTTGAAGAGTTCATGGTGTCAGGGGACTCAGGCAGCTCTCCTATACAGAGAGAGATTCAAAGTGGGATCTGTTTGAACAGGCAGGAAATGAAGCATAGACAAACATTTGGAGATGGCTGAGTCACGGTTAAGACTAAAGGCACTGGTTGGGTCCATTGCAACAAGGTGTCCTGGCATTGACTACTTCCCAGGTAGCAGGTAATACAAGTTATGTGCGTGGGTATGGAGGAGGTACAAGCCAGCAGGGAGGTAGGGATGAGATAGCAAGAAGCATGAGCTAGATGGGAAAGTGCACACAAGGAAAGATCCCCTGGTCCAACATCTGCCAAGCAGACTTCTATCACATCAGGTTACTTAGTCCAAGCCGTCTATGATGTCCTGCCAAGTCCAGAAAAATCTCATGTATGGAGAAAAAGTGAGACACCTTCCAGCCCTCATTCTGGCATAGGATCTTTGAAAAACACCCTTAGCAGCTGCCCCAAGTCCCTCGGAAACAGGCCCAATCATTGGCGTCATGATCAAGATATGATCACCGTTTCAAGGGCCATCAAGCAACTGATCATCCTGGAACTGACAGTGCCCTGGGAAAAGCAGATGGACAAGGCCTACAAGAAAAAGCGCACTCTCCCCTGCTGGATATGTTGAGTGTAACATTTTTCTTGTTCATCTGTTCTCTACCAGGTGGCTCTGAGGTAGGACCAATAAAGAGGGGGTAGGAACATGACTCGCCCTCTCTCTTCTCTGCCTCCTAGAATTGACAGCAGCTGTGTGTTGCGTTTGACAGTGTCTTTTCTTTTTTGCTGATGATAGTCAGTTTGTTTTATTGATCTAGTAGTCCTGTTTTGTTGGTTTATCTCTGTTAGGTTTAGTTTTCATGTTGATATAGAGAGGGCAGGGAGTTGTTCATTTTGGCCAGTCCATCAGCCCTATTTGTGGTTAGTTTGGTGTAGGTATGAAAATATCCTGGATTTGTTAATAAATTTGAATATCATTTTTACAACTTTTGACTCTTGATCCACAAAGCCTGTGAACGTGGGCTGCAAAGGATTTGCAGGGCATTCACTCTGCAAAGTGTTTATTCTACTGGCCATTAATAGGTAGGCAAAGAGGAGGGCCATCAGAAATGCTACTGAAGCTGCAGAAAAAAGCACCTAGGTGGCTTTGAATCATTGAATTCTTACATGTAATCTTATTCAGAAATACTAAGTTGCTGGTACAGATATGACAGATGTTGCTAGTTTAAATTCTAAGACCACAAAATGAAAATACATTACTTGGGGTTAAGGCAAACCTTGTTCTAACTTCATCTAAATACATAACATTCATTTCATAATTATAGTTGTATAGAGATGTCGCTACACCAGACTTCCTCTAAAAATGTACCAATTTATAATGGCCTTGATTTTTGGAAACAGAAAGGAGCAAACTTGCCCTCCAGCATGACTACTAATTGAGAATGATGAGTGATGATGATGTGAGGAGGAAGAATTGCAGATTAGCCATTTTCATTTATAACAAAATACTGTTTGTTTACTTACATAATACTTTCTCTTTCAATGAACATTGTGTAGATGAACTTCATAATTTAATGCCCTCTGGGTAAAGTGTGATGTGTTAACCTACCCTTCCAACCTTTGACAAATCATTGTTAAATGATCAATTCAATTCAATTCAATTCAACTTTATTTATATAGTGCCATAACATAACAGACGTTATCTCAGGACATTTTTCATATAGAGCAGGTCTAGACCAGACTCTTTATATTTATTATTTACAGAGACCCAACATTTCCCCCATGAGCAAACACTTGGTGACAGTGGCAACGAAAAACTCCCTTTTAACAGGTAGAAACGTTGAACAAGTCACGGCTCACAGTGGTTGCGGTGGTGGGGGGGGTTGTCTGCCTCAACCGGCTAGGTGGAGAGTGAGAAAGAGAGTGAGAAAGAGAGAGAGACAGAGAGACAGAGACAGAGACAGAGACAGAGAGTGAGAGATGGGGGGCAGCAGGAGGGAGGAGAGAGAGCATAGCACAATAATGGGACTAATAGCTATATATACCATAATTATACTAACAGGACTAATAATAGGACTGAATGAAATTGGTAAATCAAAAGTCCATTGAGCTAAAGATAATTTACTCTAAGATAAAGTCCTCCAGGGCTTTTTAAATAACTAGTGGGATACTCAAAGGGCCTTTTCTGACCCTGCGGCATCTCATCCCATTTCACATATAAGAAAATCTGAAATTCCCCATGGTGTCAGTTTTTAAATAAAGCTTCTGCACCATTACAAGATGATGCTTTGTCTAACCATATCAGACAGTAGGGAAGTTAATAACAGGTATATTTTATTTACATCGCTAGTATGCAATGTGTTACATAACCATAAAACTATTTTTTTAAGTTTCATCATAGGAGAACAAAAACAAGAAAAACTTCCTGTCTACAAACTCTTCTGATTCCTTACTATTCTTTCGTCTGTCTTTTTAGATAACTAGATATTACGTCCACAGATGTATGTAATATTTTATGGGGTGGGGGTTATGTTTTGTGAGTCATGTGTTTTTATTTCTTATTATGTGTTATGCCAGGATTGTTTGTTGTGCTGATGTGTTATGGGTTATATGTTATGAGTAAATGAAGGCAAGTTAAAAGTTAAGTTAAGTTAAAAGTCATAAAGTATGGACTCAGGGATCTTACATTTTCTGTGCAGCTGGACCACTGGTATTTCCTAAAATGCTAACAAGAGATGGATAGTAACATTATCCTGACCACACTGTTTACTTCTCAGTTACATTAATTCATTATGACACTTGATGCCATCCTTCCTGCAACTAGACAAAGTCGACATTGACCCCCCCCCCCCAACTCTTTAACTGTCTAGTTTTCTCCATTTGAGGGAAAAGAAATAGAAATATGAGGAAAACCAACACTTCGCCTCACTTGCTTTTCAATCAGAAGGCAACTGGATGGATGTTTCTTTCCCCATATGATTCAAAATGGTAGAACTTTTCAAAATGCATAAAATAGTTTTACATCAAATCAGTTACTCTCTTCTGCTCTGGAATTGACTTATAGCTCTACATCCCTTTATATGTGTTATATATGTACAGTTCTGATGGCTTATGTTTTTCTTTTACCTGTCACTCTAAATTCAGGAATCTAGGAAAGCTGTGTTTTCACTAAAATGACATTAGATGGTGCTGTTGTCAAAAGGTACTGGACTACCTCTCATCAGCAACAGCTAGTGTGTGTCCATATGGCCAATGAATCAAGTGATTTTTTTTCTCTTTAATAAAATAATGAAATAATAAAAGGACTGTTGTGAGTTTAAATTGTAGAGTGCACCACGAAACGCATATCAATTACCAATAACAGTGAGATTTGCCATGTGTTGTTTCGTTGGGGGGGGGGTAATCAGTTTGCTCCCATCAAGTCAATAAATGAAACTACTCATTCAGTTTGTGGTCATGCCAGTACATGATGCAGATTAGCTGTTCCCATCCTGCTGATAGCCCCATTACATCTCATTCACCCAGATGGATGAGAGCCAGCTCTCAGTTAGAGCAGTGCTGGGTTCACACTGGTACTATGTCTAACTGTCTGTGGCAGAGATCTGACTTTATCACTGTTGGAGGGGAGAGCAATGTGAAAGTCGCCTGACAAGCCATATAGTTTACTCTTTTTACAAAGTATTTTTTCTGGTGAATCGAATCATATTATCTTTATTCCAGTGCAAGTTGGTGGGAATGAAATGTTTTTCCTCACGACAGATTTTGAAAAATTCATTCACTTTGTGACTAAGCTCAAAGGAAAAAAAGGAGAAGGTGATATTTTTGTTTCAGTCTACACCCATGTGATCTCATTGATACGCACTTCCTCTCTGTCTCATTAGAGGTTGACATGATGCAACACATCAATCATAACTTGACATAAATCACACACTGTTTTCTATTATGACTATGACTGGTTTAAGATTCCCATAATACATGAGTTACATCAGAGCAATGTTTTTTAATTCCAGTAGCAATGAAAAGCCTAAAACCTCCGTCTCAGGTGTGTTTGCTTCCCAGTGAAGTTAATTAACGGGGACACAGTGTAACACATTTTTTTACAATTGTATTAAGCTGTTTTTATGTCTTTTCTATCACAAATATAATGTCAATATAAGCACCTGACCAAAGACTGGATATTATTTTCAGAGATATTGGGTAATATATATCATTCATTTAGTGCTATTACACATGCAGAAGAAAAAAATGATAGCCTAATATATGATACACACAATTCACAGACATAAGCAGTTATAAAAGAAAAAAGCTTATTGTTTATCAAATCCCATTAAACTTTATTTCTTTGAGTATACATATTCGATTGCACAATAAACATCATGAAAATGACTCTGATTTTAAAAATACACACATATTGACATTTCATGACTGACAATGACACCATCTGAATAGTTTATATTTATGTAAGTATAACAATTTTCAAAAGCTCACATTTTAAATGTGATGCAAGAGGTGAAACAGCTGTAACATAAACTGCAGATGAATCTACCCAACAACAGAACAACCATATTTTACATGTACTGCCATCTATACAAAAATGAGTTTATATACACACTGATGATTTCATATTAACAGTGTTTAAAATAAACAAAATGGTACTAGTCTATACATCAGAACAGTTCTCAAGAGAGTGAAAGTATAGCTTGGCACAGTTTGTGTTTATTAGCTTTATGCACCTATATTTTACATGTTCTGCAGGTGGAATACCTTGATCCAGTGATGAAATGTTGCATGCCATTAATAATATGTGGAATTCACACCATGCAACATTAAATACTGATAATGATTAAAATTTTATCAATATATCAAACTAACATAAAATTATTGCACAAGACAAAATGTTTCTCTGTAATATGTTTACTCACACTTAACGCTGCATGAAATGTATATATTCAACACTTTGCAACTTAACCTGGATACAACTTTTTCCCTGGCACACTTAGGACTGTAGTATATTTGTGGGTCAAAGATCTAAGAATATTCTGACATTATAAGGGGGAAATTAGAAAAATATTTGTCTATAATTTAGGTCAATATATCTCTATACGAGAGGTATTTCATTCTCATTTAGCAGGTTTTCCTTCAGTACATCTTACATTCACAATGGCTGCACATCAAGGTAGTCTTTCATACCACCTGACTCATTCACATTCCCCAGGAAAATTATGACCACACCAACTCCATCTTCTCCCTCCAGCCTTTACTTCCTAGATAATTTTTTAGTGTTTTACAAGTCCAATCTGATAATCAGAATCAAGCAATATTGTCCTCATACTGCTTGTTTGTTAAACACACTTTCTGTATTTAATACCTTGACAAGCTAAGACCACTGTATACGGGAATCATACGTTTTCTGAAAACATTAGAGCTTTGTTTTACGTCTGCATTGTTTGGAAGACTTATGTAAAGTGGTTGTCTGTCGTTATTAATGATAGGTTATGGGAGCGAAAAAAAGCATTATCTTTGTTTTGCCTGTTTACTTCAGAGGATTATACATTAATACACTCAAAAGTTTATACAACCATTAGCATATTCAGATTTAGGCATTTAAACAGAATGTATGTCATATGTCCTAACCAGCAGCCTATAATAAAAACCTCTCCTTTGTTGTAAAGGTCAAATATCATCTGTTATAAACCCAACTCTCCTGGCATGTGACCCAAGTCAAATACTTTGTTTACAAAATTGTACTTTATTTAAATTATCTATTTCAGTGGCTGAAATTCACATTCATCATAATCTCTACCCCTGAACAGTGAAAATTCAAAATGAGTTCCACCCATGACGTCACATAAACGTGTTTGAAACTGTTGTGATGTGCATGAGGATACCTACACCAAGAAGCCATTTTCCCACAAAGTGCAGTGTGCTGCACTTCAATAGTCACAACCAAGAATGCAAATAAAACTTGCTTGTGCACACTCAAACAGCTGGTGCACATGTGCAATTTGCAGACAAAAGGAGCTTTAACAATTAATTTTAACCTTTATGAATCCGAAATCTGCACAACTTAAGCAATGATCTTATGATCAAATTGAGCAAACATTCTGTCAAGAACCACCCTCTACGATCTATAATTTTCCGCATGTTTCCTTTACACCAAGATTATCCCAGTTATTAGTTTCTGCTTTCTGACTGAAAGAACCTACTTTAGTGTTTTGTTTTGAAAAATATGGAGACTCTGCATCCAATGCACATAGTTGCCTATCCAGCTGTGATCCCTATTTTAAACTCTTGATATCTGCAGATGTGCAGAATATAATTCTGTCAAATAGCCTGGGAACGATGCAGTACTACAGGGAAATAGTGGACCTGTTCACTGCAGGTTGGAGCTACACAGTTTACTCCTCTCAAATGACTTCACCCTACCATGGTCATTTCAGCAGGTTGCGAATCATCCATGATTAAAAACTAGTGAATAAGCAGAGAAAGGACAGTCTTGTCAAATTCTTTCCTCTTATTTTCTAACGGCTCTCCCTGGAACAAGAGAGATTGGCTCAGAATAAAGTGAACTGGCTAACCTTCAACATAAGTATTACTCCCTACAGAACCAAAAGGTGTTACTAAGAAATCTGCAGCATGGAGGGTGGAGAGAATAGTCATCATCAGGACACTTGAAGTACGGACTTGAAGTAGTGTTTCAGGCTGGAAAATATCAAATTATTGGACAATTCTATGCCAAAATCCAGGCAGATCAAATTGATGTCTACAGTGCTCACAAAACTTCTCATCCTCTGCCTCAGCACGGTGAAGAGGACATTTGTTCATACTCTGGACACTTGAGGAGGGCAGGATAGTTGGAGGAGTTCATCTGGAGGGAGGCCTCAGAGGAGATTGAGGATGGACTTCGGCCTCTCCCAGCCCAGGCGTCTGGATGGAGGAACTGGCCAGAGTAATCAGAGCAGTTGCTGAGGCGAGGCCGGTAGAAGCCCTGATGGGGCCGGTACATTTCTTCTGCTGTGTAGCGCTTCATGAACAGATACACCGACATGACACCTGCCGTCTGGGGGGCAATAAAAGAAAAGGACCCAAAGTGTTACTCTTGTTCGCTAATATCCTGTGTAATTTTTTCATGATTCAATTATTTGCTAGATTGCTAACCATTTTTTCATTCACCCTTTTTGAAAGCAGTATTCTGAATAAGAAAAAATAGGTGATTACGATTAGTCATACAATTTTATAGGTCAGTATTATTAGCCACTGTCTTTTACTATCACACGCACATAAGTGTAAAATAAAATTCAGGTAAGAAATTTCAGGTCCCTTTAAATGAGAAAATTCTAAAAAGAAATACAAAGGTATATTAGAATTAATTATTTCAAAAATTGTCTAAAATAAGTAATTACAAATGACTTAAATGTCAGTAAAATTCAATTACTAGATTTTTAATGATTTTGCCCTCTAATCACCAATCACTCACCCCCCTAAGGTGAACACTTGAATCATGGCTTAGTTAAATGTGTTCATGCAAGTGTAAATACTGTTTGTGTGTGGATTTCTCTCTATCCCCTCTTTTTTATTCCTGTTCTTTAAATGTGATCAATCCAAGCCTTTATTCATACAAGTCAGAATTTCACAGAAAAATGAACATTTCCAATCAGTGTGATGTCAGATTACTTGCAATGACTGACAGCATCAAAAGCAAAGCGCAGACCTTCACTGCTTTGCTGAAAAGCAGAATCCATTAACCACTAGAACCGGAATAAACATATGAATCACAGCTCATTATTTCTAAATTCTAATTATTATTCTCATTGTTTAATGGGGACTATAGCTCACAGCACAATACAATACAATTGTTCACAATGTTGGCTGCATTCATTTTCTGCTCTTTTTGTTCATAAGGAGAGATTACATCTCTCACACAAAGAGGGTGATTGTGAGGATATCTAAAATGCCATGCAAATCAGGAAGACCATAGATTAGAAATATAAACCAGCCAAAAGTATGGTTTGCTTGGGTACAAAAGGTTTAAAGAATTAGTTTGATGCATGCTGGTGAAATGTGAGATATGATACAAAATTTTATGTCAATCCAGCCAGTAGTTTTTGAGATATTTGGTCGTATTTTTGCTGCTCTTAAGGTAAAAGTAAAATGAAATGAGAAACAAAAGCACTGATACCATATAGAACAGAGAACCAAAGAAGTTCAAATTGAACTTAAATACAATTAGAGGCAATCTGCACTTCAAAGTAGAAAAGCAACATCCCCCTCAAGGTGTGTACTTCACCACTCAGCATCCCAATATCACGCAAATGACACTGATTTAATTTGCTGCCACATTTGCTGAAGTAGAGTTACCTCTGTGAGAAGGAAGGAGATTGCAGCAAATGCAAATGACCAGCCATACTTGTAACTGAAGTAGGCCTCGTTCGTTTTGGTCCTGTTCAACATTTCATCATTAATGTTGGAGATGTACAGGACCAGACCCACAACCAGAGACAGACCTGTGGGAGGCAGAGAGAGAGACAGACAAGACTTCTAATGACTATCGGCAGAGAGGTAGATTAAATTTACAAAAATATGTAGGCATACATGATTTGCTTTCTTTTGTTACCATAAGTTAAAAAGTGGCTCAAGTAATCATAGGTTTTATTAGAACAATAAGAATACTCTTCACTTTGCTCTCCTCTTGAATCCTAGTGACACAGATAAGACCTGAATCAACTCTGTAAAATGATAACTATTTATATTAAAGATCATTTAGCCCCTTGGTTATGTCAGTAGCTGGTCATCTTCTCAAATGTACATATCACATTAGCATTTAGTTTGTTAAATTGAATATGTTCTGAGTAGAAGCCAAACCAAGTACCTGACAGGATGAAGAAGATTCCAGAAACAAATGCCAGGATGGTGCGATGTGGTCGGATGTGGCCGATGTTACTGAGCACAAAGCCGATGAACATGAAGAAGAGGCTAACCAGAGGAAAAGGTGTGGCAGAACGGATCATTTCTGAAATGAGAAGGAGATTAGTTTGAGTGGGACTGAATGAGAAACCTGCACTTGTAAACTTTCTTTTTCTATAAATATTGTTGGGTTTTTCTTACATTTTCCTCTGTGACTTTCTAAAACTTTTAATGGAAGGTTTTGCTCTTAGAGAAGCAGCATGAGGTTTTCTACTGAGGTTGGTATTACCCCTACATGAGAGAGCATTTCATGGGTTTAGGTCATGATTTTTTTTATTTTTATTAAGATGGAGCTGGACCTACCTACTGTGAGGAAATGGTACAGTACCTCCCAGAAGTAAAGGGAAGTACTTGTCTACGGTACTTGTTTCCAGAGCCCTACTGTGTTCTCCATTACACAAAATGCTACCCTTCCAGCTAAGTGGACCAGATGGGCCATAACCTTAATGGAACTGTTTTTTTAATTAGTGGGTTAAAGTTTGGATTGTAACAACAACAACATCAATTTAAAAAGGTACAAACAGAAGTGAAGGTTTTAGATTATGGATTTAAAAAGACCAACAGATTACCAACAGATTTTTACCAACAGTTTTAAATGTGTTCTGTAATAAGTTCAAAGTTGTGCAAAAAAGCAAAAACAGATCTTTCAAGCTAGGTATGAAATCAAGGGACAACAAGCATAAGTCAGTCATTAGTCCAAGTGTAAATTGGTCCAGTGGACCAAAGTTGCATGGAAGTAATATATGAAAGAACATTTCCGACGAGGGCCACGTAATTAAAAAAAATTATGAATGCAAATTACATATCTCAGAGAAAAAGGAACACCCAACCTTTTTGTACAGGGTGTAATGATGAGTGTCGCAATAAAACAGGAAGCAGGATTTATTCCTTATTTTCCTTATTCTACTCAGCAAAATTGAGTAAATAAGGAGAATAAAAATTTCTTCATATGATGATGACCTCATTATCAAGGTATTTGTATACCATGAATCTGTCAGTATTGGTACTGCTTTTAGTGGTGATGATGAGATTATCCAAATTAATATTTTTGGCTCTCTCAAAACTGACTTATGGTTATTGTGTGCAACTTCTAAATCAGCAGAGCAGTCCTGGAGAGATTTTACACAAGACTGTACAGCATCAATGTAATTCAAATTAGTATCATCAGTTTAAAGATGAATATTGCATCCAGTTACAGCAGAAACAATATAGTTTATATAAAGAGTATGCAGAACAGGTCCTAAGACTGAGCCTGGTGGGACACCTTTTGCTATCTGAACAAGTTTGGATTTAAAAATTCCTAGACAAACATACCGCTCTCTGTCCAAGAGATAACTCTAGAACCAATTATAGGCAACTCAATCACAAACAAAATTATAAAGTTATTTTAAGAGCAATGCATGATTAACTGTATCAAATGCTTTTGAAAGATGCTGTACAGTGGTTCTTAGTATCATATAATAAGAAATATCGAGCTGATTATCTAATTTACCTTTGGGGGTATTTGTTATCATGGGGCACTCAATTCTTTGACACCGAAGAACACACCTGACAGACACAAGGGTTAAAATCTTCTTCCTAAATACGACCCCCTCTTATCCCAAGGTTCCTGAAAATATTTGTATCCATCTATGTTTACTCTGCAGGCGGTGGAATAGGGGTACTGATATAACAAACTCAGAGCTGGTGCCTAACCAATCAGTAGGATTCATTACCACGGTGGCAATAACTAGACCCCAAATTCCCATCCTTGAGCAAGGATCAATTTTCTTCCTGTTAGTGCACAAAAACTGGGTTCCCCAATTTCTCTGCAAATTCCATGATCACTCATTTTGTTGTCTGCTTCACATTGTATCCTCATGTCAGGAGCACTGTATCCACCGACTATTGCTACACAGGGGATAAAACAAACGCTCTTGTGCTAAAACTAGCCGGCAGACTTGAGCTACTTTCATGGATCAGAGTAATGAATCAGAATTCAGACGTGTAGCCATTGATGAGCACCTAAATGAGGCTCAGGCTTTTTTTTTCTCACTAGTAATTTTTCTCAACAATCCTGTCAATCAGCCCCCCCCCCACTTTACTGTAGCTTGATAGTGACAGTTTGGCTTAAATGACCTTTATCTTAGTTCAGAGTAGCTCAGGCAAGGTTTCACCCAGCATTTGCTTTCCGCTAATACGGATCTGTTAACCTCCACCATTGTTTCCACAGCTGCCACTTGCGTTCATAGAAAAACGTTGAGGAAGTGAAGAGTTTAACTAAACTGAAATACTGTTCCTATAACAACAGTTACTTACTGAGGACACTAACAGTGGACTCAGAGGTCATCTGGACGTTGGTAGGCATCACATACTCTATGGTAAAGCACCGCCCTTTCTCCTCCCCTGGAACAAAGGACAGGGAAAAAACATATTTAATAAAATTTCACATAAATCTGGAGTGAACACAGGGTTCAGCATTGTATACAACTGATAACACTATTATTAAGCATGTTCAATATACTAGCAGGATGTATTTGTGGTTGTCTCTTTATATATTGTGCTAGAATTGTAAATTTCCATGATGGCTGTGAAACAATTTCAGCTTATTTCATCTGAGAAGCTTTTGACTTCCAACTAAAAACAACCTCACAGCAAGTGACAAGAGAAATCAACAGCTTGTTTTGATATAATACTTACTATCTCCTGTCAGGATTTGTATGAGGAACAGCTAACATTAGATTTTAGCACGTTTCCCTTTATCACTGACACGTACAGCAAAACGTCTGGCACCAAAACAAACTGACACACAAATACACACTCTGATGACACTGATATCTTTCTCCACACTTAATAAGCACACACACACTATCAGGTGTTGCATTAGGTGATATTTAACATTTCAGAAAATGTCGTTTTAAAATTTCTAATAAAGGTTGCTTGATACATGATGATGCATAGTAGAACAATGCATGATGAGTGTTTGGGTCAAGGCTGTTTACATTGAACACTAAATTTTACCCTCAGGGATATTAATGATTTGTGATTTTAACCTAACAATGAAAAGCTAGAATATTTTGGCTGTGTTCTGGAAGGTTATTCATAGAGAATATCAAGACTGAAATAGGAAGTGGCTCTATTCTCCATGGATTTTGCCCATTCGTAAAGATTTGAAGAGTGTTTGCAATCTTCTTAAAGTTCACTACTCTTGGTAGTTCTTATCACCTTAAGTTGATGTCTGTTTTGATGAAATATTTTAGGGTGTGTGTGATCAAGTGTTTTACTATGTTCATGCTGCAACCTATACTGCTTGACGAGATTACATACTATGTTTTGTGCCCCCCTCATCCTGAAGGTTATTTAAATATTAGCAAGTATTAAAATGTGTTTCATTATTTATCTTTACAAAATGGCAACATAATTTTCAGAGGATTCAAATATAATTTCAACAGAGGGATAAAATAACTATTACTGAAAAATTTGATTATGCTTTCACATAGCAGACATAATGGCTCATTTCCCATCAGTCATGATGGACTCCAGTAACACTTCTATTCACAATTTGCAATGAAAGTCATTTACAACAGATTGGATGAAAATACATCAAAAGTTGTGCAAATGTGATTTCAATAATGCTTCCTAGCAGCCACTGAAAAGCTTACATTGTAAATATATAAAAAGGAGATTATGTTCATATATATATATATATATATATATATATATATATATATATATATATATATTACAAACAAGATGTATACCAATTTCCAAGATCGATAAGTAATGATAAATATGAAAAAAGCAGAAAAAAACAAACTCAATATTCAGTACTCAGTTACTCAAAGCAGTTGCTACTCTTACAACTATTCCTGCTGCTAACTTTGCAGTCTACATTACGTAAGCAGTGTAGTGCCCTATATCGAACATGATTCACAGCAATGACACAATGACAGATTGTAAGTGCTCGCTGTGTAGGTAAAGATCCTCTACATTGGCTCATGCTGGAACAAAACACTAATAGCCAAACACTCGATGAACTCAAAACCAACATCATTATATAACCTTGTTCACGTTCTCCAGCATAACAACATTCTATCATAGTGAATGCAACAGTTTCTGGGTCAAACACTATGCACCAGAACAGTTAAATGGGCAATAAGGCCACTCAATTGCCCCTAAATCAGACACTGGACCATTAGTCCATTTATAGCAATGACCCTAACATCTGTTACCTAATCACAACTTGATTGCTCACATATTTACCACGAATGAATGATTAACCATAAAACAGGAGAGAGCAGACCAGCTGTGGCACAGGGGTTAATGGGACACTTCAACAGTAATTGGAATAATGATACAGAATAATTTGTTAGAACAAAGACCTTTCCAGGTTTAAAAAGGTTATAAACCTGCTAAAAGGCAGGAAGTATTGTTGAGTGTCATAAATGACACAAGACATAGATCATTGCTTAGACATCTACAAATCCAACAAGAGTATGAATGTTTTATAGTAAAAAAGTAGCAGTTGCCATTAATTTAATGTAATGTTTGTTTTTCATGTAAAGTGCTTCAGCTGAAAAGGGATGCAGGTCAGAAAGAAGGAAAAAAAATTAACTAAGGGTTTTCTGCATTAATCCAAAGAGCCTCTGGTGCCACAGAATTTAATGAGCCATTGGGTAAGTCATGAGGAACAAAATCTTGCAAAGCCATCTATCATTTGGAATAAAATATACATGATATTTTCAAGGGTGCAGCATAGAGTTGAAGTACAGTTCCTACCAAAGAAGAGGTGATGGTCCTAACAATACAAAGAGGTGAGGACAAAGTTAAAAAAAAAAAAACATGCTCAAGTTTTCAAACACTGAGCAAAGACTAGTCTTCTGTACTTGCAGCAGTCTAAGGGTCAAAGAGGGGAAAATAAAGAGGAAAGAAATACAGATAACTGTGCATATGCAGTAGACATTACTATTCCAACTAGACATTGAGGCCCATTTTTCACCAAAGCTTTGTGCAGGAGAGAGCACACCCAAGCAATGCTTGGCAAGTGGCAAGTGTTGGTCAGAAACATCTAACTTCTTTGCACATGTCATGGTTATGACTTGTGGATCTAAAATATATGTTCAGTTTATTACCTTCCCATTTTTCCATAATCTTTAGAGGGATCGAAGTGGTACTAAATTCACTAATAGTTCAGCAATTGCCCAAACATTCATGTAGAACACATATAATTGTTTGACAGATGGCATCAAAAATTTGTCAAATGTTTCCCAACACCCCAATTTTTCCGGTTTTCCATAAATTTAGGCAGTTTAAGGTGCAATGAATAACCTTAAATGGTACATGGGTAAGTGGTAAAAAATTTTAAAAAATGTTTAGGTCATTAAAACCTTAAAAATCATGTAAATATAACAGATATCAAGCCTTTCTCATGGATTAAGAAATATGCCTCTACAAAGGCAGTATCGGAACAAACTGTGTTACTACATCCTCTGAAGGATTACTGGGACTATACTGTAGTGCAGGAAGAAGTAATTACAGCAAGACAGTGAATCAAAACAATAGTCGAAAGCAACTAGACGGTGGCTTGATATGATGGAAGAGCAGCCCGGTCTCCAGACTTAAACCTCATGGAGCTGGTTTGGGATGAAATGAAGAGAAGGTCAAAGCGAAGCAGCCTGCAAGTGAAACACATTTACGGGAACTCCTGCAACAGTATCAGAACAAACTTTCTGAACAATTTTTCATTTCTATTGTAGAAAGAAGAACACAAGTGTTTTTGGCTGCTGAATGAGTCAGAATTTTTGATTAATTTAGTTCAAATAAAGGGGTCTATGATTGTTCATCTCAAATCTCCAAATGTTTATTTGTTCTATGCTTTAATTTCAGAAACATTGATATACTGAATTATGAACATTTAAAGAACAGCTGGAAAAATGAAGGTGTTATAAAACTTTTGACCAGTAGTGTAAATCATATCTACAAGATGCAGGCATCATCACCAGCAAATTCAAACAAAAAGGGACTAAGGTAAAAGTACTCCTTGCAACAGCTTCTTCGTGCCATCTGATTCTTTACATTAAAGTCTTCTTGAATAACATGAAAACTCCTGTTCTACCTACCCTTGTACCTACCCAACTACCCTTGCAGTGGAATCTTTGCGAACTTGGACCTTATTACCACAAACAAATAATCAATTTTTGGCATATCACTGCACCCGAAGTGTTGCCTAAACAGTTCAGTATTCAACAGGTTCAAATTAGGTTCCACCAGTTGCTCCTGGTAAAAAAAAAGCTTAATCTCTGTCTAGATAAAAATGAAATCCTGACTAAAATAAAACATCTACATTCTTTGCATTGAAGACTTAACATATAGGTTTACATTTATGTCTTCTGAATGTTTCAGACTACCTACTAACTCACCAGCCAAGAAGCAAACCCTCCAGAGGCCAGAGTGGAGGGACATGCGTATCTCGGTGCTCTGGTTTAGGGGAAGGATGACGCCCTCCTCCAGGTAGAGCCAGTAGTCTGTGCTTACGGCGATCCCCAACAGGCCCAGGCCGCAAACAGCGAACACGCTGCTTAGCAACGTCAGCGCCTTCCTGCCACATAGGCTCATACCACAGCCTCAACAGCAGGGGGGGGCGCTGCTGGCAGAAAGGGGAGCTGGGAGAGTGAGAAAAAGAAAAACATCTTCACCAATTTCACTTAAGTAAAGAGGACTAAGTTATCATGAAAACCCTCCTGAGATGAGATCAATCTGCCCCTGAGGCAAAGCAAGGAGGAGAGGGGAAGAAACAACTGGGATGCCTCTGAGGGTTGCTGGTTGGAGAGAAAATCCTGGTAAAGTTCTGCGGATTGCAACATCTTAATTCAAATTCATTGCTGACAGTGGAGATTAGTTGGAATTGAATGGCAAGTAATAAATGGGGACATGATAGCAGAGAGCATAATAGTGAACTTTCTTTCTCTCAGCTGAGAAAGTTAGTTCAGAAAGATTCCCTCTCCTCTAAATCTCCCATTAGAATTTAAATCACAACGCTGTTCAGGGGCCAAAGACTTAGTGGTGCATGTTTGGAAAAGAGTATCATGTCCAGTTTTTCATTTGACTGCCCTCAAATTGCCTCCAGCCAAAAGAACTGAAATTACAGTAACTCATAGAACTGATAATGTTAAAAAGAGGATTATTAAACCATAATTGTTTTGTTACATTTTTGGCTATAATCATGCCCAACCTAACATGTGATATAAATTCACTTCCTGTGTGTTACACTAGTGATACAGATGCATCATTGCAGATGGTGTAAAGCACGTCGCCATATGAATGTGTGCACTTTTATGTGTCACACAAAACAATGGATCTGTTTATATGGTAGCTGATGCCCATATTTGCCCGGGGAGCTGGGCATGGGATACGTGTTGAAAGGAATTGATTTTACATAATGAGTTTTCAGTGTGCTGCTACATTGAGCAGCCACTGGGAGACTGGAAAGATTGGTGTGATTGTGAAATGATTTTGGAATTTTTATAAAATTTCTGTAAGATTTGTGGGAGTCTTTTTTTCTTCTATCGTGACTAGATGTAAAGAGTCAGTAGAATAGAGGAGAGATATCATCACACACTTGCCAGCTTGCAGTGACTAGTGTCTCGACAGGGTGAAACACTCAGACACAGAAGGGTGTGTAGCTCACAATTAGGGAAAAAAAAATGGTTACTTGTTTTCAGCAGAGGACACCCTGGCACTAAACATGTATAAATTTCCTGCATCTCATACAGCTGTATTGCATAGGCTACACGTTCTGGGCTTTCCTTAAATCTAGGCACAGCATGCACATATGTACATTAGAAAACAATGACATATCATAGAAAACAGGAAAAAATCAATGACAAATTTTGTTTGTATGGGTAAATTGCAATCAAAGTATATATCCTGTAGCTTTCCCTGTGTAAGATAATTTATTACCATGTGCTCCAACCTCATCCCTCTAATGGGTGTAAAGCCAGTTGCCCCACTTCATAGATACAAAGGGTAATAAATCCCACATGACTACTGTTGCAAGTGCAGCTCACACTAAAAATAAGAACTTTATGCTATACGTATGCATGCAGTCTATTTTGTCTATTTTGTCTATTCTGTTTTCATCCTTTTCCGTTTCTTTTATGTAAAAGTCCTTATTTTTATTATCCCTGTTCAGTAAAAAACAATGTTTCAAAAGCTGAAATTATCTTTTTTAAGAAAATTTGAATACTTTTTGCTTTACATTACAAGAAATTAAATAGTTTATCTTGCATGCTCTCACCTATACAGATGCGCAAGCACGCATGCTTGGAGTCATTATTACTCACCTTATTTAGTTGACTGGAAAACAACAGACTAGGGCATATCTGACCTCCTAAATTTTCTACTATGAAATGACATTTCTAAGATATGTAAGTATGACAACTGCTTTGATCCTGAATATGAAAAATTTATGACTAGAGTCACAAATCTTTTAACACCTGTTTAAATTCTGGCTATTAAAATTTCCAACAAAGCCATCAGTGGAGTAAAAAACAACACAAACTCTAATCTTGACTAGATTTGCTATAAATAAGTTCCCTGTCCCTCGAGACTAGGCCTGCCTTCGAACTCTGAACCTCAGGTCAGGACGTTATTCCAGAAAAAGTGACTATGATAGGAAGCAGGTGGGATGCATGCATAAGCAATCGGAGTTCACCAAAGCACAAAGGACCAGCACTGATGAGAGAGGACTACCATTAAACCTCAGCTATTCTTAACCATGGTGCAATCAGTGGCCATTCATTTACAATGTCCTTGTAAGGGTTCTATTTCCGTCATTTAGCATCAAGCTAAACCTTTCCATTTAATAGACATTTTTGATGTACTGTGCTCAACCATAGGGGTGTTTTAGACCTTTTTTTACACCTACTGTAAATGTGGGCTTCCACAAATAGGCTATCAGGCCTGAATGAGAAAGAAAGGAGCTATTTATTTGGTTAACCTCTCAAGCACTACAAAAGAGGAAAAGGACACTGTAATGATAAAGTAGCAAGGGTGCTTAACATAGCTACACTGGTCACACTGATATTAATGTGACGCTACAGTATGTATTTAGACGTGAATCTAAAAGTTGATTATAAAGTTGTTTTTTATGTGTTTTCATTAAATACACTCACTAGACATGTTCTGCTTTAATATGCTACCAGTCTGTAGACCAGACAAGTACTATTCACTGACACAATGGCACTATTCATTCTAGTTACACTTTGTTTCAACACAGACACTATTCAGATCATGAGCAACGAGGGTAAAGACAGACTGACACCTGATAAATTAAAGTGATCCACTTCTACCATTTGCAAAAAAAAAAGCCTTACAATGCATAGACCTACTGTGAGGTTTTCCCTAAGACAGATAGAATTAAATCAAAACCAGATTTTCCTTGTCTGTCTACTATGAGCACAACACACCACAAAAAATAGAGATACTGAAAGATATAATGAGGATGATGATGATGATTATGATGATGATGATGGTAGCTACTTCACAACAAATTTTCCAGTGAAGATTGTAACTTTTTGAGGTAGGCAAATGTAGTTCTGAGTTACCATCACCTGGGTAGCTTAGCTTTACTTAATTAGGTATCATCTAATGTCAAAAGTCTACATTTGTAAATTATATTTTTTGTGTTTTATTGTCAGTAACACAAGAAAACTGCTTAGAAAAAGGGCTAGAGGCCCATATTTGGATGGAACTCAAAAATTCCAGCACACACATCGTGGTTAGAAGAATTTTTCCCTGTGCCCTATGGTAAAAGACACTGCACACCCAGACCACGGAAAGGTTTGTATCAAAGCAATTAGTGCAAACAACCATGCTTTTAAAGGATGGTTGCTGTTTGTTTTGTTTTTTTTGTTTTGCAGGAACCTTTGGACATTTTTTTATTGTTGCTTATTTATTCCAGTAGAAAATTGTTAATAAATTTACATGAAGTACATTCCATCGATGTGTTGGGGGAGTTTTCCTAAAATGTCTGCAAAAGATTCTAGGTGTTTCTGTAAAGACTAATTCCTAAAATTGTAATCTAGTGTTTTACAGTTCTGTGGAGGAACTTGTAATTAAATACATTAATAATTACAGTGCCCCATTTAGGATGACGTATATCCAGGGAGCGACAATTATATGTGCAAGTTAACTGTTATGCATTATTTGGATACATGAAAAGAATGGAACAATCATTAATATAATTAGAAGTCAAAATGCTCATTGGGGAAAAGGCCTATTAGCTACCAAAATGTCTACGTGGTTCCTGAAAAATGACCTCTGATCAACTCTAGCCCTTTAGTTCAGAAGAGCTGTCATCTGTAGTCTGTTTGAAATTAGGTGACAACCAATGTATGGAATAAGACAGTAAACAGGACAGTAATATAATAATAGGGAGCAGCATGGAGTGGAAATTGATATCAATGACATCAAAAATTAGCTCTTACATTTATCAAAGCCAGGCACACACACGAACACGCACACTGACATTTGCCATTTTTGGGGACATTACATGAACTTGCATTCATTTCTTTGACACTTGTACTAACCCTAACTTTAACCACTGACCCAAAAATAAGCTTTTTTCTGTTTGGGGACAAGGCTTTGTCCCCCATTTGGAAAAGCTGTCCCCAATTAACGAGTCTTTAGTCTGCAATTTTTCCCCAAAAGTAGCCTATGACAGACACAGACACAGACACACCCATACAATGTCAACATTTTTCATTCTTTCATGAATATTAAGAGTTATATGCATTGTTCTTATCTCCAAGGGATTTTAAACAATTACCAAACTTAGTTGAGAGCCTGCAAAGGGATACACAAAATACCTCTCTCCTGCATAAACATTAGCGTTTCCATTAAAAACCTGTTTGAATCTGTAACTTGTGTCCACTCCTACCTAAACATGGTGATAAATTCAACAGTAGCTCGGCAGTTGTTACTGTTATGATATAAAGTGTTTCCCTTGCGCAAAAACAAAAATTACACTTTTGAGTTAAGATCTGAAGATCTGTAACATCCACGATGTCAAAATATTTTTCAAATGGGTTAAACTAAAAGTAAAAAAAAAAAATAATGTTTACATTTTCAACCACTGATACTGAAGAAGGCCACTAGGGGTCCAGAGGCCATGCTGGCATCACGTAAGGCAGATGAATACCACTGCAAGGGTAAAGGGCACGTCATCACCAAAAGTAGGGCATTCCTCTTCTGTCTACTTTGTTAGCATGCTCCTAACCTCCTGTCAACCTTAATATAAACAGCTCACTGCCAAAAACACCATGCTGGTAATGCAAAGGCAAGGAAAAGAGGTTGTTGTGTGTTGTGGAATACAATGCTGAAACACAGACCTTCAGTATATTAGGTTGTATTTTTTTCTGGCAACAACCACAACAAAAAGATTAAGAAATATAAAAGCTGCTAAAAATATAATAATATTTTACTGTGCTGTGTAACACAGCAATACTACATATGATTCTGAATTTAGTGGCCATCCCTTTTTGTCATTGATGTTTAAAAACTGTAAAATTGGTAAAATCATAAATGCATACTTATTCGGGTAGACATGGCGATGAAGTATGACTTTCATTACCTTACCACTTCTGACTTGATAACAGCAAAAGGATTTCTAGATAAAACACTGCAAATACTGCAAATACTTTATAAATAATTGTGATTCACTGAAGCAGAGCTTTAAAATTGTATTTGACCTGAATTAAGTGAATATGGCCCACAATTCTGGTGAAAAGCACTGAATGTCTCTGCAAAACAACTGACACCCTTATTTGAATTTATGTATTTGTACATCTCTGTCGAAGGTTTGTCAGCGCTACAGCAACGATCTCCTTTGGCATGCTTATTGACCCAGTTACTGTTGCTGTAAGTGTGTGGCTGTGAGTGCAATCCCTCTGTTGCCTCTGATGTGGACAGGCAACTAACACTGTGGGAGTTAGTTGCTGTTGGTTGACGTTACTGGGGCTGATTTGAGGAGCCCGAGGACGATAGCAGTCCACTGCACAGGAAAGGGGATATGTCATCAAGCCACAGACACAGCTGGGTGAAGCTGGTCTGCTAAGAATCTGTCTGTACAGTTTTAACGCATGTAATAAAGGGAATACACAACAGATGCCTACAGTACGAGTGCAGAAATTCAAATGTCCATGACGTCAGTTATATCATTATTCACCATATCACACAAATTCTAGAGATGCCTCAGCCCTCCCCTGAAGTCACGGCTTCCAAAAATGAGAAAACACACACAATGGTTCAAGTCAAGTCCCTGCTGTTGGCCAGACAGCTAACAATGCATCACCCGGTGAAGAGCAGAGAGAGGTGGTGGTGGTGCGAACTGTCAAGATGGAGAATGAGGTGGAAATTTTGTGTCTTATTCTCAGCTCCTCTCTGCATTAAAATCATGGGATTTGGGTTACAAAACCAGCCTCGCTGTGAAACTGGCTTTTTACAATATTACAAACACATTTTCATATAAACAGCTGAACCAGCTGACCCAACATAAGTGGTGATCTCTTCCTTCTGTCCCCGAACCCTCAAGACTCCGGAGGGGGCTGCAAAATGCAGTACATCTTTCCTCCGTAATGTCAGATCATCTTAATTGGATGGGGCAGCTCTGGATATAGCTCAAGCCTTTCATGCTGTTCCAAAGGCAGTTCCCTCATGTCTTTAGCAAATGGTTTTGGCTTTGAACCGTCATCCCCTGCGCATCCCTTCATACAGTATTATGACAGGAAAGTGTAGAGGACGCTTGTCAGTCCATTTGTTCTCTGCATTTGATATCTTCTGATGACCATAAATAAGTAATAGTAAAGATTAACTGTGAAAGCCTGAACAAAGACTTTAAATTTCATATCCTCACTACAAAAGACCTTTTGAAGACCCTTCTTCTTTACTGAAAGTTAACATGCATTGTGGACACTTATCTGGTACTACTTCATGTGGTGTAGACACGTTTATAACAAAGACGAAAGACATGTCTACTTAATCTAATAAAACCCAAATGAATGGCACAGTAGGGATCTCTAAAGCGGTTAAAACACCATTGACTTTGGCACAAAAAACAGTGACCTACAGTAATAGCGCTAAGATCCATTTTCCCATGTTTGTTTTAGGAACAAATCTCCAATGCATAAGTGCTTTACTTGGCCCTGTCGCCAGGCAACAATTTACAGGGAGGCCTCCGAATTAGTTGAGCATGAATGAACTAAAGAGCGAGTCCCAAAACAAGGCTTCCTATCTTGTAGTGCATTTCACATGCTGGGGAGAGGATACAGAGGAAAACAGGAGAAAGACACAGAAAGGCATACAGTAGACCAGAGAAGCTTATAGAGCAAAAGATAGGCGAAGCATATTACATCAAGTAAAGTAGGCACTCAAACACACATCCAGAATAAAGATAAGGATCCATTAAAAACACAGTAGAAGCAATGTTATATATGAATATATGTTCTAAAAATTACATGAATTTTATTCTACACCTACGGTCCACATCCAGAAAAAAAAACTGCTGTAGGATTTTAACAATGATCTGAGTCTGTGTAACACCACAATACTTACTTTTTGAGGCTATGTCCCATCGGGATGTTCCTTAGAGGGTGAGTTATCACTGAAACCAATGTAGTGCAGCCAAGAGAGTGGGCTGATGCTACAACGGATGCTTAGGATACAAAGGATTGCTATACTCCTGCTGTGTACTCTTAGAAATCTAAGCTCCTGACTAAACATGGCTCTTTCTTTCTCTTTCTCTCTCCTCCTGGTGTGACATAAACCTAAACAGACACAGGAATTTACAGTTTTACTGAAAAATAAGCTAACAAGTTTTATCTTACCCCAACAAATATTAGCGTTAAGTGATATCAAACAAGCTTTTTATCCTAGCTGGCTATGCCCATATCACTGACTGCCAGCCAGGGGTTAACCTGTGGTCAGTAGTATAGATTCCGACAGCATGGGTAAAATTCTTCATAGACTTGAAAACAATGCCTGCAGCATTTGAATGATGTTGTTAGTCAAAAGCAAGTTCAAACACAAGACTTCTTTACATATTTAAAGCCTTTAAAGTTTCTTTGAACAGTCATTTTCTAAAGACTGAACTGAAACTGAACATAACCCAAAATGTTACACAAATGGCATTTCTCAATCTTTGAGTCAAAGCCTGAACTACTACATTATTATTTCCAGATAAAATGGATAACTTAGGCTATTATATCAATGTATGTTTCAGTGCAACAAGTAGATTCTTGTCCGGGGAGGGTGTGAGTACCTGGATTGCAGCCTGCACTGGACAGTGGCTTGAAACCATTTCTCATCAGCAATAGTAGAAAGATAATCCCCTGCAGCCAACACCATCCCTGTCTAAATGTGTCCTATGAAAGTATTTATCTAGCTGGCACACTGAGGAATGGATGTCAGCCAAGTAGACATGTGGGCTGCCTATTGCTTCAACCATTTTCCAGGTTAATTGGAAAAAATGTTGTTAATGAGGAGTCAAATTGCAAGTGAACCTCAAGTTTTGCTGACTTTCAAATAACTTTTTTGTACTTACCAAAGTGTTGTGGTTAATGAAAAGGAAGGAAAAAAAAAAAATTACTTTCAGTCTCTAATAAGATTACACACAGCCTAAAAAAATGAACAAATGTCATTCAAAGCATCGATTTATGATTCTGAATAATCCAATAAATGTAGGTAACTTTTTTTTTTGTCAGCCGTTTTTTACATCATTTAATTGATTAAAACTAGTCACCTGCTCAGTGGTCAAGTAAACCAGTTTATCATCCAGCCTGAGTTTATTTGTTGGCTACATCGTCTGTGGTGGAATCGGAGCCAGCTGTTTGTTATTCTCGCCGTTTTAGTCCTTGGCTCCGGCTCAGATCTCTGTCTGCAGTGCTGAACCAGCTCCAGACGGTGATCAACACTCAGTCAATTATAAACTCGGTCCATTCAGTGTGTGGTTGACCAAGACCGCTCATCTAAACCTCGTTTGCACGGGTCTTTGTTGGCGCTGCTTTTCCCAAAGTAAACCTAATCCACCACTGACTTAAAGTTCTTTCTGTTTGAGTGTCATTTTCCGTGCAAGTTTTGCTTTACGAGTTGCACAGGACACTGTGTTTTAGTTCTGTTCTTCTTCTTCTTCTTCTTCTTCCCTCTTTGTATTTTCTCTCACCTTCAAAATAAACTGTTGTGCCACGCCACGTTTTCGTTCCTCAAACACCGAAGAGAGCGTCACATCTGGAATAGCGCGCCCCACGCAGCTGGACACCTTTAAAGCGTTATTATTACAGAACCAAGTTTCAACCAAGTTTAGCCTCACTTGCATCTAAAATTTGGTGGACGCACGCATTGTTTGGAGGTGTGTGTGTGTGTGTGTGTGTGTGTGTGGGGGCGTCAGAAGTCAAAGAAAGGCAAATATAGAAGATGCAAATCTTTAAAAGTCGACCGAAGCCGAAACCTCTGACTTCTTCCTCGGTCGAGTCTCAATACGACGAACCGCAGCGAGCGAAGTGCGGGTTCGCCTCCGATGAGATGTCACGTGAAAAAAAAAAAAAGTCAGCTCCACGCATCACGAAGAAAATTAACGCAGAAATGTGCGTGAAGTGACTTCGTGCGGGTTAGTGAGAGCTTCCATCCTGACTACGAGAGCGAGGAAACGGTCTATTCTACAACGGGAGTATTTGTAAAGAGGCTCAGTTTATGACCGGCGTCAAACGAAAGACAGCCGAGTAACGAGGAGCGACGACCGCCGAACCGGGTCCTCTCTCAACAGAACCCGTCCGAGCCGCTCAGCTTTACGCTCAGGGGGGAAAAAAAAAGGAGAAAGGGGGATTTAGCCCGTTACCTTCACGAAGAAGGGCGGTCGAGGGAGGCGCTGCTCTTCCTCCTCTGCCTCCGTCCTTTTCTCTCTCTCCTCTCTTCTCTCCCGGCTCCACCGCTCCGCGTCGTCCCGGCTCCGGCGCGTGGTAAAGCCCGTGTGAGCGGACGGGACCCGCGCGGCCGCGTGCCTCGCTCGGCGCACGACCGGGCGCGTGGCGCGCGGCGCGTGGCGCGGAGCACGTGGTACCCGACTCCGCTCCCCACCTCTCCTCAGGTGTGCGGACAGCACGGGTGTGTGTGGACAGCACGGGTGTGTGTTGACAGCACGGGTGTGTGTTGACAGCACGGGTGTGTTGACAGCACGGGTGTGTTGACAGCACGGGTGTGTGTTGACAGCACGGGTGTGTGTTGACAGCACGGGTGTGTGCGGACAGCACGGGTGTGTTGACAGCACGGGTGTGTGTGGACAGCACGGGTGTGTGTTGACAGCACGGGTGTGTGTTGACAGCACGGGTGTGTTGACAGCACGGGTGTGTGTGGACAGCACGGGTGTGTGCGGACAGCACGGGTGTGTGTATGGACAGCACGGGTGTGCGCGGACAGCACGGGTGTGTTGACAGCACGGGTGTGTGTGGACAGCACGGGTGTGCGGACAGCACGGGTGTGTTGACAGCACGGGTGTGTATGGACAGCACGGGTGTGTGTTGACAGCACGGGTGTGTTGACAGCACGGGTGTGTATGGACAGCACGGGTGTGTGTGGACAGCACGGGTGTGCAGACAGCACGGGTGTGTTGACAGCACGGGTGTGTGCGGGGATTCGTGTGTGGGGGTGTCTTTGGTCCATATTCTCTACTTGAGGAATGCATCTGTGCACAAAGTACCCACCGAGTGAGGTGCTGTATATTTAAACAGCGATGGTATTGTCATCACATGCTGCCATTATATTTGTTACATTATTTATAAATTTCTTCCTCTTCCTTTTATTTCAACATGTATTCTGACTCTGACATGAAAAGTGATACGGGACGACCCCTCCCACACACACACACACACGAGGCTTGATTAGAAAACCAAAGCTTCTTGCTCTCAAAAAAAAACAAAACACTTTTCTGTACAAAATTTTATTCTTATATCACGACATGCGACCAGCATCCAATTGATATACTAACAGTTAAAAGTTAAAAAAATATTTCTTGTGTATATTTCTCTAAAAAAAAAGCAAACAACCAGTGCAGTAGGAAGACACAGCATTATGAATGTTAACACTGACTCTGATAGGGAGTCTTAATTTCCTCACATTTGTTTGTGCCCGTTTGAATCCGTTTCCCCTGTGGTTTTCTTCGGATTTTGCATGTTGTTCTTTCCAAAATCCGAGAGGGGATATTATGTCAAAGAAAATGGGCCTTCAAAAGAGTAACTCAGCGGCATTGGTTTTGTGTTGCCACCCCTAAATAAAAAGCATCTGTGCAACATCTGTCTCTTACTTCATGTTGAGACAGATGCACTGTATCTGTACGTGTGTTTACACATGAGGTCAAGAACCTTCTTTAATTGCAGAAAACAGTGACACGACAAATTAAGTTTCATGGTAGCTTTTGGTCACAAGTTCGGGAAAGCGAAGATTCATTTGAGTTGCGCATAGACTGACTTCAGCACAATCTGTCTCTGAGCATATGGGTGTTCATTAAATCACTCGGGAGCATCTGGTGAATTCCATGCATGTGTATTAGCGATCACCATTCTGTTCTCAGCTAATCATGGGCAGGAGTGAATGAGGAGGCTCTCATCAACTTGGCTCTGACTTGGCTTTTCACATAGCTTCTCACTAACCTCACAGGAAGACAGTCAGAACATCCCTCATCCCATTTTCCATCACTTCCCCTTCCAGAAGCCTATTGCTCACACATCACTGTCTATTGTTGAAGTGAACTTATTCTCTCCTGTGCTGTTTTCTCCTCTGCTTTGACAGTTAAATATAAAAGCCTGCAGCAAATGTTAGGCTCCTTCAGGCTTAACACTAACAGCAAACCTGAACTTTCCTGACATCCTTCAGGAGTCCACAAAATTCCATGATGACTGCAGAAAAGGGAATCGAGGATTTTTTTTTTTTTCAATTTGGACACAATTTTGACTACATAAAAACTCAGAAAGACATGTATCTCTTTCTTTCTCTCCATCATGTAAACATAAATAATTCAGTTAACCTCGATAATACATCTCCACTAAGTCATTATTCACAAAGATGCTAATGTGTATCCGACTATAAGAATAATGCATCTGTTTTACTTATGGCAGGAACAGCTCTCATAACAAAACAATATGCCTGTATATGACTTAGCTCCGGCAGTTTCATAACAGGTGAAGTAATGCTGAAGATGTGCTTCTGTATTGGTCTGTTTATGTAATCGAGGGAGAATGAGAGAAACCAGTGGACTGAAATATATAGGTATTAAATTAAAGCTCAAATGCCAACTGGGTCCACATTCAAAATACTGCAGGGCTTTTTCTCATCAGATGGCAGCTATATGCATTGTGTGAAAATACACAAATAAATGAACACAAGCTTAATAATACTGTACAAGATGGGTCTAATTTGCATCAACATTACAAGCCAGTAGGAAAAAAAATACAGTTTTTAATCTAATTAACTTGTATTCATTAAATGCAATTGGAATGTCACATAATGTCAAATTTAGGTCAAGTACTTACAATAGGCTCATTAGTATTGAAAAGTCTAATCCTTTCAATACACCTCATCATAAAACCTTACAAACATCTTCCTATCACTTTAAGCCACCATTTAGGATACTGGCCCCCCACAAGCCGGGATAGTGGTAATAGGAATTATGGGCCCTAATTTCAAAAACCTGAGTAAGACAGATGAAAGCCATCAACTGAGCTTTGAGGAATCTGAGGTCAAGGTCAGAAGAAGATAAAAATTCTCAGTGAACAATACAATAACTGGGGCCAGCAACAGAACTTGAAAACTGTTATGTAACTGTGAGACCATCTTTAAGTTTTCCTGGCATTTTTTTTCCTTTTTCAGCAATGCACTTACACCCTCGCAAAAGATTGACTGTACAGTACTTGTCAAAGTGGAAGCTCTGTCTAGACACAAAAGAATCGTTATGCAAACTTTTAGCCCTGTTATGTGCATCTTATACCATATTTTGGAAAAGAAGCAACAATATGAAAAAAAACACTGATTTTACAGTACAAACTATAGCTATGGGTAAGCATTGCTATTGCCATGGCTGCAGCTTGCGTATTGTGTAAATAAAAAAAATCTGTTTGCTTGAGCTAAAGCACTTTTTTCATCAACTGTATATGTTGTGAACGTTATTTGGTCAAGTGTTAACTGGGCTAAGCTCCCAAAATGTCAGTATACTCTTTAAATGGGCCAGTGGGCTCCACACAAGTTCACTTCCTGATGAAAAGGAAAGCCCCAGGTGTGCGCACACACTAATTTAAGTGAAATCTAGAAGAGATCTAGCAGTGTCAGTCAGCTCTTAGACAACCAGGCTGTGATCATCCTCAGTCTAAGTCTACACTGATATCTTCTGACAGCAGTGAGTCCTACGCTATTGTTTCGATCACTAACACCCCTCAGCCTTCAAACTGATGAAGGAGCCTAGAATACACACAATCGACCAACCACCCCCACACAAGCTCACATCTTTGATTGCAAATAGAGCAATAGAAGAACACTACACCTCACCTTCATATCTTTTTTGTCAACATTAAGAACACTACTCTTTTATGTGGCAATACACCCATGCACGTGAATCCACAGGATGTATACAGTGGTGTGGAATAACGGGGAAGTCAGTGGAGGCTTGGCTCTCTCTTAGTTAACTATCTATTGAATTAATACGATAGCAATATTTCTACTAAGGCAATGCTTATTTACTGTAAGAGATAAAAAATAAAATCAGACTTATGCAGCACAGGAGCTGTAAGGTATTCTGCATGCAAACAAATGATTAGAATTTCTTTAGTAATTTGGCTACCAAAGTAATACCAGTAATAAACCTCTCAAAATACATCAACATGCAACTTCCCCAGATGAGGGGAAATATGCACCAAATAGTATCACACGATAACCACAATATAAGTGGCATTACTTTAAGTGACAAAAAAACTTACTTGCATGAGTGTGGACCTCATTTTCCGGATTTTTATTAGCATTATTATACATTAGGTACAAATGACACAATCAGTTACAAGGTCATTTTAAAGGTTTCAGGCAGACAAGGGAAGAAAACAAACATACACCATTTGCAAAATACAACATATTCTTTCTTTCTTTTACAGTCTATGTAGATATCTACTGTAAGTCATTTATGTACAACGACAGGGATGCTGATATTATACTTTAACAAAGAGAGGAGAGTTAGAGACTAAGTTAATGTATGGGTTAAGAGATAAGGCATTCCTGCACATCACTGATCCTGTGCTCTGTGCGGCCAAAGAGACGGCAGTTTACCTCAACTCTCTAATTTCACAGCGAATGGGACACAGGGGGAGTCATGACGTACTACAGAAAAATAAAGATTTTAGACAAGATTCACCTACAGCCAAAAGGTACCTAAAAGTAATATCGTAAGAAATGCCAATTTAAAAAAAAATCACAATGGATTTCTCTATCAAAACCTTTATATTTAATATAATTCTACGTCAGAAATTTACTTAATAACTTTTTGTTCATCCTAATCACTTAAAGCAAGACTGTGTACCTTTTGCTGAGCAGCAGCACCAGCAGCCTCTGCAGCCTAATGTGGAAATTACAGGACACTTGCGCATTAAATTCTGTTGGGCTCTTGTACAGAAAAAAAAGTCTATCAATCATTCAGACAAAAAACACAAAATCATCATCTCAGTACAAACCTAAGTCCGATTGACTGCAAACATCTGACCCACAGCAGTTCTGTGCTAGTACATAGATGCTAGGAGCTAGTGTCTTTGCTTTTGCAATGATGTCTGTACCAGGAATACCAAGCTAGATACGTGTTTTGACGTGGTGCTTTAAAGTGTTACACATTTCTCCTGGGAGACTGTACCTGCTCAACCCAGGTTACATAGTGCTAGAACGGGAGTTTGAGGCTTGGAGTGGGAATGGAAGATCTTCCTATTACATGTAAACGTGCCATCAAAATGATATTGAAGCTGTTGTTTTAAGGTAAAATAGTTAAAAACAAAAAAGGTGGTCGAATAGAATTTAAACAAAATACAACACCAAACACATTTGGGCAGATCCTTTCCCATGGTGTATTAGGGGCAATCAGTAGGGAGGATGAAAGAGTGGAATTGATGACAACTGTGTGGAGTAAAGGAAAAGTCAGCTGCTTTCCTGACCTGTGGGGATTTAAAGGGTGAGAGGAGGAGGACACTGTCATAAGATTATGGATTGACTTGGCCCAGGCACTGAGGAAGGAGGAATAGGTAGAATGAAAGAGGATACATGAGACAACAAAGGAGGGAAGGTTAAACATGACGAGGCACAGGGGTTGTCCGTCAAACAAGCCTTCATCAGCTATCCTTTCATTTATTTCACTGAACCCCGTACATCACATGTTACATGTGCATTGTTTCTTCATTCCCAAATATCATTATTAATATTATCAATACATTTATTAACTAACTCACTACATTACTGAGTCATTGATAGGCACAGGGAGGTAAAGGTAAAGCGAGCAAGCAAGGATGAGTCAAGTCCTAGTTTTTCAAATTGTAAAGGTTAAATGCTTAAAATTCTGATTTATAGACCAGATGACAGACCATGTATGTGAATGGAGCATGCAGAGATTTTTTTTTTTTTTAAAGATCTTTTATTTACATTCATGAGAATTTGGTAGATGTCTTGAAATACTAACACAGAGTGAAATGAAGTCAAAATTTAGTAAATTACTAGAGCTAGTTTCACAACTGATTAAAAATACAGTTAATGGAGTAATGTTATGGAGTAAAAATGGAGTAGAGACTTTAGAGCTGAACAAAAGCAGGATTTGGTTTAAGAAGAATATGTAAAGTATCTGCTTATGGTAAGGAAAGGCACACAAGGGGAGAGTATTAATCTTTTTTTTTTCCATGCGTACACTGACTCTGAAAACATTTCTAAGAATAAGGAAGATTGGGAAGCAATTCAGCAGAATTTCTATTAAAGGGATTGATCCAGACTGCTATATCAGCACCATCAGAGGTGCAAGTTAGGCTCAGGCAAGGGCAAGACTTTTGCTGTGTAAACTCTGAGTATGTACAAGGAATATTTTCTCTCACTTATGAGAAATTCAATGTGGATGCTAGTCAAATGCTCCACAGGTTGAAATGCTTTTCTGACACAATTCTGGCCAAGGCAAGACAGGCAGGACAATATAGTACTATGTATGGTGAGTTGACTATCAAACTGACTGGCATTGTAAAGTGTACTGACACATTGTGCAACAGTATAGTCATGGCAGCATGCTAGTATATGGTATGTGGCTAACAGAGTGTACAGCAGGTGTGGCTTTAGGCAGGTCTCAGCCTGTACAGGGAGAAGCTGCCATAGAGAGTCATCTATGTGACTATGGCTAGTGCAACGCTGCTATTGGCGGGTTCTGGCGCTTTCCAGGTTTGGCACATGCAAAAGGTTATATACGATAGGAAACACAGTAGGAGAGCAAGACTCTTAGAAAAACATGGAGAAAATATTACAAATGTTTAAATAGTTCCCATCTGTATCATTCAGATAGGAGTTTTCTAATGTGATATATCTTTAGAAACATTCCTGAATTTCTTGAGCAGAAGCTTAAAAAAGCAAAATTGAAAACACTGAAAGCAACAAGACCCTAAAACAAATGGCAAGAGGAAGAGAAAAGGGGGAACAAAAATTACAAATTGACAACAACACAACATTAAGATTATAACAGAAACCCCATTCATGAGACACTAGAGAGAGAGTGGTCCCACTGGCCTAGAAACAAGCATTGCTTCTGAGTCACAACTCACCATAGATCTGGATTCAATTTTCCACGTTGCCCTAAATACGAAAAGGCATAAGAAACCAGGGGCCAAAAAAGAAAAGAGCACTGCTCTAGACCAAGTGACTAGGTTTCATGAAGAAATTCTTGATTTGTCATAAATGTCTATTCTTTTCTATTTCAGCTATGGATGGCCTTTTTTTTTTTTTTTTGTCAGGATCATTGTTGTTGCCCACCCTGAGCATTAGGACGTTCATTGTTTTATTACTGATGCACTGCTGTGTTGTTGGACCTCAGTCACAATCTGAAAGAGCCTTATTGGTCTAAGATCAGCATTCTTACAATAACAGACTGTGATGTTTAATAGCCCACAATTAATTTGGTCAATCCAGAACTATGCTTACAGTGACTCTTGACGCTAAATCACTCTTGAGTGTTTCACACTCACTTCTTGTAGGCTTGCGTTTTAGCAGAAAGGTGGAAGTTTGATATAAATCAAGGTTGCAGATACAGAGCAAATTAGTGGCTCATGATGTAGAAGTGGTTCGAGGCATTTTGGACACTTTTTCCTACAGTGAAAAGCTGTCAGCATTGGAATCCATTATAATCAACATGAATTTACGATAACCATGGCCAATATTTTTCAAGAAGTATGAAACAACTACAACAGGTGACTCCTACCTCTAAAGTTGGAGTTTTAGTGGAACATCATTTTAAGGTTGTAACACTTTGGGGTTTCAGACTTTGTAGCATGCAGCATTTAGCAGATCACATGCATGAATGATGCCTACCAACTGCATGCAGATACACAAGGACAGTCAACTGCCAGACAGGCATCCAATCAACACACAATTTGCAGCAGAAACCACTGAATATGATTAAAGAAAACCAATAGGAAAAAAAAAGGTTTGATAAATCTACCAACACAAGTGGAAGAGATATTTTTTACAACCTGCTAAATATGGACTCTATTCAAGACATCCAGTTATTACAAAGTTTATCTGTACTGGGATATGTTCCTTGTTGTTTATTTTTTCACATACAAATATTGGATTATCTAATTAATGTAATAAAAGAACATTCAGGTGTTGGTATAAAAAACTGTAACTGGCTATACTCTTTTAAATAGCTCATGATTATTTACAAAGGAGTTATACACTGATATTAGATACATTAAAATATTCATCTGATCTAATGGAAAAATATGTATGAGTTCACAGAAAAGAGAGCAGTGAGTAAAAACTAATCTAGTTTAAAGATATCAAAGGAACAAAAATGAATGCAAAACAGATTCATATTCATCTAATAATGATTATGTTGACTCCTAATGAAGGAAGAGTTTGTTCTCTGGACAACAAAACAATGTCAGTGGTTTGATTTTCAACTTCTGTATCCAAGAAACTCAACAAATGTTTTTTATCTAAACTCAAAGGGAGGATTACTGTATGCAATAAAACAATGCATGGTTTATACACTATGACATCAGTTAATGTTATATCTAAAAAATGTACTGTGTCTTTTAAGACATGTATGACCAAAGGGAGGCTTTGTATATAATGGCATAGTAGGACAAGTACAATAGTTAACACCGACTAGTGTTAGAAATGACAAAAAGTAAACATTTTAGGATTGTTTTTTTTAAGATAGATATAATATATTCTGCCACTGCCCACAGACTAAACTGATTACAGTTGACTGTGTGTCCACATAGTGTCCAGAAAATTTTGACAAGGTAAGTATACAATCTGCAGCTCAATGAGGGCTAGGAAATAGGTTTATGAATCATTACTTTCAAAACCAGGTCAAACAGGGTGATAACAGTTAAGCTAATTGAAGTTTTCACAAACTGAAACCAACCCTGACACTTTCGTACCAGTGTCTTACATATTTGCGTTATTACAAGCTGCATATCATTTAAATACATAACTGTTCACTTTTTAGTTGATTTGCTATGCACACTTGGAGTTGAGATTGGCTAGAATCAGTTTGTACTAAAATAGAATTTTACACCATCACCATGAAATCAAAGGGGAAGAAAACTGTAAACATAATACAGGAAAAATTGAATCTCAAGGTCCTGTCTCAATTCCTCCACCACCTGTCCTTCATATGTTGGCTTTGCCATCTTCACTGCCTGATATGGGTGTTTTTTTGTTTTTTTTGGTCATCACATACAGTTATATTCATATGTGATGATTATCCATATAGAAAGAATCCATGACCCACCAAGTAGATCCGTAGACTACAATGTTTATCAATTCAGATTTGTAAAGTTGAATGTTTTGCACAGGCGTCCCTTCTATAATAATCCATGCCTTAAATGCTATCTTGGCTTAATATTCTCTTGATTATATAGACAGAGCTTAATTTATTTTCTTAAATTAATCGTATACTGGCATGGATAAATAAAGCCTTGCATCTCTCTGTCTCAGTGCCCCCAGTTATTGTAAACCTTCAATATAAATGACAGGGTTAAGGTAGGACATTCTTGTCCACAGTACATGATCATCATTAAACTAAAGGAAATTATTTCTTGTGGTGGCCAGAAGCAATCTAATCTATATAATCTATATAATCTATACTTGCAAAGATACAATAGAGAACAAATATGCATATCCTAAATTCTTGCTTATGAATAAAACCCCTTCACAAAGTGGGCCTTGATCAAGTTGTGGTCAGATGTTAGATTGGTGGTTGGTTCAAGTGGGTGGCAGTGAACAGGGAAGCTCTTCAGGGAAGTTTCCCCATGCTTATCATTCGCTGTTGCTGACCGGGTGCACAAACTGTGGGTTGATGAAGGAGAAGCCTGCAAACTCAGCCTGGTCGATGTTGGCGATAACCAGCTCATCTGGTGGTGTGAGCTGGGGCTGAGTGCGTGTGAAGAACTTGTCAAAATTCTCAGCTCCTTTGCCGCACTGTAGGAAAGAGACAGAGGAGAGGTTGTTTGGACATGAGGTATAAAACATGAAGAGGGCAAGCAGACTAACTAGACAGAAAACACAAGAAAAATCTTGAGCGCTCGCAGAGTATGCACACTGCAGTTCTGTGAGGTCCAGTACACAGCAATTCAGAGAAGATAAGTGCTGCTATTGCATTAAGTAGAATTTGCTTTTCTTGGAAATTTTCACAAATGAGCCCAAAGCACAGCACGCGTTGCATCAAACTCATTATCAAGCATCATCATTCATTACCATTGCCATGACCATTCAACTAACTAGATGAAATCACACTGAAATCATAATGCATCTTCATCTAATCCCCAGGCCTACATGAAAATCAAGAGCATTAAACACCTGATCCCCCACTTTCCCACTGCTTTGTGCAGGAAGAAGTTAACAACATCAGATTACATGCTCTACATCTCATTCACCTGAAATAGTAATGCACCCTTCTGAGTACCAAATCAACATTGTCACAGCTGTGGAACAGCAAAGCACTTTCCTGTAAACAACACCCAGGTTTGATTCTATGAGAGGAAATTGACCTCTGCAATAAGGCACGCAGTGTTTGGACCGATTTCATAACCTGTTGTGATGCAGCTCCTGTATCTTGGCTCAGATATGAGATGTACGTGCTTTTGCAAATGTGACCTCCAACTGTCAGCGCTAATTATCTTATAGAAGAATTAAATTATCCCCCTGAGTGAAACTAGCAACAGTATCAAGGTGTAACAAGGTCACACACGGGTTAACTAGTGTGTTCATAAGAGGGAAGCAAACTGTCAAGCTGATTAATCAAATTAAATCAAAGACATGGAAACAGGTCATGTCACATGAATGGATGAATTAGCACTTCAGAGATTTTTTGATATTGGGTGAAACAACTGAGATTTGAATTTGCATCACCCATTTCCCTTGAACAGGGCAAAAGACAGTAGTGCAAGGCTCAATCATCTTACATTCTATTTCCACTGCTTTATCAAGAGAAACAAGCATGAAGAGATCCTGTCGAAAAGCTACACTCACTTTTGTTTTTGTCTAACAACCGTTTCCAACACTAGGCAATGGTTGTAGGACTAGAAGATATATGTAGAAACCAGCTGTTTTATCTCTTTCCAAGCTAATCGAATTTATGCCACTGTACATTTTCTTAGATATGTTTCAAGGCCATCAGTATTCCCTCAGGATTTACTTTTGTGCATGATCTGCTCATGAGTGCACTCTCTTGACACAAAATTGCCAACCTGCCTTGGTAGATTAGAAAAAACAAGATGATTTTGTTTGTCCTGACTGCTGCCAGCCTTGACTGCAACTGTGACAGCGGATCATCAAATCCAACCCTTTTTCTAACCGAACCAACACTGTTCTTTCAACTTTTTGCCACAAGTTGACAAAAAAAATCAAAAAACCAAACTGTTAGTCTGTCATCTGTGATCTTTCATTTGAATCAAAGGTATCAATGTTTAATGTCCTGAGCGTCTCTAAACTTAATACATTAGACTCTGCATACTGGTGTTGACATAAAAAGGCTTCGATTTTTCATTTAGATGTGATGTGTCAGATCAGTGACTGCAGGTCTGCAAGTGGCAAACCTACACAGAGCATTAGAGAGAAACACTTCAAGTGGAAGTTTTCTATTTGTTACTTCTGTCTGATTTTGGTCTTTGTTTGATGTAGCTCTGTTGTTGACTGTAGTATTTCTTTTTTTCTAATCAAATCATAAAGTAGAATTGTCATTACAGAACCAATAAAAACAGAGAAACAGTGTAATACAGAAAGAGCGAGTAAGGAAGAGAGAATGCTGCAAACATCATCCTACTCTGTCCTCATCAGCTAGTCCACCTACACACTGGGCTCATCTACATGGTTGTTTGCATTCGTAAACACACACAAACACAATCATACACCCAAATACACACATACACACATACTCTGGGACCTAATTGATAAGCATGTATGTTCCCTAGGGAGATACTGTTCTGCAGCTGGCTGTGAGGATAACTGACTCCAAACACCATGGGACTCTAACACAGGACTCAAAGGGAAAGAAAGTGTGATGGCAACCATAACACTTTTGGCATTGTTGTCATAGAAATAAACATTGGTTCATTAGGCCCAAAGCGTAGTTGTGACTGCAAAATGAACATTGCTCCAAATATTAAATTAGAATTCCAGGTACTATATACACTAAAAACACTAAAAGATATTACATTGCATAATGCCTACTCAAGAAATATCAATGATACTGGAGGGTCAGTTAGTTTCCAGTTTTGACAATGACAGATTTGCTGTATCTGGAAACCTTTCTTTAGTCATAACATTTTAAAAAATCTAGTCAAATTAAGTTAGATTATCATGGGGAAAATGCCTTGCCGAGCTAATGTGTCCATCTGTGATATTTTCAGCTGTAGCTGTTTGTTCAGATAGGATTGATGACAGAATATTCAAGCCTGTTAACGTTCTCGGATCAAGACAGATTAATCCCCAACTGTTAAGCTAAGTAAGGCCATTTCTGACATTGTCCTCTTCTGTTTTTTTCAAAAGTACCACTGCTTTAAGCAAAGCCCTCTTGGCACCTTCTGACTGCTTCACGCGTCACATCTACTTCCTCAAAACCACCCAGCAGAACAGAAATCGCCTCCATCAAAGCATCTGTCCCTTTTCTGGATGATAAGTGCTATTACTACTGAACACCAGTAACTGCACTTGACAGCTCTTTCTAAATGATACAGTTACCGACTGAATGACTCAGGCAAGTTTTGTCCCCAGTGGGATTCATTAGAGATCAACACCAATAAAAGAAGAAAAGGAGAGGCAATTGGTTTGGGGGGGGGGTTCATGAGAAGCAGAGAGGTTTTACAGAAGAGAAAGCCCTTGGTCAGCAATCAAACATTATCTCTTCCTTACTTTCAATTAATTAATTAATTAATTAATTAATCAATCCCTTCCGATCACCTTTAATTGTTGGTATTTGGGCAGTCTGAGCCCACAGCCAACCATAACCTGGCTTTGAGACTCATGACTAACTGGTCCTATCCACTGCCGTCCTACATTACATTAACAGACAAGGCATCATTGTCTCTCTAAGTGTGTATGTGTTTGTTTTTACATAAGTGCCGGCAAGGGCTTGTGTGTGTGTTTAGGCATGTCTATCTGTGTTTGTTAACCAAACACACTGTTGTATAAAGGTAGAGACATTTCTATTCCTGCTTTGTCCTAATTTTTGTTTTATTGGTTAGGCCAGACAGAAATGTCAAGTCATTTCACAGAACATGGAAATGTTGAGACATTGACATTTCTACGGTGTGTGTTGTTTGCGTGAATTTATTTATTTATTTTTTTTGTTTAAATGAATGTCCTTTCATGAAAACCTGTCAGAGAGGACAGAAGACAGGACACATACTTCAAAATAGGGAGCAAATGTGGCTGTGTGTGTGTGTGTGTGTGTGTGTGTTGTCTCTGAATGTACACTCTCTCTTTCCCACACAGCAGATACCTAATGGGTAATTGCCAGGATCCTTCAACCGCTATGTCTCTCTGTCTACTTGTCTTCTTCTATTCATCACTGACCATCTGTCGCTCAAGTGAAGCAACATATTTTTCGATCTAACCTCCGCTGACAATCGCCAGCACGAAAATGTCTGTTTCGAGATCAAAACAACAGTTACTCCTCATGACACCAGGCCTCTGCTCTCATGTGGTACTCGTACGTGTTTGTAGGCAATGCACATACAGAATGAGGCTTCAGCAGCTGAACTGACAGTATTGAGTTTTTTGGAAATGTTTGAGAAAATGCCTCATTTATTCTCATCCATAACTGTTTTTTTCTTTTTTAAACAGACAGAATTGGGGCTTTATATCTGTGGCAAGGGTTATCATGTTGTGTTCACTACTCACAGGGCTGTGTTTTTGGTGAAAGAGCAGCACGTTACAAACAAGGAACTTCGAATAGTCTAGAAACTGTTTCACAAGAGCTGCTCTCATAAGATAAATGAAGCTCAAATGATTAACTCCACGAGAAAAAAGAGAGAAAATTAGGTACTATGAACCTATGAAGATCTACTTCGCTGCCTTCGTTTCTTTTTTAAGGACATAAAGTTGCCCTTTTGAAAAAGCACGGAGCTGGTCTTACATCTCATATTTGTCATGTGATTCAGTCATCCCTTATGGGGTGAGACCAAAGCTATTGTGCTGTTGATACATCCTCCCATACATGGTGACATAGTGTCCTACATGGGTTTTCTGACCTACTTTCTCTCATCTTTTATCTCTCTCTCTCTCTCTTTACCCATACAGACATGCACGCCTCTGCACTCAAGCATATTAAAAGAACACTCAGCTACTTAGGATGATAAACGATGCCCGCCTCCATTAAGAGTTGTGCCAAGACTCTCTTTTTCTACCTCCCTCTCCCTGAAGCCACTGCCATGGGAAGACCTCCATTCTTGTCATCATCATCCTAAACATTAGGCTTTCTTTTATTGAATTGTAACTTGTCATTAGAGGTCAACAGCTTACAGAAGGGCATTAGTCACTGAACTTACCTTAGATTTTATGAATGTAAACAGAAAAAAGTAAAGCTTTTCATGCATTCAATTTGAGTTTTTTCAGAAATCTCTTTCTTGTCTAGGGATCTTGGAGGGATATTTATCTACTATTTTGTTTTTCGCTGCCGTATTTCATGAACGCGCAATGCGACTAAAACGCAAAGCACAGTTGAACCTATTGGTTATCGGTGCAGAAAGCTAAAGCTAAAGCTAAAATCAGGACCTTACATGACCATCAGTGTTCTTGTGATGCTCCAAAGAATTGCACCTTTGACCAGTTTTACAGCTGTTAGAATAATCGCCTTCTGCAGCGCTAGACAAATGAAAAAATTCGTACGGACAATATTTTCAGTCATATTATTTTCTCCGTCTGCTATAAAAAAAGCAGATGGCTGCACTGCTTAAGGGTTTGAGGAGTGCAGAAGACAGATTGGGTTTTTAAACACAAAAAACCCAAATGTATCTGTTGAAACAAAGAAATAAATAGAGCAAATAAATATACAAAGAAACTGAAAATGCTCCCTCTAATATCCCATAACCTAAAAGAGGAAAGGCAGACATGCACAGTCAAGCTGTAACAGCCTGTGTCCCTCATTTTCTTACAGCTTCAATGAGTCACAACTCTTCCATATTGCCATCATGTTCTGTCTCTGTGTATGTGTGTGTCTGCCCATGTATCCCATCAGGCATGCACATCCCTTGCTTGAATACTTTTCCAAGATTTCAGTACAGTGACTAAGTCCTCCCACTCTTTCCTGCCTCTCTCCCTCCCTTCATTCACAATCAATTAGTAGCTTCCTATTTGACCTACTTTTTCCAGCCCACTCCACTCCATTAACTCATAGAGACTATCGGCCATCCACAAGTGGGTGTAAAATATGTGGGCATGTGTGCTGTACTCCAAAGAAATTAGTCTGATTTCATAAAAACACTGTGCACTGGATGTGTCTGGCATTTAATTATGTGCTTGTTTTGTTACCTGGAATAGACGGCTGCACGGTGACAGCATCCAGCACAATAAATATAGATCAACACTAACTGAACCTGCTCTGACACACACTCTACCACACAGACTGTGTCCTCCATGCTGTCTGAAGCCCTGGTCCGATAAAACAGATGGTTTGAATCCCTCAGCTGGGTGCAGCCAGTGTATTGATTGCAATTCCACAGCTGTCACAGGAGGATGAAGTGAGATTGAGCGAGGATAGATGCACAAGGAGAAAGGAAAGAGGAGGAGGCTGGATTAGAGAGGCAGGGTTAGACCTGGTAAGGGGTGAGAGGGAGGTGTATAATGAAGGCCATTTCACGATCATGGACTCAGAAACAGTACTTTATTCAGTCAGATCGGCATGATGGATCTTTAAAGAGTAGCTTATGGTTGTTACAGGGAGCATTCAGCAATGTTTTGTTGCTCTCTTACCACCTTTCTCATCTTTCATCTTTATCTACACACATCCATGCAGCATTCACTGTGAAAAGGACATGCATCTCCCTGCAACTTCAGTGTGGACAAATACACAAGAACAGAAGCGTTTCTTTCTCCTTCTGATATTGATTATCCCCCTACACACTGACAAACTTACACTCTTATGCAGCAAATAGACACAGGGACGAGGAGCTCATGCAAGGAAATCTTCCCCCCCTGTTTTTCTCAATCTCTGTTAACCTTCACTTTCTTTAACCTTCACACACAATCAGACACACAATCACACACACACAAAGCATTTCCAGGACATCCAGCACATCCACTCAGCAGGAGACAACATGGACAAAGAGGCCAGGATTCACCTTATTAAATGAACAGGAGCCCTTGAGGGTGAAACAGAAGAGAACTACAATATTTAACATGAATATGTAAGAGGGACACACACACACACATACACACACACACACACACACACACGTGTGTGTGTGTATTTGTATATGTATATATATGTGTATATATGTATATGTATATATGTATATACACACACACACACACACACAAGACACTGTGTGATATACTTCATCTCTGTTGCCTGATTTGTTTTCTTTTTTAAATGAACAGCCCACATTAACTCGTTATGAGTTTGTGCGTGTTATATCTATCTATATAGATATATATATATATATATAATGAAAGACATAGGGAGAAAGCGTGTGTGTATGTCCTGTAGATGATAATTTGTGAACTCAAGGGATTTCAAAATTCCATCTTACTGCGCAGCAAATTTGAGCTATATAAGATATGCATTCATAATAAATGGATGTTACATTAATTATACATCAAGATGAGAACCTTTGAAATTATTTATGGCCCATATAACACATGCCATATGTAGCCTAGGCCCACAGCTGTACAAAAGAGTGACTATACAAAAGAGTGTCATGTTGAGGCTGTATTATATATCACTTCTCAGATCACAGGACATAAAAGTAACTTCATTTCTGTTTGTCTGTAGCAAAGTCTTTGATATAAACCTTTGACATTCATCAGTGAAAATCCTGAGGCAGATAGTAGATTACACCGATGGTATAACCTCCTGCTTATGTGTCACATTCTTAACATCCATTCCCGGCACTTTCAGCCACTGTTAATGGGAATATCACTAGGGACAGCAGTCAGATTACATCAGCTGAGCGTTATCTCGACTCCTTGCCTACATGAATATACCTATTTTAATGCAGTCACCTTCATATGACAAGAACTAACAACAAATGGAACAGCTGCTTAGAAAAAAATTCCTCGTATTTATCTTGCAAATTTACCTGGAGTGCAAACAATAAATCCTAGTAATTACAGACCCTGTAACAGACCATGGCGACCTGCTCTGGGTGTCCTCTGCTTGTCGACCAATGTGTGCTGTGATAGGCTGCTTTGCAGAATCAGCCAACACAGGATAAGCAGGTATAGCAATTGATTGATGGATGGTTATCACACATTGAAGGCAACTATACCATCTTGGTGAAATCATTGTGTATGCAACAACATTACTTCAAATATTTATTTAATATGAGAAAAGTGTTGGGGTACATTTAAAGTCAGTTTCCATAAAAGCAAGACTATACAATATAGTTGCATTTTAAATCCATCGGTGTCAACGATAGTTGTCTTTATTCAGTCTACCTTAATGGAGAATGTGCTGAGACTGAGGAACTGAGCAGACAAAAATTTTATAAAAAATATTAATTTATTGAATTATTCAGCTAAATCACAAAAAGGACATTTCCACTTACCCCTAATTGTTTTGGGTTTATTTGCTAAGGTTTGGGGATTCCTGCCATCTGAGACTTAAGCTGTCCTTGTGGTTGTTTTAAACTGCACTTTCACAGCTACAGAATTACAAACTACAACTTTGAAACACATCATCTTCACTTTTCCTCTTTTTTCTCACAAGTCATTTTACCTATTATTAAATTTTTATTAAATCTTCAAGAATTATTAATAGAGATACATTTTTGAAAAGGCTTGGAAACATTTAAAACGGTACATGGCAAGTACCTACAACAGTATGTTCTGAAATACGCTCTTTTTGTTGCATTTCCTCTCCTGAATTTTACCTCTATATTCCATGTCATCTCCAACTGTATACTAAAAGCTGTGGCTAACATTGAAGATCACTATGTGAAATAATGTCAAAGAAAACATTCTAGAAAATTACAAGGGTCTACCAAAGTGAAATAACACTTTATGTATTTGAAATCACGTTTTCACAACCTTGCTCAAGGTGGTAAACGAATTTTAGATAGCTGGCTACAGAAGATATTTCAGAATACTGTCCTGACAGCAACATGATTGGTTTGGAGTCTGTGGCAACACAGAACAGGGACACTGTGTGTGTGTGTGTGTGTGTGTGTGTCTGTGTGTATCTGTGTGTATGTAAATTAAAACACAAAATATCACAATATTCTATTATATGCCTAAATCCCCTCATAAAATAGATTCTCCAGGTTCTGGGCACTTTTTTATAGCAAGTTTTATTATATTAGCAAGAGGGATTTCCACGAGCCATAAAGTGAATTAAATGAGATTGGATGAGCTATTAATATAAACCTTAAGGAAAGTGACCCAATCATAAAATGTGGCTTGTATAGATAAGGATTATCTGTATTTTTGTTGCTTGGGGGTGAGGGACCTTGGTAAACATCTGAGCAGTTTGGATGTAGGGATAAGTTTTCTTTTAATTCTAACCAACAAATCAAGAGCTTTCATTTATACAGGGGTAAAAAAAAAGGAAATCTTTTGTATCGTACAATGATGTCGTTGATATTCAAAAAAGCTGGTGTTTAATATTATATCACATCTCTCACAACTAACTTTGTTTGGAATGCTACATTATGCACCATGTGTTTAATTTCATTAGAATACTGTTTACTTACTTAAAAACACAAAATATATCGTGTGAAAATTGCTTAAACTATCATCATCTGTGAATATAAATAAATACAGTAGTTGATCCATAGATGTGTGTTCAAAGTTAATCATAAGTTTCAAAACAGTATTGCATTACTTAAGGACAATAATTAATGTTAAGTTTTAACTATTGACTTTCCCTGTTTGAATGTATATTCTGACAAATATGACTGAGGGCCGAGGTACAAGTTGGAAAACAAACAGCCAAGAACAAAAAGTCCCCAAGGGACAGAATAACACAGAGGGGCATACGACGTCTTGCCATAACAGATTTGTCTTGTGGTGATGACATCTGTTTTTAGATGTGTGCACTTCAGAAGGTTGTATTTGTTCACTTGTCTTGTGTATGTGTTTTGTCTTTGCATATGCATGTGACTGTGATCTGAGATCAGCCATTACCACCATTAATAGGATGTTGAGAGTGGAAAACTGCAATTAATATTGTGTTGGTGTTGTGTTTGAGAGAAAATTTTTAATTGCTTTATGACATAAAGGGAGGATGTTAAATGGCATAAACAGGACGATGGCACTATTTCGGCTGCACTTTGTTGTTTGTTTTTTATTTTACTGATACACTAGCCTATCCATCTCATCCAAGTGTAAAAATCTTCTCATGATATTTCAACTTTTTTTCAGAATTTCAGCAATTTTCATTTGTTTTATTTTTAAAAGCACAATTTGAAAATGTCTTTAAAATATTGCTGAAGGAAAAACACTTAGTGATGCTCCCTCTACTGCCCCTCTCCCACAGCTGAGTAATGAGAAGTCACCAAAATATGTGAAGAAACCCCCCTCAATGTATTTCAACATAGTGCTATTCGCACCATGTACCCAAATGAAAATAGACCCCTTTGTAGCACTATTCCTTTTGTGATAGGAACAAATAATGTGACAAAAGTATAATGGGAAACGTGGCCTTATTTAAATGAAGGCTAAACTTATGCGAAGGAGGCTACCAATCATCTTCACCTTGGCTACAGTAATTACTATAAAACAGGTGGTATCACACTTAATTAGACATTGAAGTGTAAATCAAACTTTAAAATCTATTATTCATAGGACTTACCACTTTGGGCTTGAAAGGGGGCTGTATCTCCCTGTTCTGGAGGCGTTCCCAGTCGATACGTCTGAAGAAGGCATGTTCTCTGATGTCCCTCTCTCCCTCAGTGCCACAGCCCAGACGCTTGGATGGGTGCTTAGTCATCAGCTGCTCATAGTAAGAAACCAAAACAAGGACATCGAGTTACATCAAGAGACTACAGATGGTACCATCAAGCTGAACCGCAGTGGTTATTCCACCAATGCCCTAATCATTTCATATTTGATGGACTCAACAATAGTCTAGGATGTATGAAAAAAATAAATGGTTCACTTGTACGTGTTTGTTTGGAATCTAATTTTTCAATGAAAAATAATGAATCCTTATGTTTCTTCAGTTTCTAAAGTAAATTGAGAAAACTTTCAGTTATACAGTGTACAGAATATAGCATGCAGATTTTATTAGCAGAACCTTTATCTCTGTCAAAACTGGTGCATTGTTTTCTCCCACTCTTGCGTTCTTTCATGGGTGTGTTTTGTAATGTTATTCCACCTCTTTTCTGGGTCAGTAAATGACAGATGGGTCTGAAAAAAAGAGTGACATAACCCCCCCCCCCCCCCTCGCTGTACTGCCTTTAGAGAACTGCTGCCACATCCAGTCACACCACAGACAATGTGGGGACAAAATTTGCACTTTGTTAAAAGGCAAACAAAGACAAAAAAGGGACCCATGGCAAACATAACCAGCAAGAAAATCTGTCCTTGTTAAATTATGTTTAGGAGCACACTGGTATTACTTAAATATAATTATCCAAATAATGTGTCAAAAATTTAAATGTTTTTTTGGTTATGTTTGCAGCTGGAGAGCGTAGACATTCCTGCCTGCACAAACAGAACGAGAGCTGGCGTGGGGGAGGAAACAAACATGCCAGTTTCCAATTTTAAATGCATTAAAGCAATTCTTAATCATAATAGAACATAATCACTGGCTGACTACTTGTTTTTCTAAGTGTTTATATGAAATGTTACCACTTATACTGTTTACATAGATATTTTGCATTGCCTCTTCTGCCTTAGTGCAGTGATTTGTCTTGACTGAATTGCTAAGAAAGCCCAAGGACTCATTTGGAGATGGACAGAGAGGCTGGTGGGTTTCAGTGTTGACAGTCCAAGGACAAAATGACTTATTCATGTACTGGAGACTGAAATGGAAATGGTGCTTTGTTTGACCGAGCTCATTTAAATGCTTAAATAGTGTTCAGTACTATGTATCCAGTCCAAGTGTTATGCCCGAGGTGAGAGTACATGTACGCATGCACACACAGACGCTCACACAAGCACGTAAGTCTGCTGCGCCTCCAGTTAAATCTCTAATCTGTAATGCACAACTTCACATGAAGCTCAGTCACCTTGACCGTTCCCTTGAAGTATATGACATTTTAGCTGTCACCCTCTGTGTGTTTAGTGATCTTACACATAGGAAAGGCTATTTAACCAACGTATAGTCCAACTGGAGCTTCCAACTGAGGACACACACACACACACACACACACACACACACACACACACACACACACACACACACACACACACACACACACACACACACACACACACACACACACACACACACACTTTCAGTTTAATAGTAACCTGTCATTCAGGTTTTATTACTAAACTTTACCAAATTCAACATCTTTTTTTTTTAGTAAACTTGAAATAATTCCTTGCTATATCTTAACATATCTGCTTACATAAACTTATCTTCAGTGGCGGAAATACATACATAATTCCGAAGCAGAGAAAGCAGTTTATGCTGTAAAACTAGAAAAAACAGTATTTGTTTTTGTGCATTTTGTTTAGTCTGCACCTAGTCTGATGCTGCCTAAATCTCATCTTGAACTCAGAAAAGCTCAGTTAGAATAATGATGAAAAAATAAACTTCAACTGAACAACAAAAAACAAACTCAAACATGCCCTTTCTCAATATCAATACACACTTCTCACATTGCTCACGTATAGCTACTAGGCAGTACTGGCTGAGAAAGCATGTAGGGTAATGGGAAATGAAATCATGACACACAACTCCCACTGCTCTCTAATCTAACAGTTACTGAAAAAAGGTGTATTGCTCGTGGACAGATGCAGAGTGCATCCAGCTGGCAGAGTGCTTCAGACAGTTGTTGACGAGGAGGAAAAAGTCATTTGCAGCTTTCTGTCTGTTCACGGGACTGTCACTGACAGTGAGAAAGCATCCTGCGGCAAGCACAAGGCTGTCACCATTAAAATGACACACCTCACACCTTGAAATGCCCTGGAAGCGACTGACTGCTGTACTGACGCCATGTCAATCAAACACTCGTCTTTTTTTTTCTTACGCAAAACTGAGTGTTTGAAATGATCTTGCATCACTTTTATGAATAATCTCCAGGAAATAAGTACTGTTGGCATTTCATGGTGAACACTTGATCATTTTGTGTGCAAACTGTTAACACTTGAATCACAGTGGCTCCGATGCATCACCAACTGTCAGCAAAAGGTTTGAAGTGTACAGAACTTGGAAGTCGCCCTGCTGGTTCTGCAGAGAACACCAAATTGTTGGACTTGACGGGACGGGAGGCAGGGGAGAGAGAGAATGAGGGAGAAAAAGAGACGGAGAATTAGAACGAGAAAAAGAAAAGGTAGACGGGTAAGCAGGGAGACTGGCACCATAAAACCTACTTCCCCTTCGGGACCTAGACGAAGATATTATTCAGTACTCAAACAGGACATGAGATATGCCATGGTTTTACCTGAATGCTTTTTCCTCACTGCCTTATTTAAGTTAGTTAATTTTTTATTATTTTTATGTAAATCTGCCTCTATCTCATCCTCTTCCATTAATCATTACAAGCTACAACAACATTAAAAGGGGTGATCTTTAGGTACCATCCCATTACATAAATGGATATGTATCTGCATCTGTGACCTATTTTAAATGTAATGGAACTGTACAGTATATGGGCTTACTCATAATAGAGACAATCCGTATAAACAGTTGCAGGTATTGCACATTAAAAATCCAACTGCGTATTAAAAAGTTTATACTATATAATTTGTGTCCCTTTTTACAGTCTTCTTCTCTCCACTATCTTCCCTTTCTGTATTAGCAGCAGTTTTCTGTCAAAATCAGTTTGTGCCTCCGACATCACCTCTCCCGCTCCCTGCCCATTTCACTCTTTCATCTCTCCCTTGTTCTGCCACCACTCTTTCTCTTGTTTTCCTTTTTTTCCCCTCACATCTCTTCTTTCGCTGTCTTTTGTGGGTCAGGCTACTGGCAAACACTATGTATCCATTAAGAGGGTCGCAGCCATGCCAAACAAGGGTTTAAAACAGGGACACACACACACACACACACACACACACACACACACACACACACACACACACACAAAAACAAGTTGAAAAATGAACAAGGAGACAAGCGCACTATTTCACAGCTCATTAACTTTGCACTGCCTCTGGATGGAAATGATGCTGCTACATTCACTGTTAACTTCCTTACATACAAACAACTTGCACAAACATGCGCCTTTTGTCTTTTATTGCACATATCTGGACATTCATAGTATAGGAAGCAAAGCCGGTTTATATACTTATTCTCTACATGTCATTGCTTTGGTTACCAACGGTCTTATGATCAAGGGGCCAGGGCAAAAGCACTGTCACAGAAACTGAACCTGGAGCTCTGCTGCTACTAAAATGAACCATGTCATGAATGTGTCTCAAATAATTCTCATAATAAATTGACCCTAATAGTCCTACAGTGAACCTCATGTCATCAGTGACTGGGACTCCATCCAAAGCTGCTGAAATTCATGCATATTTAATATGCATTAGCTCCCAGAGAATGAACATGCATCCAAATACCATTGTTTCCTTCTGCCCTCTGAGGATTATATACAAGGTGTCAATTAGTACAAAAAAATGAGTGTATGCACAATTCCTGTGTGTGATTTTTACGCTTGTTGTTTATTCTGTAAAGCAATAAAGTGGGGAAGACTAAGAATTTCACAGAGTTACAGTGAATCTATTGGGTGAGTGTCATAAAAATTACAAAGGCTAAGTTTTACCTATGTTCCTTCCTCTTCCATTTGCTTTCAAAACATTTTGTTTTAAGCATAAAAATGAGACAAACAGTTACTATGTCCCAGTATTCTGCCTGCTTGACTTGCACTGACCCACTGTACTGTTAGTTCCCTCTGTATCTAGGGATCAGCAAGCAGCAGACATATAACCATGATTCCTGCATCCCAGGAGACTCTGGAGTCTAAATAGGCCTCCTCGGTTCTTACACTAACGAGCTAACTGTTTAAAAACAATCTCAATGCAACTGGTCCATTACAAGTCCTGGTAGACATGTCACAGGAGATCAATTTAAAGTAATGAAAAAATGGTTAGAAAACAGACGAGAGCTTTAGAAAGATTGAGTTGAAGAGCAGGAGGGATGGGCTGCAAACATTCTTTTTCCAAAACAGTGAAAAATCTCTCTTAGCAATCATATAGGTTCTGGTATGCACAGATGTTACTGATTCACATGTGTGTACAGAGTCTTTTGATGTTCTTCTTTGGCTGATAAAAAATTTTATGGATTAAATCCTGTCTTGACAAAATTTCGTATGAAGGGATCTTTGCCTATGTAAATTGCAGACATCTGACATTACGAGTCTCTGCACTAAACCGTGTAAATGTATAAAATCCATCTTGTTTCACTTGTTAACATATTAAAATTTCATATTCTCTATTATCTTCCTCATTCCATGCTGCCCATACATGGCTTGGGAAACTGTAGGGAAAATTTCTCACCACAGACAAAAAAATCTCACTGTATTGGTATAGTCAAGGTCTATGTCTTCACTGATACTAGCCATTTTTACCTGAATATCAATACAGTCATGTAAGCAAGAGACACAAGTCGTCTAACACACATAGTCAATCTAAAAAATATATTATCAAGTTCCAGCAAGTTTCTCTATTACTAAACTCTAAATAAATTATGATTAAGTGTTACTTAATGCTATATCAGGGTATATTTAGGTTCACCCCTCTGCAATACTGATGAGCCAGAAAGGACTTGTTGATACAGAAAGTGAATGCAGTACACTCTGGTGGTGAGTAGCCAGAACAAATTACACATCTGTCCTTTCAGTGTCCGAGGGACATATGAAGATGGTATTCACTTGAAGTTGTAAACAAACAAAATCTCCTACTTCTACTAGATTATATATTTTTATCTGTTATGTAGCTGAAATATTTCATAGTTATGGAACAACAAGCTGAGGAAAATGGCTACTAAACATTTTGAAAAGCTTAGTTCATGAAGCTATTCTGCTTTGCTGTGACTGTTATGCTCATGATGAGTATATTGGATGACCTAATGGGGTTCAATTCAATGTTTTAATTATGCAAAGAAACAGGAACTGAGTGGGAAGAGGAGAGGGAACTTCTAAATGAGCTCCCAGATACTATTTATAAAAGCCCACACTTCATTCATATAGCAAATTGATCAAGTCTCCTGATATGTTACATCTAGCACCGGAAAGCTAAGAAAAGTCCAACAGCATTCTGTGATGTCAGTTTTTCTCCCTAAAGCTGAATTAAGAGGAAGGGCTTGAAGTTTTTATCATTATTATTATTATTATTATTATTATTATTATTATTATTATTATTATTATTATTATGACATCAGTGAAGAGCATGAAACACACAGAGCTCAAAATTTTTTTTTTTACAGGATTTTAGAAACGGTTGGGAAAAGCTTCAGGGGGAAACAGTTCCAGTTAAACAGGACAACAGATTGAAGAGGTAGGTTTCACATCAGAGAGTTAAAATGCATCTCTCCAAATGTGTTTCTCGGGTTGAAAATCAACACCACTGACAGTGGGTACAAAGTCAATTTTTTATGAATACCGAATAGATTCACATATATTTATGTTTCTGAATTCTGCTTAATCACAAAAACTGTCTGAGAATGGGGAAAATATTTCATGAATGACAAAGAACGTCCACTCACCCCTTTGCAGATGGACACGGCCTCTTTGGATAGGGACTTTGGGTATGACACATTGTGCTCCATTATGGACTGGAACAACTCATCTTCATCCTCTCCATCAAATGGAGGCTGGGAGTGAAAAGATACAATATCGAGAGTGTTGTTTGTGTGTCATCCATTATCACATACTGGTGAAGTGAAAAGTAAAGTATCACCATGTACCACCCATCCATTCCCTAATGAGTAAAGATGAAGAGGGTAAAAAACAGGACAAAAAAACTAACTTAACAGGGTGAAAAGAAAGAGGAGAGGGGAGAAAAGACAGAAACGGGACATTTAGAACAACAAACGATTGGAAAGGGAGCAAACACACTGAGTAACAGTGAAGAATAAGTTTCACAGGAAAACCTTGCAGGGCAAATGGAGTGGATGACCCAGCTTTTTCCCCTCCTCATTGGGTGATTATCATCAGTAACCATAATGTGGGTATTTTGACAGTCCATAAAATGAATTATTCGTCATTTCCACTCCACTGGCCGCCTTGGCTTGAGATAGCTTGTCTGCGTCATGCCCCCTTTACCTGATTTCACATAGAGGCAGTAGAAAGGAACATCTAAATAGGTAAAAACTTTTGTTAATTGTTTAACAGCTGACACGCTCTCTAAGTACATTTGCGAATGAAAAATATACCCATCTTCATGTTTTGCTTTGGAGGCGCGAACCTTTCCATGTACTTGCATATTGCTTTTGGGCTTTTAGAATGAGAGTCACCTCAAAAATATCTTATTAAGTAATTTATCACTGAGTCTTTGAAATGTGTTTTACTGATAACTTGTAGAAAAATAATTCCCTAACTGGATGAGCATTTTAACGTTCTCATCTTTTTAAAATAAAAATAATTTTTAAAGAATTCTGTTGAAGCCTTAATAATTTGTGAGGAGAGGATTATGACAATATATTAAAATATCACAAGACAGCAACACAGAAAAACAGTTATAATGCTTTTTAAGTAGTTATGGTTTGTTTAAACTATAACTACCACTATAATGCGGTTTTAGGTCAGTGCTGAAAACCTCATTGTTTAGCCCAGACTGCAGGTACAGCAGTTGTCATAAAAAGCTAAGCACATACAGATCTTCAGCACAAAAAGAAAGAAGGCAGCCTTGCATTGCAGAAAATGGAGAAAATCTAATCTTCTCAATTTGAACTAAAAAGGTGTGGCCTGGCAGTAATTTTGGTTGTTGCACATGTCAAGCTTGGAGATCCTCCTCAGGAAGCATCCTCATGACAACATTTACATAGACTAGCTACAGGTCTTTGCTCTCTTCAGTTGGTATGTTCAATTCCAAAAGAATCAGTTCTTTACCGGCCAACAGCGTATTGATATATTCCCTTCAAAACCCAAGAATATTATCCAGAATACTGACTCATGTTCACTGGCAGCACACCATGCTGTATCACAAAACCCAAAAGAAACTGTAAAAAGGTAGGCTTCCTAGTAGTACGACAAAAAGGGAATTGTGTGATGTGAAGAGAGTTGTTTAATGCAAAAAATGACAATTTTTAATATGCTCAAATGGTGCACATACAAAGGCGACTTCATGATTGGTTACCTAGCTGCTGTTCTTCAATGATAAAAACATTTAAACCTGTATGACTTTGAACACATGAATTACAGCTAAAACCACGCACACACACACGCACACACACAGACGTTAAAATAGGGTAAAAGGTTACACTAACTCAGATATGTCCTGTGATAGGAGACGAGAAGGTGGTTTAATGGTTACGTGTGTCCACGTTAATTATCAGTGCTGATGGGAATGTCAATAGGAAACACCACCTGAGTACATGTGGGAAGAATGTGGGCGGGCAATTACATAAGAAATAGCATTGTCTCTGTGTGAGTGTCTGTATGTCTGTGTGTGTGTGTGTGTGTGTGTGTGTGTGTGTGTGTGTGTACACCACTCACCTGTCCTGCAAGCATTTCATAGAGCAGCACTCCATATGCCCACCAGTCTACTGAGCGTCCATATGGCTGATAGGCAATGATCTGTGTAGGAAATAAGAGAAAAGTTCAGACATTCGGCCTCATTCAGACAAATTATTCTGTAATAAAAATAAGACAACACAGTCTGCAGACAAAGTAAAGGAAGAGTTGGCCAACTGATTCTTCATCTTGATGAAAATCAACCGTAATTCATCACTATCAAAAAAGTATCTAGTAGTATGAGGAGATTGAGGAGATTAACCTAAGATTAATCCATTAACAACAATTTAGAGATTAGAAAATGGGCATCTATCAGTGTGAATGATGTAGAGAATATTACAAGTTCAAAGTACTTAAATTTTGATTTTCTTTTACTCCTTTCAGCTTAGGACAAAATGAGGCTTTTTTTTTTAAACTCTTTGACATTCAGGTCTTTTTGACAGACTGTGATCCATTTTTAGAACAAGCAGAGATTGTTACAGTTAAATATTACACTGCTTGGATTTCACGATTTAAATTTTAAAATTTGTAAATATTTCATCACATTTTTCAACCATTACAAGTTTAACCACTTAACTCTCTTGTGTCCTGTTGCCTCTGTCTACATATTATTAAGGATACAACATAATATTTGTACACACTTTTTCTGTATAATGTAATTTGGTCCTATTAAATTCAGCATACAACAGGTCTCCCACAAAAGCTAAGTACAGAGAATAAAAATTAGTGGTGCTTAAGATGAATCCTTCATACTGTATGTAAATCTGTATTAGAAAAATGAAGCATATGAAGTTTATCAGCATCCTGAAAATCCTGTTCAATGCATTAAGAAAATTCAAAGACATTGTGATTGCTTTTCTCTTTATACACTGATTTGACTCGGACAAAGAAAATGCATAAAGCAAAGTTGGGATCAAAGCTGTGACCGGGCATAAAAGCTGGATGACCCCTGAATGACCTACTTTTTAAATAACATTCAAGAATACATTTGCCATGGCTGAACAGAGAAATTAGGATGCTCAAAATTTCTGACAGGAAGTGAGCACTTGATGTGTGGGTGCAATGTAGATAACAAAACACAGAGAAGAGTCACTTTTTATCAATGTACAAGACACAAGTACCTCAGAGCTACAAACAGTTCCTAGAGAATGATGTGGCTGCAGCTGAAGCTGAAAAAACTCACTTCACACATTTTAGCACAAAAAGCAACTTCAAGATGGGAGAAAACATAAAAGAGACAAAATCCTTTTGTCCAAACGTTCTGAAGACAGAATCCCCAAGTCATCGCTGAGCTGGTGATTCTGTCGTCATGAATGAAATGGTTATGCTTAATTATTGAGTGGTAAGAGATGTGAATCTGTCATGTTCAAATCCTGTCTTTCAATGATCTTTTGTGCCTGCGGATTAGGTTTAGCTACCGCTGCCAAAATAAAAGTCCCACTACAGTAATGTATAATTAGGAAGGTCTATTCCAAGGTGAGACAAAGTTAACTAAACCTCCAGAAATGCACTCTACATAATACAGTCTTTTGAATCTAAATGCAATGACACAGACAAAAAGAAAACAGGATAAAGGCAACCTAAAGAGTGTATGAATCTCCACTGAATATCCTAGGTAGCTTTTCTCAACTAGGACATTTCCTCTGGTGAATTTCCTGTGGGTCAGTACGACATTGGCCGAGGTTATTCACACACATATTTAAGATTTCACACCCGCTTTCACAAACATCCATTTCTCTGGAGCCTCTTCTACCATATAACAGGACTTGATGTAGCCACGTGTGTGCATACAGTCTAAGCTCGCATACAGCAAACAAGCACATATGTTAAGTTTATGTATTCATGCGTGCATACAAACAAGACACACAGAACAATATGCTGATACACACTCACAAGCAACTTTAGGTGTGTAACAGCATTTCTGTCAAAGAATATATTGCTCTGTGACCTGTTCTGAGTAACATCTGACCTCTGCTGCCCATATACAGCCCCATGACACTCCTCCAACTTAGTAACACATGCATGCACACAGGCATGGACAATATAATGTGTGGGAATAAACAAAAATTCACATGCATACATACTCGGACAACTCTCTACTAGGTGTGTTAAAGCGGCTTTATCCTGTTTTACTCTATAACCTTTGCTGCTTAACACCTGACCTCAGTCTTGCCAATGGGAGTCCACATATGAACATAAAAGGCAGACATACACACCTCGAGCTCTGCACTCCACTGACATGACACTGGCCCGAGGGTTGATGGGAGCTGGCTGGACACGCAGTACATTCATGTGTTTACCCTCATACACAAAGGCAAGCATGTGCACAGACTTGCATGTACATACACTAATGTGCCTCTAAATGCCACAGCAACTGTAAGAGTTATTTAGGCAAAAAGCCTTAATCTAGCACATATTTAATGTAAAGACTATCCAACTAGATCATTTTTATTTCATTATTCTTCCTCTATTAATTTCAGTTGGACTTAACTCTAGAAACAAATTCCTTAAAAAAAATAAATAAAAATAAAAAAAAATAAATCAATATAACAATACTGAAACTGTCCTGTAACAGTTAAATAAATAACACTGTCTTGTATGTATTATAAACTAAGTATATACCATATATCATTATATACTACCTGTGCCTACTACATGTGCATCATGTAACAATGTTTACTGTGTAAAAATGTTGACTATGTAAAATAACAAAGGCTGATCCCATCAATCAACAGTTCATCTATCTTGGTGAAGGTACTTGGGCATATCATTCATATTTTAGGCTCAAAGGCTATCTACAGAACAACTACCACTTCATGAGCATTTAACACCACCAGCTTTCATGTCGCACCAGCCAGCTTACTCTGTATGTCCAAATCTACCCTGTCAAAGGCACTTTGGCAGGGCTTGAGAAAGCCAAAGAAATGGGCCACTGTAAATGTGCAGTGAAAAACTAATGCACTTACAAATTATGTATTCATCATGTAATTATTACATTCCATGGTCTTTTAGTATGTGGAGGTATCTTATCATAATGCCTCTATCCTTGACCCTGGTTGACATGTTTCATGAACTTCAGATGGTCACCTACATGTAAACAACATACAGACCTTGCATAACCTTTCACACGGTCAACTAATGCTTAAAAATTGGTCTTGCAGACGCCTCAGGTTTCACAGCTCTACAGACCACAAAGATGAGGGTTGTTTTAATCGTCCTGTTCGGCTGCTGCCTGTCTGAGGCTAACGTCCTCGGGCAGAGGTTCACTGCTATCACATATGGTCAGGATGAGACCGCTGAAGCAGATAGCTTCACTCTGCTCAGAGAAATGATGGCTTTTTTGAATGATCAGAGAAATGAGCTGCAACAGACCAAAGAGCAACTGGAGCAACTTCAGAAAGTGCAGGGTATGTGGAGAAAGGTGATGAAGGATGCAGGATGTAGTATCTCCTGCATCGTCTTGAGCTTACAAGTCTTCTTTTTTTCCATCTCATACATAATGACAAATATAGTATTATCACTATTTGTAAAAAAAAAAACGAAACAAAACTATACTGTTTCAGAATCACTCATACTGCATTATGTAATTTTTGTAATTTACTGTGCAGAACAGAGAGTCGTCGACAGCCTGATTGAGGAACTATGGAAACAGGTGGATAAACTAAAGAAAGGCTATACAGGTACATCTAGAATTAAAATGAAAGCATTATTATATTGTTTTGGGTGTTTTAAAAGACAAATCAGTATCATACATATGTACAACAACTATGTATTTTTCATCTGTTCATCAATAATTAATTAATTATTTTATAGTTTACCCCTAATTTCTCAATTTCGGGAATAATTGGTATTTATTACTACCTGCTGAGGTGTATGTTTGTTTGACATTGCATTACTACCATTATGTAACAAAGACCACGAGGCCAGGCTTAGAGTCAGTGAGATGCAGGAAGAGGAGCAGAGGAAGCAAGTCCAGCAAGTTGTGCGGCAATACACAGGTAATTTACAACAACCCCGAACATGAACCATGTAGTTCTTTTTTTAAAAATTCTGCTAATTAGAATGGACAACGTGGGAGCACATTACTTCCATTTTTTTGTTCAATCTATGTTTGGTTCTTGTTTGTTTCCTTTTGTTTTAACTATTGTTTATTATTTTCTTCTCATTCTCACTAAGCAGAACTGGAGGCCAGATTAAATGCAAGTGATTTGGAGGGCCAAAGCAAAAGAGTGGAACAACTCCAGAGGGAAAGTAAAGGTAACACAGCAAACAAGTCAAATAATAATGACCAGTAAAGTCTATTCCCCTCTCATCTTAGCTCATTTAATCTAACTTCATGATTTATATTTGACTGAACTGTTGAAGTCATGCAGTATTAATTAACTAATTTTTGACAAATAGAGTTGAAAGCTAGACTGACAGAGCTGGGAAATAAGCTTGGAGATGCGGATGCAGAAGCGAAGGCACTGCAAGCAGCTGACCGAGGTAAATGAATTGCATTCACTGCATGGTTATGTGCATCAGCTTATGGAAAATATGCTTTGAATGAAATGTAGTGGGATTATGGTTTTGCTTTTCAAAAAGGGGCTTTGAGATTACTTTTTTGTTGAATTAATTATGTGACTAAATATGTAATGTTTTATTCTTCCATGTAATGACCAGACTTGGAAGCCAGACTGAATGCCACTGATGTCCAGGCAGAGACACAGAGAGTCCTGTTTGCTCAATTACAGATTGACTTTAAAGGTACATTAACATGTGTAGAGATAATTGAAAAAGTACTATGGCTTTGTTATGAATTACAATGAATTACTGGAGGGCGAAAGACTGCTAATAAGATACTGCACTATATTTAAAACTGAGAATATAATACGCAATTTATTATCTATGTGACAGAGTTTGAGTCCAGACTGGAGTCCAGTGAGAGTCTCGAGGAGGAGCTGAATTCCCGACTTGAAGACACTAAAAGAGAGGTGGAGGTGCTAAAGACTGTGGATCAAGGTAGAGTGAAGGAGAACGGAAAGGAAATACGGTCAGATCTTTCTTTTAGATGGATGAATGGATGGATGGATGGATAAATGTATAGATAACTTTATTCATCCCAAGGGAAACTCAGCTTAAATACTTTTACACAATAATCGTTCTGTGTTTGTTTTTTTCCTGTTAATTCATTCTAATCATTCTATATTCTCTATTCTCTACCCCTTTGAAGAACTGGAGGCCAGACTGAACTCCAGCGATTTGGAGGGCCAAAACACACGTGTAGAACAACTGCAGAAGGAAAGTAAAGGTAATACGACAAACAAGTTAATTATTAATGCCTAGTAAAGTACATTTCCTAACAGCTCATCTAATCTCACCTAATGATTTATATTTGACTGAATGGAAAAACATGCATTATTCATTTACCCATTTTTGACAAATAGAGCTGAGCATAAGACTGACTGAGCTGGGGGAGCATTTTGGAGATGTGGATACAGGTGTGAAGGCACTGCAGGCTGCTGATCAAGGTAAACAAATCACATTTTTACTGTATAATTTTGTTAAAGTTATGTTTTGTGACATAAGGTCAGTTGTTGTATGAATTACTATATTTTCGTGTTTGATGATATTGTGTTTTATTCTTCCATGTAATGACCAGATTTGGAAGCCAGACTGAATGCCACTGATGTCCAGGCAGAGACACAGAGAGACCTAGTGGCACAATTACAGATGGGAATTAAAGGTTAATTAACAGATATAGAAATTATTTTATCAGTACATTCATCCAATGAGTGAATAAGTTATACCAGAAGACTCAAGAACAGGCTGCTGAAATTAAGATTTCATTCCTATCCTCATTTTAACTCTCAGAATTTGAGTCCAGACTGGAAACCAGTGAGAGCCTAGAGAGGGAGTTGGCTGCCCAGCTGGGAAACACAGAGACAGCGGTGGAGGCGCTGAAGCATGCTGATCAAGGTAAACAGAGATGGCTCAGAGATGGAGGAAATTCTTCTTTAGTCGCCATATGGAATATAAGATATTCATATGATATGAAAAGATATTCTCTTTTCTGAATTGTTAATATTGTTTGCCTCAAAAGGGATGAAGAGACCAGCCTCCACTCTAAAAAACTGCCTGACCTTCCCAAAATATGAGTCAAATTCTCTGATTCTCTAAATCATACAAAATCCTGGGATTTCTATGATCAGTGACTGTATTGTATTAGAGGTTTATCAAGCCTTCCTTCTTTCCATCTAATCTCATCTCACTATTAACTGAAATCATTTGATTTTTTTTTATTTTCCCAATCTTCCCCCTAAACCAAAGTGCTGAGTTCAAGGTTGTCTGCCAGTGAGAGCCTGACTGAGGAGATAAAGGTCAAGACTGAAGACACAGAAAGGGAGGTGAAAGTTCTCAAGACAGCTGATCAAGGTAACCCTTTAGTGTTGAAGATTACATCTAACTATGAATGAGTAATTAGGTTATTTGGGTATTCTGTCTGATCTCTTCTCTGAGAGTGAGATATAATGGCTGAATTCAACCAATTTTTTCTCGTCTTCTACTAGAATTAAAATCTAGAGTAGAAGCCAGTGAAGGCCTGGCTGAGGAATTGAACACACGCCTTGGAGTCTCTGAAATTAAGGTGGAGGCACTGCAGAGAATAAATAAAGGTAGCAAAATAGATATTCAATGTATACTGTAAGTACAATTTAAATTCAAATGTACCGTCTATAGTCACTGTGACAACTATCTCAGTAATTCATAAGTCGTCATTTTCAATGTCCTCCTCTAATCCAACAGAGTTAGATGCTAGACTGAAAGCCATTGAGATTTTTGGCCAGGAGATGAACACACAGCTTGAAAAAACAGAGTCTAAAATGGAGGCACTTGAAACAGCTGATCAAGGCAAGCATGTCAAATTTGCTCATATTTCTGTTCCCTGTATATACAATAACACTTAAGGCTTTACACCGTATTATTAGGTTAGCACAATGTTACTTTTGTGTTTATTTGTTTGTTTGTTTTTCCTGTCATGTAGCTGACATCAGGGAAATTTTATTGTGCTTATTATATTTTCATGACAGAGCTGGAAGCCAAACTGAAGAAAAGTCAAGCTGTGCAAGAGGAGATGAAGAATAAAGTTGACCAAACTGCTGCAGCGGTGGAGGAGGTGAAGACAACAATGACTGAAGGTAAATAAGTATACATCAACATGGGCGGGATGAAGTTCACCTTAAAGTATATGGAGATGAGATGCTCTCTTTTGTTGTTGCTCCAGTTTCTCTTTTAAGGCAATAGCCAAAAAAACATTTTAACACTGTCAATCGTGTTGTTTTGGGTTTTTTTTTTTTTACAGATAAAGTGGCCTTCTCAGCTGCTTTGGTAGAGAACCAAATGCACATTGGGCCATTTAACACCGAGACCACTCTTGTCTACAAGAAAGTCATCACCAACATCGGTGACAGTTATAACTCCACAACAGGTAATGTGTTACAGTAACCTTTTTGTATAATCGCGGAATTATTTTTTAAGTAATAAAAAAACAAAACAACAATCTCCTGAAAATGACACATGAAGACATAAACATTTTTGCCCAGTGCCTCCATTTTTGTACATTTCTTCCGACTTCCCTTAATCTCTTATGAAGCTTGGATTTTATTTTTTTTTTTTTCGTCAGATAATTCCTGCTGTTTCTCCTGGAATTGTTTTTTGCAAGTAATTATCATCAACAATGATGAGATGTAACTCAGTTAGCCAGTCCATTGTGTTAATAAATGCCTTTTTGGTTCCTTAAAATCACTTATCTTCCTTTTATTTCTTTAAAATTCCTGTAAAGGAGTCTTCACAGCCCCAGTCACTGGAGTTTACCACTTCACCCTCTACTCTCACGCCAATGGGGGAAAACCTAGCTTTTTACTGCTGTACAAGAACAGTGAGGCAGTTGTGGGCACTGCTGAACACCCAACTGCCTCTGACGTCACTGATAACGGCTCTAATGGAGTAGTGCTGCTTCTTCAGAAAGGAGACAGGGTTGAGGTGCACATGGAAGCCAAGTCCTGGGTCTGGGCGGACAGTGATCGCAACCTCTGTACCTTCAATGGTATTTTGCTCTACAGTATGCCCAATGATATGTCCAAAACCATTGTGTAACTTGACTAGTGCAATCTGAATTACTTGCAGACTATGCAGAAAAATATATTTTGTTCTGTGTATTTGTTCATTACATTACTCTGATTTAGATTTAAACTGTACTAAATTATTCAAATAAAGATTTTTCCTCTCATTTGTTTCAGGTCTGTTTGTTTGCGGTTGGGTCAGTTGAGTGACACCATTATCACTGAGAAGCACATAGTGATTGAACTTTATGGAATCACAGTTCAGCTCACATTATTTCAGTCGAAGCTGTGATTCAGATGTGTTAATGTTAACATTCTGACTTTTATGATCCCCCATAAAAATCTAATTAACTGTCTGACACGCTGCTCACATATTGCTGTGTCAGTGAATGTGTATAAGCTCCTAAACATCATATCAACATGAAAGACAATAAGAATGAGTTTAAACTTAGAGTGACAGCTTAATGTTAAAATGAACATGGTTCCTTGAAAAGGTGAGAAATACTGAGCCTTAATCCTTGGCTTTCTTTGGTTCTTTACTAAGAAGGCAGGAAGGCACAGCAGAAAAAAGCCTCTTTCCCTTATTATGGTTTGATGTTTTTAATTAGCTTGAGGGTCAAAGACTCCGTGGTGAGGGAACCCTGTGAGTGAAATCTTTGAGCTTGCCTGTTCAGATCCTGCTTCCTGCAGGAATCATGTCGACCTTCATCCTGACCTGACAGATGCCAACGAATTCAGCTATGCACTGTGAAAGATTTGTTTTCAAAAAGATTTGCACTCTGTTGAAATATTTCAATATATATGAGAAGGCATGAGTCCTTATCCTTGCAAAACTGAAAGCAGAATAATCCTACTGGTAAAACAACAATACTAACTCCCTAGGTATCTCTCTACTCACATCTACACAAAAATAAAGAATTAAAGTTAACTTAGATAACTTTGAGCAGTTTAGATATACTGCATCTTTATTAGAGAGCGTTGAGTTGTTTAATAGACTGCTGATTTGCTAAGAAGATACAGTTTTACAGTGTCAGGATGAACTAGGCCAATGTCAGATAGTGTGTCATCAAGGACCTAAAGTGGAATATTTGTTGCATTGTTTCACTGATAGCTGACCTGACAGTCTCTTTTGCAAAACAATGAGAGTGAGGCAAGAAGAAAGAGAAAAGGGGAAGAGGCAGAGAGGACAATTAAAGTTCAGCATAAAGCAACAGTTTAGATCAGTTTCAGGCCAGTTTCAGCACTGTGCTAATGTGACGCTTCTGTGACTCGCTGCCCTTGCCACCCATCACCTGTCTGCGACCACACCAGCGGACATTTACAGTTTCAGACCATGACCTTTGTGCTCTGAACCAGCATATTAAATCTAGACATTCAGCTTTCTACTTATTTATTATGTAAAGAGATGTTTGTTTGCTTTGCTTGTTGCATGAAGCTAATAAACACAAGAAGTGCTCTTTCATTCTGCCAGATTGCCAGTGATTGAAATAGACAAGCACGACCTGTGCCTGACATTCCCTGCTCTCATCCTGTTTTATTTTTTTACTTTATTATATGAAAAAGCCTCTGGCCAGTAGAGCTCTGTTGATTCACTCCAGTGCAAATACGTGTGTGTACGTGTGTGTGTGTGGTTGTGTGTCTGTGAATGTGAGATAGGATAAGAGAAAGAGAGATCATCATTGTTACATTAATCAAAATATGTTTCAAAAATATTTTTTTGTTTTATATAGCACCTGTCTGTGTGTGTATATGTTGTGTTCATTTATGTACCTGTGCTAGTGACTTGAATAGTCTTCGTGTGAGTGAGTCTGCGCACGTCTGTATGTGTATGCGTGTGTATGTGTGTGCGTCCATGTGTGGTATGTGCATGCGCATTGCTGCAGACATCCCTATCCCATTAGACCTAATGCTACGTGACAGTTCTGGATCAGACTGCTAGCTATTCAAAGCTATTCTCCTAACTACACGCGCACACATGCACACATGCACACACACACAAGCACCAACCTGTGCTCCCATAACCGTCAGCCTACATATGGACAAAGTTTCAAAAAGAAAAAAAAGAAAAGAAAAAAAAACTCAGTGTGGTTGAGCACTACAGTTCACAAAGCTGCCCGTATGACCAACACTGTAACAGGGTGTTATCTGCCTTACTGCTGCCATCCCTTTGAGGAATGTGTGTGCTGGGGAGCAGACACAGTGTGCAGCAGGCCATGCTTCAGTGGCTCGTTTTGAAAGCGTTTCCCAGTACTATATGCTGCAGTTAGGTTCAGTCACTGATATTAATGAGCAATCTTGAGATTTACGTGAGCGTCCTTCAATGCAAGTAGCAAAGCAGATGAGCAGCACCTTTTCACAAGAAGCCAAGTCAGAAGGGCACCATAGCATTTTAGTATTAACCTGCTGTAGGCATGGAGGGCTTGATAGTGACAGATTACAGAATGAATGCTAGGATAGAGAGTTTGGAAGGTTAAGAAAAATATCCGGCATTTACCCACTGTCAGTTTTGAATTCAGAGTTCTGCTGAGTTCTTCATTTTTGAATATAGTATAATTCCCTTGTTAATGGCAGTTAGACGATTGTCCTGTGTAGACATGTTTTTAAGGGTCCCAATATCTGGACAGATATAAATCAATCTAAACACTAAAAGTAAATAACAGATAAATACTTTACCTATAAAGTATTCTTTATATTGGAAGTGTAGAATATATAATTACAGATGCCATTTTTCTTTGCATGTGTCATGTACAGTATCTATTACCAGTAGCATACTGATATAAGCTAATGATATTATTCAAAAATAACCCTCTTGGGAAAATACATTGTAGTGGCACGCACATGTGGAGAGGAGAGGAAAAAAGTTTGCGGTTTGCATGGCTGCTTTCATGCTCATGCTCCCTGTGCTCCTTCGCATGTCCTCTTTTTTCACCTATTTCTATCCCCCTGACTTTTTGCTCACTCTTCACTCACTTTTCTAACCACGGACCAAGTGATTCTGTGAGACTACTAATTGCTGTGATCTGAAAACATTGGGTCGAGTGCTCAGTAATTGGTGAGGAGTTTAAAAATGGAGCTGCCACTGCAAAGCAGACATCAAGTCACTGATGACTCAGGGTTGCTATTCCTAGCCCTCATACTTTTTAAGGACCAGCAACTGGGACTAAAGAACTTCTCTGCATTTTAAACAACCCTTAATTGTAAAACGTGAAGTCACCTAGAGCAAAACAATTTGGTCTGACTATAAGAAAATCAGCAAACAACCTTTCAAAGTTATGAGTCTATGTGAGAACTTAGTTAAGCTTTTCTTTAAAAAAATGTATTTCCTTCATTAAGGCAAATGAAAGAAGACTACAGAGATAATGAATGTCCCAGACAACCAGCATTGCACATACTGATGTTGGTTGTGAAAGTAAACCATATTAGACAACTAAATTCTGCCTCACTATCCTGTATTATCACATATTATGCACTTTCTAGAGGAACACCAGCTGACAGTAGATAGCAGCTGAAGAACACATTTGTATTAAATTATCCCAGCCACTGTTTCAGCTGACAGAGGAGTGAGCAGCGAGGTGGACACCCATGCCTCCTAATGCCACTCGAGGTATCCTCAAATACTCTCCTGTAATGATACACAGTCATCATTAGGCAACTCTTTCTTGTTTCAATTCCTGCTTTCCTTCAGCATCCAGCTACACTTATAGGCTTCTGCTCTTTTCCTCACAGTTAATACCTTATGTCTCCTGTGTTCTCTTTTTCTGTTTGCTCCCTTCACTGTCTGTCTGTGTCTTCCTCACTATCTCTTCCTTTCTGTGTCAAAGTCACTGAGGTGTAAATTCACATTAGTGTGAGCATTCCTCCCAGACAGGAGCTACCAATGACTGACTATATAGGTCAGAGTAAACAAAGCTGTGCGCCTGCACATGTGTGTGTTTCCTGGTGACTAGCAGCAGGAACAATGCTGCATTCAGACACATGTGTGCTGACAACCAGCAGACCAACTGAAAAAAATTCTCCTCTAAAAGCTATCTCACACATACTTAGATACAACCATGCACAAACCCATCAACACAGATATGTTTCAGATGTGAACTCACAACAGCAGGTCAAACACACAAAAACATACACTACAATGCAGAGTTAGAGTTTTCCTGATTAAGGGTGGCAGTTTCTCCCCATTCTGCCTTTGGTATCCATATTGTTGGTTCTCAGCTCTGGGGAAATTATGGTTAGATGCAGTAAATCATAAGCCTATTTTCCTCCCTTACCACTAACCCTTAACTTATGTGAAGAAGGCAAAAAATGGCCAGTTGGAAAGGTGGAGGAGTTTAAATTAAATCCTTCAATGTAACATTATACAAATTTCAGAGAGGAACCAGTTGCATATGACAAATCGCTGCAAAATGTTGATGTTCATGATTGACATATGTATATGCAACTTCAGGATGTATAGATCAATCAAAAAAAATCAAACAAACACTCCCTAATGTAGAATGGCGGATGAGCTTACCACCAAAACTACATAACATACTCTCACGTTCAACTAACTACTCACTGCAGCCTCAGACAGGCCGAAAGATTGTTGTATATTACTGTTACTGCTTCTGACAGCTTATATAATGCATATACATTTAAAGCGTGTTCAATAAATGAGAAGTACTACAAGAACAATAAAAAAGGGAACAATAAAAGCATGTGCCCAGCCAGTGAGGTCAAATTCAGCTAGTGAAATAATTATCAGTTGAGCCTTATGTCAACTGCAATTTGAGGAGCACTTCACCTCGACTGTCTCTGAAAATGTCACCACAGTGAGCCCATTTTTAAGGTCGGCCTCCACTTAGGCCTTTTTTTTTTTTTTTTTAATTGTGCGCGCATATGAGTGTGTGCACGATTGGGCTAATGGCCTGAGAGCCTTTATGCTGCAGCTATTTATCAGTGTATGAATAATTGTATGTGTGTGATGTGTCATGAATGTTACTGTGTGCCATCATGTACATGCAACTTAGCCTAAAGTGTGTGACATGAAATATTAGTCTTGGCTATGGAAGTAGTAGCTGCTCTCCTTCCTGCTATCTCATCCCTGGCTGGCGCATTAGTGTCAGTCTGACGGTGAACTGTCGAAGCATGTTCACCCTGCGTCTGTTCGGCGGAATTAACCCCCCCAGTCTGTTCGAGAGGGTTTTAGAGAGAATCGATAATGCAGCCCACCCTTAAACAGAGGTCAACTAACTGATAATGGCCAGAGAGTTTGACCAACTAAAACAGCGCATAAAGTATGAACTACTGAAAGCTGCAGCAGCAGACCTTTCCTGTTAATATACTATATATGAATTATGAATACCAAGTCTAGTGTCCAGATCCCATGCTTGTATTTAGCACAGTGCTGGCATTCCCCTTAGCTTTATCTTAAGCTGTAATGAAATTATTTGTATTTTGTCAATACCTTTAAATTTCTGAAAAATTACAAAAGTGAAATGTTTCATTTTTGTAAAAAAAAAACAAAACAAGCTTTTCATGTGCGATGTGGTCATCAGTATTAATCAGTAGATGGTTATTCCTACTACCCGTTGTTTATAGAACAGGGTATTGCAAAATGTCAACTTTCAAAAGTTGGCATCACGTACTTGCTTGGTCAGATTTTTAATTGTATTAAGTTATATTTTAATAAAACATTTTCTTGTTGCAATTTTAATTTTTATCTTATTTTACCAGATATTTTATTAGGGGCAAAGATCTTGTTTGGGTTTCATAGTATTGAAACATGTATAATATTGGAAATGGCATTGAAATCTCTCCAGTGATACACAACTATATTCAGCAGGTGGCTTATCATTCCTCCAGTCAGTCGTTCGACTTACCCCGTCCACACCTCCTGCCAAGAGTGAAGGAAGGGTCAGCCCCTATTCACTTGACTGACCAACCAGACCAGGGAATTATTCAACATCAAAAGTGAAGGCTGGTGAGGATCCCTGTCACTCTGAGTTAACTTTGACAAGTAGAACATTATGATGTACGTACAAGTTGTCCATATCATTATAGGGATGCTACCAGTCAGAAATAGTGAGAACAAGCACAAGCCCAGGGATATGTGTTGTCAAATTTACCACAAACCTGATAACAAATGACAGGGTCAAATTGTAGAGTCAAGTGGATTTGTCTTGAATTAAAGAAGTATCGCAGAAACTGATCGAAGACACATCCTGACAAAGGATGAATTTGCTCGTGAGAAAAAACCCACTGGGACATACTGAACCCGGGATTTTATGTTTGGGGTTAGTTTGGACACACTGAGTGTCTGTCTGACTGGGGAAGCTTACGTCATTAGAGAATGCTAGTGTGTATGTATGCATGTGTGTCTGTCCTGAGGCAGTGACCTTAATCTGGAGCACAAGGGTGACACAGGCTTAGACCAGACAGTGACAATGATGACCTCATGCAACAAAACAAGCGCGCATGCACGCACACACGCACACACACACACACACACACACACACACACACACACACACACACACACACACACAAACACACACATCCCTCTGTGGTGAGCCACGCTTACTTCTGGGGCTATGTAGTCCGGAGTGCCGCAGAAGGTGCGCGTGGTCACTCCTTCTGACATGTTCTCTTTACACATGCCAAAGTCAGCAATCTTGATGTGTCCCTCGGAGTCCAGCATCACATTGTCCAACTTCAGATCCCTGAGGAAGTAAGCAGACATTTTAAACATCCTTGAAGTTGTTGACTTTTCTTTTAGACTTAGTTTCACAAGGTAGCCTTTGCTGACAAGGCTAACTACCTAGTTATTCCAGTATTTATTGAAGACAAATGCCTGTTGCTGCTGCTGCTGCAGAGTGCTTTCATACAAGAAAAACAAAAGCAAGATCTCTCACTATAGGATGGCTAACTAATGCATGGTATCTTTTGCAGAAAACAGACATTTACTACACTGCAAAATTTCTAATTATTACTTTGAATATAACCACTGAATTTGAAGAACAGTGTGTATTGTATTTTTGTTGAGTAAACTGTGCAAAACTTGTTAATGGTCACCTGTAGATGATTCCTTTAATGTGCAGGAAGAAGAGACCAGCAGCGATCTCTGCTGCATAGAACCTGTAGTAACAACCACACATTTAAAGATCCTCAACACAAGGAAGATTAACCTTTAAAACAATTCAAGAAATATATTCCAAAATAATTCCATCACGGAAATCATATTTTTCGAAAACTCCACAACTCCAGACTTCAGATAATAATTATGACAAAATTTAACACAAATGTCTAATAAAATGATAAAGTAATGACATTTTATATACAAACACTAAAAGGTCAGCTTCACTTGCGTTTACATAATATTTTACAAAACCCTTGTCTGGACACAGTTCAACACCATAACTCTAACAGAAGGAGACATTGTGACTATATTTCCTGCAACTTGGTTGGTGGAGGCATACAACTGTGTGGTGGTAATTCTAGTTTTAATTTTGAAACACTATACAAGACTGTTAAGAGGTTGAGATCAAAACTAAAACAATAATTAACATAAACTAGCATGTCTTACACTGCCTGAGGTTCCTTGAACTTGCCCACTTGTTGGATATGGTACATGAGGTCTCCCCCATTAACATACTCCATGACAAAGTAGAGACGATCCTGTGGTCATAGAGACAGAGAGACACAATAGAAGAGGAAATTGGAATAGATGGGGGTGTGCAGAGAGGGAGAAAATGTGCAGCAATACAATTTTGTGAGAGAAGAATTTCAAGGGTCCACAAAAGCTGTAAAATTACATAGTACATTCGCTGTCAAAGCTCTACACAGAAAGATAAAGTTGGGTGTGTAGATGTGAGTATAGCCTCTCCTAGCCTTGCTGTCTGAGTCATTCCATCGTTCCTGCTACTCTTTCCATGACAAGGTGACCTAAAAAGCCTACAACAAAGCGTTTCATGGAAAAAGAAAACACTCAACACAGACATCTGTCAGGAAATATTCTCTTTATCTAACAGAGCTGGTCCATTATAGCCCATGACAAGTTTGGCCCGGACCTACTCTAGTTGTGTCTAATGGTCCCTTACTAGAAAAACAAAAAACAACTATCCCACTCAGCAGCAGATCCATACTGATGGCAAACTGAACCTTCCACCTGGTTTGCCAGAGTGTCACTGTCCAGCTAAAATATTTCACTTTTAAAAAATAAAACACAAAATATATAAACAGAGTAATAAAATGAAATGAAATTCCTCCAAAATCATAAGCTAAACTTTGCGTATTTGATGGTTATTTTAATGTTCACATACTGTAGTACAATTTAGTCATTAGTTCTGAACATTGAACATTATTTTGGTGTCTCATGTGCTTGGTTTCATCATATTCCCACTTTTTTTCTATTACTGCTTACAAATCTCAAAACTTGTCTTTAATACCAGAACTTTAATACAAGAACTCTTTTAGATTTTGTGCAGAACACAACTGAGCACTTTTGAACTTTTGATCTTAATGCCTCTGGATTAATCCCATCTGACGTGCTAAAAGTTTTGGTGATGACTGTGAATCTTCTGAAAAAATGTGGAATTTTGTCTTAAATCTCAAAGCATTTGTGTGAAACAGCTAAGTGAGATCGTAAATTCCCTGTGCACCAGGCTTTGCCATTTATCTTTACTAACACAAAAACTAATCTACATGAAACAGCAAAAGTTTATTACACAAGAAAAAACAGTAGATAAAAAACTGTGTTACACAAGAAACTCTGTAATGACATTTAAAGGATAAAACATCTCGACAACAAGGCAATCAGCAGAGTGGCATTGAACTGCCTTTCCCACTATTAATACACCTGTCTTTAATATGCAAATCTTAACTCCTGTTTATAAAAATTTATTGTTTGTCTCACAGGTTTATGGTTTTCAAGGTTATTACAACCATGCACACAACAAAAAAGTACTTGAATATAGGTGCATATATATTTTTTAAATCTCATAAGGTCTGTTAACAACGTTTCTGGAAATACTAGAGAGGGGTTTTGAAAGTGAGAGACTAAGCTAGTCTGTTTTGTGTAATCACGAACATACTATGATCCAAGATGCATCTCTTTTGGTTTCCTCTGCCGGTGCTACAGTTCTAATCAGCTGCTATAATTTGGCTTTGCCATTGTCTGAACAACACCTGGGTACACTTACCAATAGGCATTCTGATTAAGCTAACTGCTGATTGCTTTCACATTAAGCCTAAAAATGTTTATAAGGAATGTGGCATGAAAGACAAATGACAGACACTATCAAGTAAAATCTGAGGAACCGTAGGGTCCAGTGTTTTTTGGAGCTTGACACATTCTTACTGCCACTCAGCCAGAACCCATCAGCTGTAACGGTCTGCGACACCTGGAGTGATTCCTCAAGACAAGAGCCAAATGAAGGACTTGGCTCAGGATTTAGGAAGTCCCACTTCCATTCCTGGGTAGTTGTTACAGTAGAGCAGTAGCAGAAATTACTCGAAGATTTTGTTGATCACGGAGATCACGGACACAAGACTGTGTGCAAGTTAATGTCTGTAGTATGTGTGTGCATGACAGCTTAGTCGACTTTGGCGAGGTAATACTAAGGAGGTAATACTAAAGAGAAAAAATGACTGTAAATGGAATCAATTTATTATGTAAAACACAAAGCAGAATTTGCCATATATTAACATGTGTACCCAGACTTGTTTCTATGCATGTGGGTGCCTTCGTCTGCATTTATGTCTGTTCTTATCTTATATCAATAACATTACACTTCTATTGATGGTGTGTGCATTTGTATGCATGTGTGTGCGACAGCAACGTGCCTGTATTCATTACAGCATGTGTCTTCAGTCATACATTATGTGCTCTCAGGTTTGTGTGGTCTGGTTTTGGTATGACTCAAAGTCAACACACACTCACACATGCGCACACACAAACCTCAGCCTTCTAAATGGGGTTTGTTTGTCTTTTTTTTTTTTTTTAAATTGCACTGCTCATACACGTCCTCTACTGCTCTCTACATCACTTTATGAGTAAGATGTTTTGCTAAAAGCCCTTTAATGAATTAATTTGCCCTGACCTGGCCTGGGGTGAACTTTCCTGATGTGCATCCAGGAGCATTTTACCTACCACAGTCTGGAAGCACGAGTGGAGCTGTGTGAGGAAGGGCGGCTTGTCCTGTTGGGCCAGGACTCTCTTCTCCACCATGGTACATTCAACATCATCGTCCTGGATCACAACATCCTTTTTGAGGATCTTGATTGCATACAGCTCTTCAGTTGCCCTCATCTCAGCCAGCATGACCTTCAGAAATACAGAGTGAGGGGGAGAGAAGGTAGGAAGAGATTGTTTTTGGATGTCTGGCTCATTTTGCTACCAATGACACTAAGATATGCATTTATTTTCAATCTGCCTCACCTTGCCGAAGCTGCCTTTCCCTAACACAGCTAGGAAGGAGAAATCGCTGAGTTTGACCTGGTCCAGGCTGTTGGATGGCAGCTGGCTGGAGCGGTTGTCGTCCATCTCGTCAATCACCTTCTTACCAGGGCCTAGCTTGGCTTTCTACACTCAGGGCACAGATGACGAGGTGTGTATGAGATACACATCTTAGAAGTGACACACACATAATGTAAAGCTGCACTGTGTGCTTTACTCAAGATAACTAGCGCCATGTTTGAAAATTTATCACAGTAAATGCATAAATGAAAGAGACTGAACTAACAGTAAACTCAAAAGTTTCTTTGCGGTGGAGTCTTCTTGTAATGAAATGTAATGTGAAATATTTCCAGACCAATCCTTTCTATTTCCCTGTCTTTATCAAACCTCTACAGCCATTGCCATACGCATAAATATTTAAGATGTTTAAATGTCATTCCTAGAATGACACATGATGGCTTTAGGTGACCATCTCCTACATGTGCTCACACACTCACTCACACTGTTTATTTGCTCACCCACAGTGACAATACACTAATTCAAAAGAATTTAAAATTAAAGGGGTGAAATGAGACTGTGGTGCCATTGTGAGCTGATGGGATTTAAAGAAAAAAATGACTCTATACAAACAGATACAATTTAATAAAGTATACTACACTGTGTAAAACAAGATTATACCTAATTTGCAATTATCATCATGTTACAATATTGTCCATTTAATTGCTGAAGCTATTACCTGGCCACCTTAATACGTAAAAAGAAGCAATTGTCATTCAATTGACTTATAACCTCAGTGCTGGCTCTTCCTGTTGGCATAAAGGAGGAAAGGAAGAAAGTTTTGAATGATGGCAAACTTTTGCGCTGAGTAAAAGCCAAAAACCCTTTTCACTATTTTAAGTTAAAGATCTGAGGACATAAAACTAAAACTGAAGACCAACATTCTTGAAACACCTTGCAATAGAAAGTACAAAGTAAATATTGATGTATTGCATGTCACATGACTACTTATGATTAATAAGATGTTACATCTTTATATGTTACCTATTGAGATCATAATCCAGGTGAAAATTTTTATAGGATAAACTAGATCACCAACATTTTAAACAATGAATATCAATATGTGTGTGTTTAGGGAACACTTATCTTGTGTCTATTGCATATCACATTAACATATTTGAAAGATTCACCTGCCTCTTTATTATTCTTTCTTATTATAAGCATTACATCACTCAATTCACTTCTTACATCTTATTTTGTGGGGTAAAGGTGGAGGCTTGATAGCAGTTCTTCTTGTTTTGTAACTCATCAAACCTAACAACTGATACTGATTTCTCACTAAAGGAGAGTTGCATGGCAGCTAGAGAAATGAAGGGCAAGTGATGCTACACTGTGGCTTCGCCATGTCCGTGCATAGCCAGTCAACTGCCCCTTACCCGAATTTGCAAAAATGCAACAAGATTCTCTTCAATGTATTTTCTTCAAGCCAAAGTCATGCTCAGTCTGTCAGAGGGGCAAGATGCTTCAAGAAGCTTTCTCATAAACTAAAGTGCATTATGTTGAAAAATACACACCTTCCGAGGTAGTCTTAATACTAACCAACAATCCAATATTACATAACTTTCCTTGCTTTCTGTCTTTCTGCACAAAAAGCACACACCACACTAGCATGTCCAGGTTTCACACACAGCCAAGGCCAAACAGAGATCCAAAATCATGCTATAACCCAACATCTTAAGCATAATCTCCATCCACATGCTAAAAAAGAAGGTCCCTTGTTTAGCTTTAGCAAGGACGATAACAAACTGGCATTACATTGTTGGCAATTGTTAGTGTTCCTGGGTAGAGACAATCTTAATATAGATCTGCTTCAGTACAGTGGAAGTCATGCCCCTTATGAGCCACCCATTGTACCTTCACCAGATGTTGAGCCAGTGAAGGTCACTTTAGTATCAAACAAATAATCACAAACAATTGCACTTAGATGGTGAGAAAAACTTGCAACTTTTATCCCAAAAAAATCAATGAAAGAAACCTGTTAAAGACCAACTTGAGAGAAGCGTTTTCATACCCTCTCTATATCTGTAGACAAAATAAAGAGATCCCCAGGAAGCAGAAGAGGGAGGGTGGCTATGTGATATCCAACAACAGACTAATAGACTAATATGACACATTTCCTGAATTATCACCTTCAGGAATCACTTTATCACTCATTTTATATCTCCAATTCAGACTATTTCAAACTAGTTTCTTCAAAATAAAAAATTCAACTTGAGAAAATCGGTGCTTAGCAGCTTTAGTTTGGTTAATGGCGATAGTCTGCTCTTAATCTGGGAGAGCAGCAGAAAAACTCAAAGCAGAGCAAACCGTACCAGACCACAGCACACCTGTAAGCTTTAGCCAATGAAAAGAGCCTGGCCGAGCGGAGCGAGCAGCAGCCTTACTTCCTTCCTCTCAGACGCACCTGATCAGAGTCCTTCACAACTGCTTGGTCCTGAAACCATAGGGAGAAGGGAGCCAAAAGGGCTGACTCACTAAATACACTTGAGTGAATTGTAGGTGTGAACCACAACAACTGATTTTGAACGTACACATAAAGATGACTCCTAATATTTTCTTGAATAAAACCAAAAAGAAAAAAAGAAAAAAACTGTGGAAGTAAAAGAAATTCTTCAAATGTCACTTAGAAAAACTGTTTGGCTGGAAATGAACTGTTCAAATATGAAGAGGCGATGTGAAAATTCGAGGCTGGAAAAAAAAAGTGTTAACTTGCAAGCATACTGATGATGGATTCGTGAATTACACACGCACGCGCACACACATGCGCACACACACACACACACACACACACACACACTCACACTCACAGAGTAAGGGGTTCGTTCATTATTTTTAGGTGATTCTTTTAGTTCAATGCTGACATCTAGTGTCCATAATTGGCTCTTACTTCATATGTACTTCCCCATTCCTGTGGTATTTACATTTGAATGTGATGCCTGTTCTTAACATACACTGAGATGTTTGCAGGTAGCTGAAGTACAAAATATGAGACATAATGCCTCAAAAAATTAATGACCATATACTCATAGGTTATACCTGCGGTGACAATGAGCACACAAGATGTAGACAGGTAGAGTGATCCACAGACAAGACGCATGGAGAATACAAAGACACACATGCAGACGAATGTATAGCCATGAACTGTAAGCATTACAGTGTCAGGATTTACTAACTATCCTCTGACAAACTGAGGAATAGGAAGCAGTGAAGACAAAGAACTGTACTCTTGAATATATACACGATTCCCCTCCTCCCAAAGGCTCAATGTGCCACGTATTCCACATTAATGTAACATGAAGAAAATTTGTTTAGGAAAATCCACTGATAGTTATATTTCCCCCCAGAAATATGTTCTCCTGATTTATACTGGAATTTTAAGTTCTTCCAAGCACAAAAAATGATTTATTGGAGTAATATCATTTTGGTGCTCTCTTTTAATAATTCTTTAATTTCAGGTAGTTTGGAACCACATTCAAATGATCAGACATGAGTAGGAGTGAAGGAACTCGTCACTAACAAGATGAGACAAAAAGGGAGGAGAGGAGAGGAAAGGAGAGGAGAGGGCTACCTTTAGATTATACTTAATTTGGCAGTCCTGAGAGCAGGGGCAAGAAGGGGAGAGAGGGAGAGAGAAACTCTTGCATTAAATATGAAAAGGTGACACAGGATGAAGAAGTATTTGTACATTTGTACAGTATAAGTCTCACCAAGCAAGGGAAAAAAGGGAGAGAACCACAGAGGGGTTTGTGAAGAGGAAAAAAGGAGAAAGAAGTGAGAGCTCTTCTCGAGGCTGTACAGCATCAGAAAGGTAAAGACAATAAAGTTAAGTAGTTGGCATATTTTGAAGACCTGAAGATGCAAAAACTTTAAAAATAATTCTTTATTTTAGGTATAAAAAATAGTATTGGCATTTTGGTAATGCTTTTCAGGTTATAAAAGATTGCTGTCTTTGAGTTCCATTTTTAATCATATATACTGAGTTTTGTCCAGAAATAAAGTACGAAAAATAGCGACTGGAGAGAAATGTGTCCATCACCACTAGTCTGTTTCACTGCTTATGTTGATTCTAAATGTGCCTATGTAGTATCTTTAATCAAATTTCTTGAGAAAAAAGGAAAGGAAAATATATATCAGCCTGTTAATATGCATGTGCAGGATAGGAAAAAGTTTGTGTGTGTGTAGGGTGAAGGGCGACCTGTCCGCCATACATCTTCTCATTTTGGTGAAAATATGTAGGTCTTGTGGAGCTTTTACCATGACAAGCACATTGTTTCTCTGTTTCTTTTCCTCATCTTTACATGAGCACCACCTTCTGTATAAATACTGAAAAATGGCCTGCTGTCATGTCACAACTGAAAAAAATACAAAGAGTAATGTACTTTCTACATTTTTACATTTGTTATCATTTATAAATTGATAAAATCCCTAAAAGGCTTTAAGAAAGTCACATTACAGTGTCAGTTGTGCCAGACTGGATCTTGAAAGTACAGGACATATAAACTAATGGAGTGCGACAAAACTATTTTATTTTAGTTAGTTTTAGCTTTCAAAGCCAACCTTGACCTTTTATTCTGCCATTTCACAATGTGAAGTAGAAATTAACATGAAAATAATATTAAGGACTTCCCTAAAGAGACCTCGGCTCCTGCTGAGGGGCTGAACAATATGAGACAATCAGAGGACCAAAAACATTCCTGCCTCTCCCTCAGCAGGCCAGTGACACTGATGCAGCAAAATGGCTGAGGGAAACGAGCACACTGCCGGTTATAAGGCAGCTGAGGTGAGGGTTTATAATTTACTTAGAAAATTATAGATACTCTAACACTGCTCATACATGTTAATTTTTCATCATAATTAGAAATGTGCTATGATGAAGATCATCAAATCATTTTTTATATATCATGTACAAGTGTCATTGATCAGCATCTAACTCAGAAGAAAAAAAACACATTGGAGGGAAGAGGAGAAATAAAAATACATTTATATTCATCCTCTAAAAAGGCAAAAGGCTGAACAAAAACTTTCACAAATCACCACACAACTACAGCTACATAGTTTATTGTGCAGCAAGTGGTAGTTTATTTTCCAGTAAAAACCTCAGATTCGTAGGTGATCAACTTTTTCAACAACTTTACAAGGAGCCCATCTTTTGGAAACGGACTGAATTCCAGGAACTAAAATCCCGTCCTTATTTTGAAAGCTTGGGATACTACTGAGTAAGTGGCATTAATTAAAATTATACAAACTCATGAAAAAACTTGTTCAAAATAAGATATGGTATCAAAACAATTCCAGCCTTGTAACAAATAGCCATGTCTTTGTCAATGAAAATATCTCTGTGGGTTAACAGAGAGCTATCAATGCAAAAAAAAGACACATCAACGTCTGTCCATGGGCTTCCTTGATTCAACTCCGCACTGGAATCTCTGATGTAAGAACAAAATGCTATGCTAATGCATTTGATAACTCACACATTACACACACGATAATTGTAGAAATGAATTCTCCTGTGTAAAAAAAAGCCGAGGAGGTCTTTGAAAGCTGCAGCTATCGCACTGTCACCTTTAATTTGACAGCTGTGCGCTCGAGGAGAGCATTCGATAATTCTGATGGACGTGCTTGTTTTTAAGCTGAGGGCAAGTGGACTAACAGTGCAGATGCGCATAATCACCCATTAATAGTGGAGTAAGACAAAAGTCATTGAGTTTATATAAATGGGATAAATAATGGTGGACTGACTTAGGAAAGAAGCTGTCAGTATGATAACTTTTGTCAAAAACCTGGACAAGGCTATGTCAGTGACTGAGTTACCATGCCATCACCAACTGTGACTCTGGTATAAAGACAAATATTTTATAAGTTACCCACAACAGAGCCAGTCATGAACCAAACAAATAAGCATTTACACTGAGCTAAAAGAAAGACAAACAGACGTATCAGAACTAAGAAACTGTAGACATCAAGTGATATTGTTTTCTGGGATTTAATGTTGTAAACACTCTAGACAAGACATCAAGTAAATAATTGAAGTCAACGGAGCAGAGATCAACATACAATAATGCACGTGGTGGTTATTGAAGTGTGATCCTCACCTCAAATTTCTGCCTCAGTTCCTCATTTCCATCATCCTCCTCTGAGATGGGAACATTGTAGTATTCCCCCTCCTCCTGGCACAACAATTTATACCTGGATGAGGGAGACAAAAAGACAGGAAAGAGGGAAGGAGAAAGACAGGGAGAAGGAGCATGGATACATACTGATAAACACTAAGAGAAGTGTAAAATAAAAAACTAGCAGGCTCATCCATTCAACTATTTCACTCTTTCTGTCATCTTGACCTACTGGGCCTGGGTTCACAGTAAAGCAGATGCAGATGTTGCAGAACCCTTAGCATAGGCGCATTCATAACACCTCCAGAGCGGACAGAGACACAACTGTCATTGAAATGGGTGAAGAATCAATATCTCTTTACTAATGACCATTAGTGCACGTCAGCAATTCACTTCTGTTTGAAGTATATTCAAAATTATTGTAAATTACCTGACAGAAACACTGATAGGATTTAAAAATGTAATGAATAATATAATAGCACTTGAAATTCAGTTCTCATGGAGGTGGAACTAAACTGTTTGGTGGAATAAAAGAATAAATCTGTTATCACTGAACAAATTTGCAAGGACAGAATACAAGATATGATTACCCTGGTACTGTATTCTATTTGTTGAGTGAGTTTCACAGCTGCTTGGCTTCAAACTGGAAGCTTCCCCTTAGTTAAAACCACACTGTGCAATTTCAAACAATACACAAGTGTCAGTGACAGTGAATCCTTAAAGAAGTGAGTGTTACCAGCCACAGACTGGAGACTTCATGAGCTCTGACACGCCAAAGGAAAGAGATCCCATGAAGTCGTTCCTGGTGGTCCGGTCCCAGTCCCACACCTCCACCGAAAGCCTGCGGTCCTTATCTGTAGGTTTCAGCTTGCTGTGTAACACAGAGATGGCCTTATGATTCATATGTAAACAAGTGCATTTATAAACTGTGCTGGTTGTAGAAGAGGCAGTACAACTAGTTTGCACTATAGTTTTTAATGTAAATTTGAAATTAAATTCACGTTAGATTATATCCATTCGGCCATTTTAAAAAACACCCCTCAGTGTACTGTACACTCTAGGTGACAACAGCTAATTTACTCACAAATTAAAGGTCTCATTCCATTTGGGGTTGAGGCAGGAGCGGATGGTTTTGGTCTTCTGCTTGGTCTCATTTTTGGGGTCTGGTATGAGCTTGAGCTTGACATACGGATCAGACAGGCCATTGGGGTCCATGGGGATCAGGTTTCTGCCTTCACCCACTGAGGAAAACAAAGAAGAGAGAAAAAATTTAATTTGCTTATAGATACATACAAATGCACTCAGACTGTAAAGATTTAATTTGCCCAGCACTTTGAAAATGTTTCCTCTGTTCATAATATGATTAAGAAATGGCTGTTAACAGGAACAGTGGAGGTCAAGATGAAATCTGGAAGACCAAGAAAACTTTCAGAGAGAACTGCTCATAGGTTTTGCTAGAAAGGCAAATGAAACCCCTGTTAGACTAAAAAAGATTTTCAGGAAGACTGAGCAGACTCTGGAGTGGTGGTGCATGTTTCCAATGAGCAGCGACACAAAAATGATCTACATGGAAGAGTCATCAGAACAAAACCTTTCCTTTGTTTTTAACCACAAAATTCAGCATCATAAGTTTGCAAAGGAACAGCTAAACAAGCCTGATGCATTGTTGGAACAAATCCTGTGGAAAGTTATAATAGAAATTTATGGCCACAATGAGCAAAGTTATGCTTGGAAAAAAAAAGGTTCAGAATTTCATGAAAAACAACTCCAACTGTTGAGCACAGGGATGAATCAATCATGCTTTGGGCTATTGTTTCAGCCAGTGGGAACATTTCACTGGTTGAGGGAAGAATTGATAAATACCTGCAAATTCTGGGAGCAAACATAACTCAATTTGTAAAAATACTAAAGATGAAAAGAAGATTGGTTCCACAACAGGATAATGATCCTAAACAAACCTCAAAATCTACAACGATGTACCTCAACAATTCTGCCATGGCCAACACAGTTCCCTGACCTCCGACCTGACATCATTATCATATTGCTGCTTATTCTTATAAAATCAGCCTGGTTTCAAAAGCAACATGAACGCGTTATCCTGTGTTTACACAGAGGACTTCATTCATATCCTGTGTGGTTTCTACAGCACAAATTGCTTTCCTCAGGAAAAAATAGATTCTTTTTTTTTAAAGCAACAGTAGAACACCAATAGAATAAAGCCAGTCAGAGCATATGAGGACTGGCTATGGCCTGATCCGTATGAGGAGCAAATGCAGCATTATGAGAAAAGTGATTCAAAACTGCAGGCTGTGTCAATCTTTTGTAGGCAAAGGCTTCTTGTCTTCCTCCATTAGCTGTTTAGTAAACAAGGACACACCAGAGACATTAGCACTCGGAAAGCCGTGAGCATTGGAGCTATGCCAGTCCTGAGCTCAAGTATTACACACGCACAGATACACACACACACTGTACCCTTCCCCAAACACTTACAGCAGCCCTGCCCACACGGACTTACATGGAAATACACACAAACCTACTGTTTTTATCTATACACAATGCACCCAGCATCCCTGTGGGGGCAGTGTACATGCCTGCCTTGCTTGGCTAAACCTCAGCCCCTAGAGATTTCTGGGAGACCCCGGGCATCTCTTCATGCGGCCCTGTCAGTCACAACACAGTGGCGGCCTGAGTAGTGTGGATGCTAACTGATCTTTGACCTGGAGAGGAAGGTGCAAAGCCAGTATGGTAAGACTGCATGAGACAACTGCTAAACCCACTGTCTTAGCTGGAATATTCGGAATGAGATACTGTATTAATAGGATCAATATAGATAAAAGAACAAAGCCGCTGATGGATTGTCATCATTGAGCCAATACAGCAACCGTTGTAATACAACACAAATACAGTATTTATCTAATTCTAGTGAGGTGCAACAAAAAAATATACAATACAGGGCAAAGTAAGATCATAGCAATATTATGTTAAGACTGTTTTATTATATGACACACTGGTAAAACCTTCCATGCCAAAGGCGCCTCATTTTATTCTCAGCGTGTTTGCACCAGTAGAACCAGATGACTCCTTTATATTCAAATTGTTTGCTTTTATTTTCAGCACCTGTGGCAGAGGATTTGGGTCCTGAGCAATGTAAGTGAGGTGTGAAGTTAGATGAGTGATGGAGCAAGCTGATGTAGAGTGCACACACGCACACACACACACACACACACACACACACACACACACACACACACACACACACACACACACACACACACACACACACACACACACACACACACAAACACACACACACACACACACACACACACACTATAGGAGATAGGGAGGGAGAAAGAGAGGGAGCATACAGTACTTGAGAAGAGAGACAGACGCTTACATAAGCAGCTGGAGGTGTAGGAAGGTATTGACCGATCCTAAACTGGCAGCCCTCTGCTTTCTCAGAAAAGAGAAACAGAAAAATGTAAAGTCAGTCAACAGGCGCCTAATAACAGCTTACTGGATACTGTACATGCACTTGAGTCCACTCTAATATGGATGCACCCTACAGCAGAGAAGGAAAGACTGAAACACAGACAGACTGTTTTTTGTGGATTGTTTTGAAGTTGAGATAAAAATTGAACCTTGCTACCTCCTCTTCATTCCCATCTCTTTAAATTTCACCAAAAGAGGTGAAATGGAATAGAAATGAGTTTAATATGTGAGCTCAATAAGGGATTTCATCTTCTGGATCAATAAGCAGGTGGTCCCTAACAGTCTGTACATTTACTAGAGCAGTGGCTGTAAAAATAACAACCCTGGGATAAATGCTGATACAGTACGTGATGTGCCTGCAAAAACCCAGCTTTAAATTTTAAGTTGAATGAGGATGTGCAAATGGGGTGATTTTCCAGTGGCTGGACACCTACTATATAGAATAGACAAAGATGATGGACATCTATAAAAGGGATAATTTCATTTTGCACAAAAATGGTTGTATATATGCCATATTTGGGAGAAGCTCCATATGACATGTACTATGTGAATTCTTGAACTTTTAACTTCTGTACCTAATGTACTCTCCTCAACTTTGAACTCTTGTATTGTAAAGGTCATGTTTTGAATATTTCATGTGGTTGCCATATGTATGCAAAGCCCCAGGACCCATATGACATTTATAAAATAGTCCTAACCAGACCATCAAAGGGACATTGTTCAGTGGCTTGTGCTTGTGTATGTGAATGTTGAATAAAAACAGTGCTCATATGATAATACCATTTCTTAACATCGAATAATCATTCTTTTAGGTGATCAATCTGTCCAGGAAAGCAGAAGAATACAAACTAAATAAAAGATACAGTATAAACTAAGATTATATGCTGCACATTTCTATGATAATGTCACACAAAAGTACTGAAACTGGGATGGAGACAGAAAATGAAAATATAAAAACAAAAGTTAAAAACTGAAGAAAAAAAAATATATATCATTTTGTTAGTAAACCCTGCTGTTTGCAGAATGTGTGCATTGGCTGAATTTTAAGTTTGCTCTGACCATAAGATTATCTTATTGTCTGTGTTTAGTGACAACAAACATGAACACATAGTATTAGTTCTATATACTGTACTTCTCTTCACGGCCAGTAGAGGGTACAGCAGACCATCTAATTTAGCTTGGCTGGCAAAGAGCTTTTCCTTGCATAAAACTTTATGGCATAACCCAAACAAGATGTGTAGTCCTAATCCTCGTGTGTCTGTAAGTGTACTGTATATGATGGTGCCATATCTTTGAGTTTTAAATGCACATGCAAATAGACAGAAACACTAACACTTCACTTGGACAAAGGAAGAAGAGAGTGTGTTCAGGGTCTTTGAAATAGTTGCTCAGATACAAACCTTCACAACTATCTTGACTTGCAATAAACAGCAGTAACAAGTAAATCTCCGAAAACCCACTTGTTTCATTCAACTTTACTCCAGCTAAAACTGACCAAAACCCTGGAAAAATATAATCTGCTAATCTAATAGTAGACTGATAAAATCTGGGCCAATATGAACAACCACCAAACATTACTTGGATATATCATTCTCAGTATTATCAGCTCTACTGAGCTTTTTGATTTTACTCTGTGGTTGCTGACTGCTTCATGTAACCTGCTCCTTGTGAGGTTTGTACATCATCACATTAAACAAAGTTTTACTCCTTTTTGTAGAGATAACAGTCAGATCTAAACAAGTGCTCCTATGTCTTCCTGTGCTGCTGACCTTTGGACAAATTTCAGTGTTGACTTCTCTTGTCATGCTATTGAAAAAGCTGAACTGTTACACACCATTTACAAGGATCATTATGATACAGACTGAATCTACTTCGGCTAAGTAGTTAAGTGTTGCACCAGGACAAAAAGCCTCACTGGGGTGAAAATTTATTCCGGGTCTCTCTTGCTGGTTTACAGCAAAAGTAGTTTGGATTTTTAAACAGCCAGCAGGCAATAAAGATGCGCTGTCAACTTGGGTTTTGCAAAATGTAACAGAATGAAAAAAGAAGGAAAAACAAAAAAGCAAGAAAGCCAAACAAAAAGGCAAACAGTGTGGCGGTGAATGGAACAGAGAATGTTAAAATGACATGAAGGAAGTGTGCAACGTGCAGAGGAGCAGAGGCAGGGCTGCAACAACAGACTGAGAATACCAATGATATGAATTCTGGTGGACTGGCAGGATGAAATATCACAGCAACCAAGTTCAGCTGTTCTATGAGCTCCAGAGACACTGAAAGAAGGAGACGGTTCATACCAAGAGCTTTTCTTAATTTTTTTAAGGTTTTTGAATCTGAAAGTTTGGAAAAAAAGACGACAGAAAATCATTTTTTCCTCATACTTTTGTGTACAATTGAAGCCAGTCGGATTTTTATGAGCCTCTTTCAATGGTTTACTTTGTTCTGTGTTCCTGCACTGACCAAGAAGTTAAAGGTGGGTCTGTGTGTGGACGCCTTTCTGAGTGTGCAGTGTTACTGTAAAGCAAGCCACTGAATTTCACTGAATCCTATGTTCTTTGAAGAGTTTACCTGATTTATCAAAAGCTGCAGATGGATACACATAAAGCCCCGTCTTCAGTGGACACCAGGTTACCTACCTCAAAAATTAGGTCAGCCATGTTTGTTGTTAGACTTCCTATGTAAACACGGTCTATAAACCTTACCCCACAAGTTTCGCTTTCCAACCCCCACAGTAACTCTGTGCTCCTTTGAGAGCTCACTATTTAAATATTGGCCAGCAGGACCTTTTGCTTTATAATGTAATATTACATCATCTTAAGTGAATTGAGTGACCAGACTGCAGCACCTTCAGTGTGAACTGTAGTGGAATTGATATGAAGTGTGTTACAGATTTTTTTGAATGATGATATCTTCTTATAATCTGTATAGTAATTACAGTACTATTCTGATGGATTGCATCTTTATTATGACCAAAGAGCTAAACTACAGGACACAAAAACAGGAGTCACTGCTGAGGTAGGGGACAACTCCCGGCAGTGGAAAAGGGCTGGCACTGGTTCCAGCCCAAGTGATATCAGCTGCTTCATTTTAACTCTGATTTAATGGGAAAATGTAATAGCAGGATTCTTAAGTAAATTTTCTCTTGGCAAGAACCTATTGGCTCTTCTGCATGATGACTCAGACACCACAAAGAAATTGAAATTACAGTGAAAAAAGGCTGCTGAGTGGGAGCAATGTTACTAAGTCAGCAGCATACAGATCACTGGGCAGTGATCAACAATTGGCAACACACAGGCTGCATCTAAACCCCAAACAGAGCCTTCAGCCAACCCCAACTCTGCCCTCCAGCAAGACTTCTATGGATTCAGGATGCCAAAAGCTAAAGGCAGGATATCATTTTTGTTTAAATGACTAGCTGACTGATTGAGAAACATACGGGTAACATAGCGATAGATTGTTTGTGGACATCTGCATGCAGCACAGAAAACAGTGTCGTGATCAAGATTTTAAATTAGAGAATTGAATAATAGAGTAAAGTGGAAGAACTCGGATTACCTCTGATCTTTTGCTAAATATGTTCCAACATTTAGCAAAAGACAGTAGTGGGAAAACGGAGAGATTAAGCCAGTTTATTGAAAGAAATGTACTAAATATAACAAAATACTGCACTAACGCAGCCATGTGAGTCTGCAGGCTCAAGCCATTTATGTATATGTAATTGCATGACTATGACTAAAACTCTTCGACACACACACACACACACACACACACACACACACACACACACACACACACAAACACAAACACAAAAACAAACACTAACACAAACACAAACACAATCACACACACACACACACACACACACACACACACAGATATACAGTGCAAACAAACACACTCCCTTCTCTCTCTGGCTACTCTACCATTAATACAGCAACTACACAATGAAAAAAACATGTTTTTGAAAGTTAATTAATGGTTGAAAAACCAAACAGGCCTTACAAAAATTTGTTGCATAAATATATCAAGAAAAGGTGGCTCTTTTTGTGGATGTGTACAGTATTAAAACCATAAATCGTGTTAAAAACAGGATACTTGACACAATCTCTGCCCACAGTAACGACCTCAAAATAGCTTTAAAAAGAATAAAACTGAGCCAATAAAGTGAGATGCAAGATTGAGAGGGCAACAGTGCAACTACATTATACAATGGAGTTGTTAAAGCGCCTTGTTTAACTTGGATTAAAAACTAATGTATGTAGATTCCTGGGTTGAATATTATAACATATTATGGATTTGTTTCGTTCATTTGATGATTTTCCACATTTCTTAGAATGCAAGCGAACGATTTTATGTATGAAGGAATACTGTATTGAGTTTACAAGGATAGGAAAGGTGAATGTGCATAAAGAATGATGCCATGCACCACTGATATTTTTTGCATGCAGCCTATGACCTGTTCACAAAATTGAAAGCTGTGAACATAGTGGATTCTTGTATTACTGCAAATATTAAATTTTTTCCTCCCAGTGAAACAAGACTCTTAATATCTTTCTGATGTTACATTTTCTACATTTGGTCAGTTATCTACAGTGATAAGAATACATCAAAAGCTACAGCAAAGTGGACCGAGAAATGCAAGGTAGATCAATGCTAGCTCCATCAGCCAGAGGGTATTAACAGAGTTCAGAGTGGATTTTGTCTTTTACTGTAAAGTGTCACTACACCTCCAAAAGGTTCAGCGGTTAATCTTGTTTCCCTGATCCACCCACATCTAAATCTACACTGAGCACCAATCTGACCTACACACTTACATATCACCTACATATAAAACACGTTGACTCTTACAGCAGTACAAATGTAACAAATAGCAGAGACACGTTTGGACATTGAGACAAGAAGAGAAGCTTGACAAAAAGGTTAAAGCAGAGATAAAAGAGGGGGGAGATAAAAGAGATAAAAGTGAGAGGGAGAACAGATAGCTTGTTAAATGAAGCTCTTCAACAGAACTGGGTGATTCAACGAGGGAACAAAACGGAAATGTAATTATTACCACTGTCTCTCACTTACTCCCAAAGCATATGCAGGCACAAGGGTGCAAACACATATGGGATCACACATTCAAACGCAGAGATGATGAAAAATATAAACAAAAGGTTAGGGGAAAGAATTTACAGAACTGCCCTCTCCCAAGTGGCTACTTGTACACCAGATGTCCGCACAGAGTCAATGAACAATAGTGTTGCTGAAACAAACAGGAGGGTGGCTTCCTCGGCACCAGCAGACAGAGGGGAACTGTGCATAAGCAGAGATGAGAGGCGGAGGAAAAGGTTAGTGGGCTATGTCGGTCCTTGACTGGAGGAACAAAACTCGTTTTGTCTCCTTACGAAGCTCCCCTCCTATCACCATTTCCCTAGCTGACAAAAACACACACTCTCACAAGTCATGTTTCTGGAAAATACACAGATCTCTCTCAGTGGTTCTGAGTGACTCATTTCATTCAGCAAACTCGCTGTCTGTTGCCTGAAAGTCTGTTTGTCTGTCTCTGTTGGTCTGCTTGGGGTGTGTATGTGGGTTCTTGGCAGCCATGTTCGTCCAGAATAATTTATGGATTCCTCCACTCATCATTTTGCACTCAGTCAATCAAGATTTCCCTCTTACCAGGCACAATTTTTTTCGGAACATTCAGTGTCTATTCGTATGTTTTGTTGAGTCACAGAATTTGAGTGGAGAGTGTAGGCACATAGAGGAATATAAGCCAGTACCAACCTGGGGAAAACTAAGGCACTGAACACTTTGCAGAAACTAGAAAAGATGCCAATGTACCACATTACTCTTAAACCTCATTTAAACCTATTTCATCTGGATTGTGGAGTGTGCAAATGAGAAGCTCATTACTCATCACTTTTTTTAAAAAGTACTTACTAATTACTCAGGGGCTTACTTAGTTACCTAACTCTTTACACTATGTCTGACATGTGAATATATAGAAAATGATACATTGCAGTTTAGAGCAGCCAGCAGACAGTTTCATGGTACTTACTGACCATCAAAAGGTATCTTAGCCCTGTTTAGACAAAACGCATGCACATATACACAGTCAAGCACACACACATCCAAATAAAAGGATCACATTTGTGTTAGTGGACTGATACATCTGAAAATTGTGTAAAGTTTCCTCCTGCCAGCCATCTACTGCATCTTCTTGCTAAACTCTTCACCATGTAGCTCTATCGTTTGGCAGGCTGTCTGCAAGGCATCTACAGCAGCTCAGGTAATCTGTATATAATCTGGCCTGAGTGGGCAGTGGGTTGGTACAGCAGTTCTATACTTACACCTACACACACACACACAAACAAGAGAATACACAGAAATTATGACAAGCTTGTTTGTGTCCACACAATGGGGCCAAAGGTCTGCAGGTTTTCACTCAAACAAAGGGGTAGTGCAGGTGATAATAGTGGTTTCCAATAAGTGGTGTTCAAGGAAACACACGTAGACATTCATGTGCACTTAGGCATATACAAGTGTGAAATTCGCATCCATTTTCACACATTTTGTATGAACAAATCATTATCGTGAGTTGACAGAAGTCTGTGATAGGGTCTGGTTCAGCAAAAATGAAAACAAGTTGGATTGGAAGGTTTCTCAAGTAGCAACAGCCAGGATGTTGTGTGTCTAGTGGTAATATAGGCGGTTTATCCGGCAGGATATTATGAATTTTTGAATTCAAAAATCAGATGAGACTGAATGTTAAGAGAGAGAGAGAGAGGGAGAGGGAGGAGCATTAAAACAAATCTTGGGGATAAACACAGTTCTATTCCTTGAAGTCTTCTGTCTTACCTACCAGTATGTTTTTGTTTTCAATTTCACCATGAAATTCAGATCTCTTTTAAATCAAAAATGACTTATGTAACTGTGAGCATTCATATGTTTCCAAAAACCAGATGAAAATTCTGTAGCCCCAGCTTTAAAACAAGGAGAATCTTTAAACAGTAAAGACTGCAATAACTACATGAGCAGGACATGCGTTCAGGCAGATGACTCGCCCATGAGAGATCAGACGCAAGAGAAGAAATACCATCAGATAGGGAGGGGGAAAATGCAAGGCCTCAGTCCAAAATCTCAAATAAATATTTGTGCATAATTTGACCCATTCATTATTTTCTAATGTGATCTCAACCATGTTTGAACTGTTGTCACTGTTTAGGTATTTGAGCACTTGAACATAAAGAAAATATGAATGTTACAGTTATATAAACTATTTGAAAGACCAGGAGAAGATATACATCATCTAGAAAAACTAAGTTTCACATTCTTTTGAAATTTAAACTAGTGTACACAAGAGTGTTTTTGTGAGACAGACAGTTAATGAACTAGCCGAGAAAAGCAAACTTGCCAAAGATGGAAGCCAGACAGTTGGCAAGATCTTGCAGCATATTACTCATCATCGATCGAAATCAGTGCTTTATGTAACCACAAATATCCATCTTCTCTGCCATTTGTGGTTTCTTTTTATATTCATTGATTATGGTCTATAGTATAGACGGAATCTAATCAGCTCAACTGCACAAAGTTCTAAATACTAATAATACTAATACCAATCTCAGCAAACATATGTAGTGTTCTTCAGTGAACAGCTAATGAGCATAAAAATGTCATGATGAATGTTTTCAAAAAATTTTTGTTGTGTTAACCATATATAAAGATGTTTTATCACTTTCATGCCCACATTCACTCTGTTCCCTCCAGCAATAATTCCACAATTGAATAAGTCAGTGAAGTTCACTGCCAGGGTCTCAAGATGCACTGACCCCCATTAGCCAGCTAATTGAATGACAATGTGCACCTGCTGTCAGCTCCCTGCAGTCACTATTGTTCTAGCAGATGTGCTAATGCAATACCATTAGAGCTGGGGGGATTTACAGCATGCCTCGAAATACAAGGCAAAACAGGCTGCTACACTAAAATACATTGTGCTGTAATGTTTCCATAATAAACTCATGTGACAAAACAGCTTGGCTGATATGCATTTGGACACTGAGTACTGAGTAGTGGACACTGAGATCAGTCCACTATTTCTAAATCTTGTTGTTTTTTTTTTTTTAAATAGGCAAAGAATCAATGATAAACACTGCTTTGTTGTTTTATGCAGTTACAACATGTTTCTGTACAGAGAGCTGTAAAAATGTAGACGCTGTAATCTATATATCTACATTTCTACATCAGAAGTGCTTTTATTACAAGTGAGAGCAACCTGCATCTATTCATAACAGAGTCTTGTCCTGCGATGCAGCATCCTGCAGCAGCCATACTGAAGGACCACAGCTCTTGGAACCTTTGGCTTCATGTTCAAAATTGAAGACTCTGCATTCATTACAGCACATACATCTGATATCTCAGATGTATGTGCATTATCTCAGTTTAACAGCAGCACATGGTCAGCCATTGTTATCTCTGAGAGGATTATTCAACACTGTAGGCAGTCAATAATAAACAACTAAAAATTTGTGTTTAATGAACTGAAATACAGAAGTGTATATCTAGTTGCACTTATTGCCTTGGCCTGCAAATGATGAATAAGTATGGAAGACAAATAAAAGACATTAATGAACAGCACAGTGCTAAAATATCTTGACTGACAAAAAGAGTAGTTTGCATCACGGTCACATTAACACATCATCATTAATGTCTACAGTTGATTAGACAAGACATGACATGACGTGCATCTTTTTCTGGTAGCCTTATTCTTTAATGGCTGATCGGACGATATTAAGAAATGGCTGCAGGATCTTTAACTGATATTAATATTCTCTGGAATTAACATCACCATTCATTACATTACATTAAGTAAATAGTTTTAGTAGTGTCTCATTGCATCCTTTCCTGAGCTTGGTAGGCAAGGAGCAGGGGTTTCATCAAAAACTGGAGGCATCAGTAATTAAAACAGCTAGAAGAGCCAGTGATATAATAATATGGAATAGCCTTCTAATGTATAATGGTAAGACAGATGAAGCCACGATCTTGTTAACAAACACTACACTAATTCTGATGAGACATAAATTAACATATCAAGCTTTCAATTTGCTTTGCTGAGACAATTCGGTTACATCAGAAACTCCAGCCAACACGGAGCAAGTCGTGACTGTTTAAAAAGAGTAACAACACCAGGCCCACGCAGCAGTCCACACACAACTGCAGGAATACATATTTGGATCAGGACTGCGTTCCAAGTGTGTTGTAACTGCGAACTGTTTCTTATAGGAGAATGTTTGGCAGGAGAATGTTTGGCAGGAGAGGCTCTGTTGATCTTTGCACCAAAAGGGAAAAGCCTTTTCATTATACTGACAGCTGACATTCACAAGGCCAGCTGTGCAGTTAGCAGCTGCATTCACTTTATCACAAGCAGGCTGAGTTAAGGCAGAGGAAGCGGGTGGCAAAGTTTAATTCAGGTTAATGGCAGCAGGAGATAGAGAGTGAATGTCAGGGTTTATGTACAAAAAGGGCAAAGTGTTGAAACTGATCCAGGCTCACGATCGAAACAGAACAATAGCAACTATTTGCAACCACCTACACGCTCAGCCCTGCTCACCTGGAGGGACACACAAACCCACACACACACACACACACACACAAACCCACAAAAACCCACACACGCACACGCACGCACACACACACACACACACACACACACACACACACACACACAAACCCACAAAAACCCACACACGCACACACACACACACACACACACACACACACACACACAGTGCTGACAGAGAGGGGGACGGTCGGAGGCCTACCTGTGACCTGCAACTTATCCGCACCAACCTCACACTTGAGGTAAACACGTCCCCTCCTTTCAGTGTGATCAGTTCCACACAGGCTGGGCACGTTCATAACACACTGCTTATGGACGTTCATATCGCAGGCTGGAGGGCACAAGAGGAGATGAAAACGTTTGAGAAGAGCACTTCACAGAGGTAAAGGCATTTGGTCCAAATCAAACCAAACTGATTTACTCAGGGCTTTCTTAGAACTGACTGACATACTGATGCTGCTGTAAATTTCCTAATGCACCTCAACTAATTATATATGGGTATGACATATTTGTGTCTAAATTTTTGCATATTTTTGAATTTGAAAGGGCGAGGATTTATACCTATGGCAATAATTCATGATGCTCACAAAATGTCTGTTTGATAAAACACCATCTTATAAAAGCAGCCTCTCATAGCCAAATCTTCCAATATAATACGCTGCTTTAAATTTTTATCTGAATCTATATAAGTACATATTTCAATTTCATTTCCTGTATCAAATGTTTTTGGCAAAATATATAAGTACTGTTTTTCTAAAAGTTGCATGAGAGAGGAGATAACAAGGCTATGACCCAGGTTCAACCCTGTGAATACATGTATACATAGCTGAGCTGCCCTGTCATGGATTGGGAACAGTTTTCAGAGGTTACATCATCATGCCACCAGGTGAGCAGTTGCTAACTTACTCTCCATGTTAACAGTTACCTTTTTCTGCTGTGGCTCAACAGTGCTTATAAATACTACCGTGCAATCTTGTGCTGCGATTAGAAGTGCAATTGATCTGCCAAAAGAATTTGTCGCTCCACATCTCTATTTATGTACACCCTGGAGGGATCATTAGACATAACTGGTGGTCTGTAGTGGGTGGCGGATAATGTATTTAGGAGCTCATTAAGGCATTCAGACTTTAATCCAGTAACACAAGATTAGAGAGAATAAGAGTGATGGAGGGATATTAATAAAGCCTCGATAAAGCTTTGATAACACGCCTATTCAAGGTGCAGTGAACAAAGCTGCAGACTAAAAATAGACAGGATCTTTTTTGATTGAAAATCAAGGAGAGGGGATATGTAGGGCAATGATATTTAATGAAGAGGATTGATTGGCTTTTTTCAGGAGACTGATGTTGATGAAGTGGCTCTGGAACAGAACATAATGTGTGTAGAGCCACTCAAAGCAAATTATTATTTTCTCAAGCGTGCAATGCTTACGCTTCATTAACAGAACAGGATTAATTTTCCTCCTTCACTATTTGAACATCAACTTTAACCTCTTGATTCTTGTGGTTTACAACTTAAACAGTCATTTATACTATTGATAAAGCCCAGACTCAATGTTAAATATCATTATGCAGATATCAGATTTAAGACATAAATCATCTGTTTAAAACAAGGAAACACAAAGAAATTTAAACTCCTTGATGTTAATGACGAAAATGCCAATTTTAAAATTTCTCATGCAATGAATGAGACATCATAGAGACTGATTTCAATTACTTACAGTCGCACTTCATGCCCTGGTGGATGAGGCCATAGAGCAGAGAGCCACAGTGGTCACAGAAGGTGGGGCTCCCATACGTGTGGATCTTAAACTTGTGTTTTGTTCTGGGATCCTGGATGAATCAAAAGAGAAAAGTGAAAAACTGAAGCAATGAGATGAAAATGACCAATTACCCATTACCAGCTGCCAATTTGTTAAAGCTTTAAGAACATTTTTTTTTTTTTACTGTACTTAAAAAAAAACACTGATTCCTTACATTGTAATGATTTGAAGTTGGAAAACCAGGTGCCATAATGGTTAATATGATAAAAATCACCTTTAAAAACAATGCGTGTAGCCGACTGATGAAATCACTAAGAAATGTGGTTTGAAAAGGTGCTTTGACTGTCTGAATTCAGACATTTTTTATGAGCTCTGCAGAGCTTGTTTTTGTTGCTGTCAAGGCCCCTTTAATGTACTTTTGTTCTTTTCCACCTTATGCTGACCATCTTGTTCTGCACTGCCTAAAGGTTAACTGTAGCCCCGCGCGCCGCAGAGAAACAAAACGTCATCCCTACTGCGTACTCGAATATGAATACAGTGAAGGTTGATGATAAAGTTCTCTTGAGTCTTCAAAAGGGAAGAATATCTGTTGTTTGTCACAATATAGACAGGTATGAGCGAGTACCTCAGTTAGAAATAAATGCTAGATGTTTTTGGTTGCTAGAGGTTTTTGGCATAAGGCTATAATTTCATATTATCTATCATGGAAAAATTTCAGCTGATTACAGCAGCATCGCTTACTTCCCACAGTTATATGTTTTTGAGGGACACATGGACACTGAAATCATCCTACTGCACAACAGAACACCACGGTTAAAAAGAAATGGTACGCAGGAGACAATTCATTGCTGATTTCAAACTCACTGCAATCAGCAGTTGTTTTCTTTTCTTACACAACTTGAACTGGCAACCAATCAACCTGTGTAAGCCCTTTATTAAACTGTTATTTTTGTATTTCCTTCTTGCTGGAATGCTTCAGTGAGTGAGAATTGAGTTGTCTGTACTCAGTGGGTTTAGGATTAAATTCAAGAGCACCAAAGCAAGGAATACAGCTCATTCAACTCTTGCAACTGCATGATTAACTTTAAAGCCATACTTTTTTAAGTAAACACAATAAATCTAGGAATTACTGAACAGTAAAAGATTGAGTCTTGTGTAATCAACAAATCTTCATAGTTATTACCAAAAACTATTAAAATTTAGCACTGCTTTTTGATATTCTCTACTCTATACATGTCAGGAACTCCAATTTATGCGTGCATTGTACAAATATTAGAAACACCTGCCTCATGTAATGTTGTTGTTTTTTATTTACCATATCATACAACAGCAGCATATGGTGAGTTTATGGCATCTGTCTTGTCAAAAGTTGTTTTATGCAAACAATTTACAGCTCATAGTTTATCACCCCAGCATTAATTCTGTTTTATAGGTGCTTATGTGAGCCTTTTTAATGGGATGTAAAAGCAGCTTGGACCTCTTCTTGTATGACTGTGCATGTCTAAAGGAGTTACTCACAAAGCAGATTCACAATGGGACCAAAATCAAGGTCAAGCTACATGATTTTATTATCCCTAACCAAGTAAAATTAATCCCATCAAACAAATTTTGATAACTTCTATCTTTAAAAGCCCAGGGAATATTGGAACTCATTGAGTGCCCCAGTCAGATTGTATAAGGAAAGGGTTTAGTGGTTTAATCTAGATTTCGGATTAGGATACTTGACAATGCATATTATATTTAATCTTACAATCAATCTGAGGTCAAACGATGATATAGGGAATTAATTATCAGCGTAATTTATGCACTCTCAGACCCACAGCCATCATCGCATATGTATAAATGCATTATCTGTCACTCAATGTTCTTAACATTATAGATTAAAAAAAGATTTATATAACTGTAATACATGATGATACGCACAGTATACTCAAACTGTTATGTGGACAATAATAGTAAAACAACCCATCTACTGCGCTTCGTTTGCATTTGTCATTCCTAAACACAGGCCTGGCATTTGCATTTCCCCCATTTCAAGTAAATACAGCACCCTTTTTTTATCAGATGCTCATCACCACTCACTGGGCCAGGATCCATTATAAATTTGGATAATTTGGATACACAAATAAGGTCTTAATCTTTTTCTGCAGTCAGAACAGACAGAGATGTAGGAAGATACAGCAGAGTTATGACAGGTTGAATACTCCAGCCAGTTGACAGACAGTGCTACACTGGGAGAGAAAAATGAACTCCCTCTTAATTCAGTGGATTTAGCCGAACCACTAGTGTAGTTTTATTTGGACATAACATAGTAGATTTTAACACTTCTAAAATTCTCCCTTTCAGCATTTCATTAGACGATTCAATTCAGCATTAAAATGGTAAGGTAACATTCAACACTGAAGTCCATTTAATTTCACACTCTGTCTGTCACTGCAGAACATTTATAAATCAATAACGAGAAGGACTCAGTGCAAACTTTACCTGAAGTAAATATTGTATCTGTAGGTGTTAAGTAAAGCAGGAAGATTTCTGATGTAATCCGTTGAACAAGCACAGCCAGTTACCATCCTGTTTTACTCTTGCATGTCCTTAGCAGTAAATGAAAAAGAGTAAAGACTCTAGCGCAAAAATAAAGCCTGATGCATGAAATACGCATCTGGTAGGCATGTCACTGCTACTGCTACAGTATCTGGATATCACTGGCAGGTAAGAGGTATAGTAAAGATCAAGTACAATGCCACTTCAGAATTTGCATGCATACATACATTCATTCATATTGTGCACTCAAACTACAGTTTATGAAACACACTCCCCTTGAGTGAAAACAGGAGGACTGCCACTTTTCCAAGGACCGTGTCAAAGCGCTCTTCTGCTAATTCTCAAATTGGTCTGTACTGTAAATCTCTTTCGTAGTTAGAATCCCTTTAAATTAAATTTGCATTGAGAACAATATCCAGGATAGTCCGTTTTTTTTGTTTTTCACTGCATCTAGTTGAAAGAACACCTGTCTACTGTCTATATATTCCCTGGAAACAGGAGAGCTTATTCTTGCAGGAAAGAGGGAAAGAGGGAAAGAGCAGAAACATAGCAATCCTAAGAATATTTCTCCTATTTTTTCAGTATCTTGAGAAAGTGTCAGTTACAAAATGAATGAAAAGAGCTTGACCCAGCAGCAATAAATCATCAGAAAGGGAAGCAGCAGAGTGATCAATGATGCCGTTTGTCATTTCAGTCTATTTTACACTGGCATATGGACTAATGCAATAGAGACTCATTCAGGCTCCTCAGACCTTACTTGCAATCTGCTATTTCCCTGCTTGTCAGAGGCTTTACACCTTCACAAATGAAAGGAATGCTTCCTTTGTTTGTCTTTCAGTCACCCACTCCTGTAATTGATAATAAGCACTGGTCTGAAATTTCAGCTGCTGTAGACAACTTTAAATACATAAAATAAGTATTCTTTGCATTGAGGAATCGAAACATCATCAACACGTCTTAGAAACAGCCTGACCTGCATCTACAACAGAAGGGGGTGACTTTTGAAATGTAGAAAAAATCCTGTGGTTAGGTAATCACCCTAATTAATCAACAGTAGTCCAAAACTTCAAAATACATTACAGTGATTTAATTCTAAAGGACAGTAAAATTGTCTTCTTTGTACCAACCTCAAGTGTATGCAAGTATTAAAGACAAATATTTCACAAACTCAGTGGTCATTTTCTGCTTTCATTTTCCTTTTCAGCACATCCCTGGCTGCCAAACCATCACGACATCTGAGATGTCCATCTTCTCAAGCAACTTCGAAGTCATCCACCATTACATTTTCTACAAACACGCAATAGATACATGACTATCACCTCACAGCACGATCTAGCTTTCATACTTTTAGATTGAACAGCTATTATTGAGGAGGCAGAGAGGCAGACAGGAAACATTCGGGGGAGAGAGAGAAGGGGAATGACATGTGACAAAGCTCCATGGCCACGCCCCAAAATACATACTTTTAGATGCTTTTTATACATTAGCCAAAATAATTAAACACTGCCATTCTGTCTAATGTTTTCATGCAGACATAAGGCAAATTACACAATCACATATATATACATATATATATATATATATATATATATATATATATACATCAAATGTACGGTCCTGACCATATCATGTACAGACCAGCAGTCACTGTGTTACTAAAGGACATGCAACAAGAAGAGAGAGGGAGACCGACAGTAGAGAGAGGTAGGGAGGGAGGGAGAGGGTTTACCAGCTGCACTGACTCACATCCACCCACACACAGCTGATCCTGAAGGATTATCCTATGCCCCCCTTCTCCCACTTAGTTGGTTCCTTCCGTCTACAGTATGAATGAGTGATGCCAACTAAGAGCCATATTCAGCTTCAGATGAATCATTGGTTTTTATAGACTGCCACATAAGTTTTTTATTGCTGAAACCTGGCTAAAATGATCCAAGATAATGGAAAATATTCACAATAAAAAGAGACAGAATGATAACAAGCCAACCAAAGTGATGGTGGTGAGTCAACAAAAACATCAGTGCAGAGAGATGTTTAACACGTGTGCCTGTCAGAATCTGATAAGTGGTTGACCACTGCTACAGATCGTGAAAACCGAAACCTGCCCTCCTGTATTGGCTAAACAGTAGAACCTGTGTAAGAGTGAGTGTGGATGTCTTAAGTTCAGTTTCTGGTCTCTACAATCACTTATATGTTACCAGTTGAAATATCGATTTTTGATTAATGGATTAATCTTGTAGTCTACGAAATGTCACAAACTAACAACAAGAATGATCACATATTTCAAGGCTCTAAATTTATGTCTTCAATTTGCCTATTTTTTCTGTCCAACAGTCAACAAGACTAAGAGTAATTCCAGCTCTGTGAAACTGTACTAGGGCTTTGAGTTACATGCTAATGTCAGCATGCCAACATTCAGAGGTTTAACAGGTATTTACCATGTTCACCATCTTAATTTAGTGTGTTAGCATGCTAACTTTTTCTTAATACCTCTAAACAAAAAGTAAAGGCCGATTGGAATGTCCTTACTTTTGCAAGTATTTAGTCATAAAACAAAGAACTGGGTGAATTTAACATTTGCCCTTCTGATGGCACTGGATGAAAAGACATGAGATCCCAATGAGTTATTTCAATTCATCCCGAGGAGAACATAAATGCCTTTACCAGACTTCTTGGAAATCCTTCTAACTGGAATGTCATTGCGTCTAATATGTTAATTTCTGGCACGTGGTGGCACTAAGTAAAAGTAAGGGGATTACAACAGTTATGATTCATCCTATGGAAAACATGAATGACTGTACAAAATATCATGGCAATCCCCGTAATTGTTATTGAGACAGTATTTAAGTCCCTTTCCAAGTGGTGGACCGACTAACAGAGGGTTGCAAGGTACTATTTAATGATTCACTAGGGCAAGCAGTAATGTGCAGAAAATGAAACCTGTAAATGAGTGTACCCCGCCACACATCACTGGGCACACTATGTAGTCCATTAACACATCCTTTCTGCAAGCTGGGGGATAGAGGGGTTTACCCCTGTGGCTTCTAACCCCTATTACAGCCTAATTGGGTCTTAACAGAAAATTCAAGGCAGACTGGGTGGCGCTGCCCTGCCAGAACAGCAGGGGAAGCAGAATGTAATGCCGAAAGCAATGATGAACTCAATCACTAGGCTCTACACAATAAGGCCATATTGGCAAAACAAAGCCAGAGGGTGTTACATGTTGCCTGGATGATCCAGCAAAGAGGTTGCCCTTTTGCTATTAGTGATGTAATAGACAATAGGGTTGTCCAGATGTCACATGCCCAGACGTGAAGTAATTTTGCATCAATATGGGAGATTTACATCTGTATTATTCTGTGTTTAAAAGTGTGGCTGGTCTACTTTTTTTTTTAATCACATTCCATGATACTCATGTTGGCTAAGACCAAGCTAAGGATAATGAAGAAACAAATTTCAGATGTTTCCCTTAAATTTTTTTGCAGCAGAACAGACACCTCTAGCACGGATTTTCGCACGATAACTAGAGATAGCCACGAGACTAAGCTAACCCACCTGTTTTGTTTGTCAAATTTTACTCTAAAAGCAATAATCTCTGGATCAGTCCAATCCCCTGGTTGCCGTTTACTGGAATGTATTGTAGTTACCATTTTTCTTATCATTCCGAAGCTGATATACACAGAGCCAACACAAACTTTCCACCAAACAAGAGAACTTCCCACACAATTTATGAAAATTACTTTGAAAATTTCAACACAAGCTATGCTGTTATTTTTATTTTAAATCATGATCATATGATGTTTTTCAATAACTTCCAGTAGATTTTCCTTTAATTAATCCCTAAGCATACTCCGGTATTTGCCTTGTAGTAATCCAAGGCAGATCTTCATGTGAGGTCACAGATCAAAAACAGACACAGGGCAGAGGGCTGATCAAAAGGCTGGAGGCAACCAGGAGCTAGTGATGGAAACAGAAGCACAGGGGGGTCAGCACAGTGATGTGGGCTAATTAGCCAGACTCTCCAATCCAGCTTGATTAGGAGCAGGACGCCAACCAGCCCCTTTTAATGAACAGCCTGGCAGGGTGACGCTGAGCGGGGGCTTCCCAGTAGAAGAGGGAGGGGCAGAGGCAGATTATGTTCAAGATAAGGGTCAACTTCTATCCATACACTGAACTCACCATGAGATAAGCCATCACATTTTCACCTTGTTTACTAACTGGATGTACATAAATGTAAATTGAAAGTTTTAATACTATTACAATACTCAATAGGATTCAGTTTTAAAAAACCTCACATAAAAAATTGCAGTTTTATAAACTTGAAAAAAAAAAAAAAAAATTAAAACAGAAAAAATTAAACAATGCAACTATATACTTATTGTTAACCCATAGCAAACACTGTAAGACACTTGTGTGACTTGTGTCTTGCAGCAGCAGCGACCTTGGTTTCAAGGTACTTCTGGACATATTAATTCTCTCAATATTCTGATGCTAAAGCTAAAATTTTTTGGCAGTGCAGCTAGTTTTATCTGAATTCCCCTAACAAGAAAACGTCTGTAAGACAGACATTGAGAACAAACTGAATGTGTAAATTCTCATAACAGGGAATTCAGCTCAAGTTATTTTGGAGTGATTTCCATAACAACAGCCATGATTTAATATAGCATAACATAATATAATGTATTCAATACAGTGTAAAGCATAATGACAAGTAACTCACATAGGTAAAAGGTATAACTGATGGGAAATCTTAGAAGCATGAAGGTTGTGAAGCCAGTAAACACTGGTGCAGAATAGAACATTCAGAATAGACCATTAAAAATGCACACAAAACGAAATAGATTTCTGACTTTGCATTGTGTGTTCTGAGAAGTAAACAACTGGTGAGCACCAAACGCTCCTCTGATTCTCTCTAAATTTGGTCCCTCCCACAAACCATCATACAATTACTGTAATCCAAACAGGAACTCTATCTAATCTCAGAGTGCAGGGCAAATATCATGGCCATAATAATAATAGACAGAAAAGCCGTATAACAAAATTAAAGTCTGGACAGTTAACTTTGGGAATTGCACACTGAAAAAAATAATCAATGAGTGCTGGCTGCAGATAAACTAAGTGGAATCCAAAATTGGTTCATGTACTGTATGTTTTTTTTTGTGGTAAGAGGCAGTACCAAGAAAAGACATATAGTAGGTTTGGATGAGCACAAGAAATGAAGTTGCTGACACGCCGATTACACAGGAAACTGCAAAACTAATCTATCGGCAACGTAGTAACCTGGATACTGTAAAACCACGTATGCATGCAGCAGGTCAGTTATCAGATTTCTTCCCTACTCTTGACCTTATTTTGGAAGCATTGGTTGCTTATTTTGACTGTAGTAGTGGTTCAATAAACTGCTCCTCAGATGCCTCTGGATAACATTGGTGATCCCCTGGTCTTTCCTCTATCGCCACCATGAGGGTGATCTTTTTGGTTATGGTTTTGAGTGATATTTCTTGCCAACTTTAGGATGAATTGCCATGGAAATTGGGTCAAACATTCCTGGTCACCAGAAGATGAATCTCACTGACTTTGGTGAACCTCTGTTTCTCTGGTACCACCACCTGCCCAGAGTTTTCACTAATCTAGTAAATATCCTGACATCTATTGGATGGACTGGGACAAAATTTGGTACAGACATTCATGACCCCCAGAGGAGGAATTTTGGTGATCCACTGACTTTTCATATAGCACCATCCTAAGGTCAAAATTTCAACATGTTGAATACTTTGGTTTATGACCGACTATCTGCAAAAATAATGACATTCCCACCAGCATTCATTTTACTTTATGTTTAGTAATGAAACAAATATTGCCATGTCCAAAATCTCCCATAAGTGCTACACCCTGTTCAGACCTGGTGATTGTAGAGGTTGATGCATATGATTCACATGATTTTCACAGTCATTAATCCATTCAGTGACCCCCTCATGCCCTATGACAGGACATTATTATCCTGTATCTCCACTCGTTTTTTCAGGTTTAATCCTTTTATTTAAGTGCATGTCATCACACTTAAGCCTCCTTGCTTTAAACAGATGTTATTCCCACTTCAAACCAAACAGACACTAACACTAAAGCATCAGTTACACTCTCTTGCGGACACCACAGACACGTTCTTATTATACTACTTTCTGGTCTGCTTGGTGCAGACCATCCGCAGTCAGTTCCCTTGTAGCGTACCGACACAACGAATGGGAGGGCACGCAGATGTCCGCTAGGCGTCGCAAGCCCTGAGATGAAGGAATTCACGTCACTCAGACCCTTGCATAACTCATGGATGCAGAAAGTATAATGTAAACTTGAGAACTCAGTCTACTCTGAAGCGTTGACAAATTACAATTGCTTTAAAAGCAGTCTAAGGCAGTGAAAGAGTAGCCATTCATAATCAAAGAAAAAATGATTTTTCTGTTTTGTTTTTTCTTTCGTTTAATAAAAGAATATAGAATGAGCCAAATGTAACGATCATCAAAAGGACTGGGGAGCTAATTCAGTCCACCTGCATCCCACAGAGTCAAAAGAGATCCACCTGCTGTGACACTGCAGCCAGAGAGAGAGAGAGTGAAAAGAGACACATCACTTAGTCGCTGTCAAATCCTTCATTCGCTCTCATCTCTCTGACTCTTTCCCAACAGAACTGAGAAATAAATAATAATAGTTTGACATTGTTGCTTAAAGATGATCAATTTCCTTAATATCCAGTGTCAGAAGATTATTCACCAACATCAAATTCCCCCCTGATTCCTCTCTCTTCCCTCTTGTGTCCATTCTCTCACCTTAGACTCTCCTCCCTCTTTACCAATCATCCCTCACTGTGAGATGACATTTCAATTTGACGAGGCAGTTATTCCCCTCACCACACTAGTTTTTGAGTCACCATCTTTTGTGGTTGACCTGTGTTTATATGTAAATGTTTGCAGGAAACATTTAGAAAAATTTAGAAAGGAATAGCAGGGTGCTTTTCTTTGACTTCAGATCTGAATTTTGAGAGAGTGGGAAGACGTTTGATAGATGCAGTATGTGTGCCTGTAGCTAAATCAGTGGCTGCAGCTTAACACATTAGTTTTAACTGAGAAAATTCAAGTAATAGCTTTATACAGACCGACAGGAATGATTGGCATTTGAAAGTGGGTCAGTGTGATGTGCTGAAACCACAGTATAATCACACTTAGGGACTTTCACTGTACACAAAGTAAAACCAGGAGACTAAGTATTCTTTAAAGTACTGATTACTGTATTTTTAAGTGATTCTACTAATACTTCATGTATTCTACAAAGTAAATGCTGACAATACTTTTTACAATTTGATATTTTTGAATTTCCAACAGTTACTTAGAGACTTTTTAAATGAGGTGTTCTGGTTAATTTGGGGGTACAACAGAACCTTTTAATTGTGTTAAATATGTCCCTTGTTACCCCAGCTCCTGTTACTCGTTTTTAAAGCATTATGGTCAAAGCCCCTCCACATGGCACTCATGAATCCCTGATGATATTTCAATTATTTATGTCATTGCTATTACACTATAGCCCTTCAGCTTTTAATCATGTCTTACTTCATAATAATCACCTTTCCCTACTCCCATCAAACCCTCCTGTATTAGAAAAATTGTGCCACTCAACCATCACAGTCAATCACATGGTTAAATACGCAGGTGTGTAGAAAGCATTGTGTATGGGAACACAGCTCTTGATTAAAATGCTAGCTTGAGCTGGCCATCACTTTACGCCCACGAACCCGCAAACACCGGTACGAACGCAAACTCTGCTGCTCGCTACTTTCTAATAAAAATCCCTGTCTTGGCGTGCAGCTATAGGAGTGAAAGCCGTGATACCTAAGGTGAGGAGTGGCTTTAAAGAGAACAAACTGGAGCTATCATTATCCAGACATGAGGTGTTAGGCTAGGGAGGGTTACTATTTTTAGTGTATAAATCACCACTCTGATTCCGCTTGGCCTTTCACTAAGCTGCTGAGTACTGAAAGGGAGGGCAGGTTGCCACCACTGCTCACAGGAGGTTTTCCTTGCCGTATGCTATCTGTCAACACATCTGTCAGGTAGCAGAGCTAGAAGTAAAAGCTGACATATTTAACCACTGTCATGGCCTAAGCTGCCTTTTTTACTGACTTTATATGATTGAATGCCATTTATCCCAACGCTGTTGTTGCAGTACCGTAGTATCATTGTACAATGTAAAGTTTTCTGAACAAAGCCTGCAGAAAAACGTATCATCGAATTATTGGGTGGTCTTAACTTGCCTTGCAGATTTAATGGTTGGTTGTTGCTGTCATTTCAAGCTTTTTTTTAAATCCAAATCATCAGGCGTCCTTTGTGTGGGTGAAGTCCTCTGTTCATTTAAAGGCCAACCTCTTTTTGAGTTGTAGTGACAAATCGACCAAAAACCAAGGCATCCCAAGTAATGTGACTGAGGGATCTACCCTGGTTCCGCATCCTCTAAATCTACAAGCTACCACTCTGTAAGTTCATGAAGATGCATGACTTCGTTTTGCGTAGAGACAGAAGTGTGGCTTAAAAAAATTTTCTAAAATAGAAAATCACACAGTCTCAAGCCATGGAGACACAAGCACTAATTCAATCCAATTATCAAATTTCTAAAAACAAAGGACTATAACCCTGCATGCACTGGAGAGATGTTCTCAGACTAAATGTACAATAATTTCCAAATTAGTTCACTATCATTTTTGTCATGTTTAAAGTGAAACCCAAATCAAGTTTTAAGCAGCCAAAATAAAATTATGACTTGAGTCAGGTCAGGTCCTGAGCCTTTGCACAGCTGTGCCAGCAACATTCAGCAACGTTCTTCCCCTCAACAACAGCTCTTGGTTAACCATTTATTGGCAGCTGTTTGCTCCAAATCCCCGGATATCAAGAAGCTTCTTGCAGCTGAATAAGGTCTGAAATGTGTCTCTTCAGCTTTCCACCAGAATTAGCCATTTAACCTAAATTTTTCCAAAACCAAGAAGATAGTTGCAATACAAAGTAACCTTGAAAATCAGAGAAATCTTTTGTTTGAACTTTAAGTAGATGGGCCATTGCTGATATGTGATAGTAAATATAACCCAGGTGCTGAGGAAGACACCCAGTATGTGGCGCTTACCTCTTAATAACAGCATCCTAAACTCCTGCTGTGGCAAGCAGGCCTTCATGAACCCCCTGCTGCAAATCAGACCCAAATACAAACACAGACACACACTTTATTACTCTAAACATGCAAACATGCACAAGCATTAAGGGTAAACCTTAAGGCTAATCCATGTTTCCGATATCTGAATTGTGGTGTTTAAATACATTGAGAGAGGAAAATATTTCACTAATTACTAAAGGCTCTTACAAAACATACTTCAAGACGACAAAAAATATATAACTGTTTCATTTTACTGGTTCATTTAAATGGATGATTTAGAGAAAAGCATAGCACCAGATAGACTGACCTCACTTTTCTGTTCTGAGGCCTTAAAGCCCTTTGAGTAAAATCTCCTGCTTGCCTCTACACAGCTGGACAAAACTGAGTCCCCAGCCAATACAGCACTCACACACATGGATGCTGCAGAGCTGTGTTCCTCTGACGCTGGCTCATTGGCATAGTCAAGCACACAAGCTGTGAGCGACATCCACAGGGTCAGGAGAGGACAGAAGGGTCTGTCACGGCTGAGACATCAGCTGAAAGATGACTACTTTCTACACCAGCATTTTCTCTTGCAAAGTAACAAGTAGAAAATAAAAAAAGGGGGGCAAACCTGGAAAAAAAAAGAAGACCTGCCGGTTCATTTGGTCATTTTGCAAACGCCAAAAGACAGAATAAATTGGCTTATCAGATGCAGGCCATCTGTCAGGTGCTTAATAATTACATGAACTTCACAAGATGTATTCCAAAAAAGTTATCTAATAGCCAAAGTCTTGGCAGAGTCTTTTTTTCACTCTAATGAGCCAGCTGACAGGGGTAGTGGCTTTGCTATTCAACTCTGCTTTGGTTTGGATTAAAGAAACTCACTAAAAGTTGGCTTTTGTCTTTGCAATCACACACAATCAATGTGTGTGTGTGCATTTTTGTATTATGGGATTTAATTATGGACTAAAGGAATAGAAACTTTGGTCTCTTAAGTACTGCAAAGAAAGGATCGGGAACCAGGGAATTCAGCAAACATATTGTAGTGTGTGGTATGAAAAGAAGGGTGTGCAGTTGGGGGGAGAGAGAAAGAAGGAAAGATTCTCATATTTATATTTAATGTAGACCGATATCAAGTGCTTGTGTAGAACAACTTACACCAAAGTCAGGCTCCGATCTGACTAAGGGGGAATATGTTTGACTAAAGAAATACTTGTGTGTAGATAACAGTGGCTAATGCTCAGAAACACTACACTTTCCAAGGGAATTTTTGGTTCAAATTCTACAATGCACATGACTGATATTAACGTGGTGTGTTTTTTAAGTTGTAATGGCATCAAGCACTGAAAGTCAATCAGTAATCGGCAGTGACATCAGGAAGTTGGTGAGTCAGTGTTATTTCACAGTGGAATGAATAGAGGCAAGGCCTGAATCCTAGCCAGATAATAATAGACTGGATTCTGTGCTTTTTTTTTTATACTAAGTCAGTACACAGGACTGTTTATAAGTCTCTTGAGATACAGAAAAGAGATGGAGAGAGGCAGGCTGACCTATCTGTAACTCATTCTATTTCTGGGGTTGAGCTTCAGACCTACCGCGGGTTCATCTTCAGGCCTCACTCTTACATGCAAGGTCAATTTTAGACTTCAGACCCTCTCAGGCTTCTATTTCACGTTTTTTTTGTGTGCACTGACACGTAGGACAAATAAAGCATGTCTGCCTCTTTGAAAGGATCCTATATAAATCATGCCTTTACATCTACGCTATCACCAATATCATTAGATTGCTGCAAACACAGTGATGGTCTCAGTCAGATTCCACAAATGTTGATTACAACGCAGTGATACTTTGGTAAGAAAACAAAGGTAATATAATGACGAGAGTTATGGAGTACCAATCTCAAAATGGTGTGAAGTCCCTGAAAGTCCATATTTATAGTGTGCCGAAGTCATCTGAACCGAGTGGCCGAGTGGCTCCCTGAGAAGTCAGTGTAAAGACAAATAGTAAAAAAACGTAAAAACATTCAGTAGTTAATGAGATAAAACATGCAAAAACGTTGGGGGCTTTGAGGCATAATACTGATATCCAAGAGTGCTGGAGATGGGTAGGTTTTGTAGTGTGCTGGTAGGCTCTGGTAAGGACAAACTCCCATCCGGCAGGATCTGTGAAACTGAGTTGAACCAGGGTCAAGAGCAGTTCCAACTCTCCCATGCGCCGGTCATCAGCAATATTTAGCATGGCTTGAAGCAAGAACGGCCACCAGATACTTGCTGTAAACAAACGTTAGAGGGACTGACAGAATGTGTTTTTGTGTGTAAATAATATGTATATTTTATAATTTTGCATGTTCATGTTATGTTTTCTTTTTGTATGTTTGTGTTTGTGTAAGTGTATGTTTGTGTGTCTAATGGGGGATTGTGCAGACTTAAGGACAGAGCAACTGTGATTAGCTTTGGTTCCCATCATACTGAACAAAAGGGAAATGGCCATTTAGCCTGGAGAAGCCCAGCATATCGTGTGTGCCTCATTTATTAATCATTAATGTGGAGATTTCTTTAAGAAGTGTTGCATTTTACTTGCACATCATCAGTTTTCATCAACCTGTGTTGACTACTTATGAAACGTTATTGACTTCTGGACTCATAGTTAGACTGTCTCAGTGGCTTTAAAGCTGTTGCAGTTTTATATTACATGTGCCCTGGGCCTTGTTAACTGCGATGCAAGAGATCTTCTAGTCAAGACAACATCCGTGGAGGGAGAGCAATGTTGCACTGTGCAGTACCTGGTGGTTCAAATTACAATAAAACTGTCAAACATACAATGTTTCTCACTCTGTATCCAGTGTCCTCTGAGCCTCCCAGTGTGCAGAAATCAAACTTAACTGGAAACTGATCCACTGAGGTGCAAGCTGCAGTTCTATAGCATTTTAACTGAGAAACCTCACTCCTGGCTCTTTTTTGGCAGATATCTCTGGAATGTCAGAGTGAAATGGCAGCTATAGAAACGTTCCACTGATTCTGAGGGGGTCTGAAACTGGCAACTGATTCTGCAACAGAGCCACCACAGAGGTTTTCAAAAGGGCACAGACCCCGATGAAGGAAACTTCACACATTATGAAGTCCAAAGGTCACAGTCCAAATACAGCCCACATCATTACATTTTTACACTATTAATTTATGCAAGATGAATACACCATAGGGTTGCCTTTGCAACACAGTTTAACAGTATACAATATGGACTAGAAACAGAGGAGAGTGGGAGCATAGGGCAGGGACTGGCAGTTGGGTAAAGTTGTGACTCATTCCTTTTATTATGTTTACATGGTGTAGAAGAGACAACTGTGCTTTTTAGATATACTTGGCCTCAGTGCATAATCTAGGTCTAGCCACTGCAATATAGCAAAGCTTAACTGTATGACACAGTTAGAAGTGCAAATGAAAGTTGGACGATAAAAAATAATCAGGCACTAATGGTGACAAATTTGACAATTCTGTACATTAACCTGTTCATCCGTGTGGAATTTGACAATGAATGAGGTACGGTTTCTGTCTGCTTGCCTCTTTCCACATACATCAGAAGCTTGGAGTTTGTATGTGTGTGTGAGTGAGTGGAGGTAGAGTGACCCCCATTACATGTCCATATAAGAATTACACACATAAAGTCTTCAAGCAGTCTTCTGTTACTTGTGGTTACTGTTAATATAGTTTTGAAGGCTGATATAGATGGTATAACAGAAGAGACTCACAGTAAAAGGTAGTTAGGACCATGGAGGTTTGCCCTGCCCCAGCAGCAATTTCATTTTTTCCAGTGGGGAATGTTTTCCTAGGAAGTGATTCAGCAGTTCCCAGTGCAACCACCCATTTTCTATCCTCCAATAATACCAAACACACACACACACACACACACACACACTTGATCAAACCTCTTTTTAGACAGGCTTGTCACAGACCATTAACAAGAGAGACTAGAGATCTGTTAGTGTTCATTAGGATCTCAGAGCATATAAATAACATCAGCAGGCAACTCAGGGGACTCTCTACTATCACATCAACCATCGGTCAATCCTATAATCACCAGAAACGATTATAAATTTTTCTGAAGAGAATCAGAAAAAAATTGTCTTAAAAGGCACTGTCTCTCTTGTAATTTACAACTGTAATTTATACAGTAAAAGAAGAGAATCTGAAAGAAAAGTCCAGCTTTGCGCTAATATACATGGATCAACCAAGATATATATCCACAACCTGTTTGAATAAATGATAATTAAAATCAGATAATCAGAAGATTTCATTTCAGTTATAAATTTTTTTTTATCCTATACTGTGATGATGACAGACAGCCTTACTGGGTAAATTGGTATATCATAATGTTATGGATAGTAACATGTAAAAAAAAAAAAAAAGGAAATGAGATACTGAAAACAAGGAAATGAAACTGAGTGATCTTCAATACAACAGACATAACAATAGATTACAATTACTTTGTAAAAATTACTTTGTTACTTTGCACTTTTATATTGTTACAAATGTCAGCTGACATTTCTTATAAGATGTTGCAATGAAAAGAAAATTGAGTGTCGCTGCCAATATCAAACTTATTTAAGAAGTATTATAACAAATGTTGGGCATACTGTTATATTATCTATGGAAGAAATGGTTGTCACAAAGATCTAACTAATTTAGATCTAACTGACATCAGAATTTCCAATTAAACTGTGTAAATACAGCAAAGGCTTTGCTAATATTCCTGTCATCATAGTTCATCCTTACATAATACAAATCATATTATTTCAATGTGACTCTCATTACCTAAACCTAACTGAATTTAACTGTTGACTTGAATTCTTAGCAGCAGTATCCTCACAACCACTTGAAGACAGTGTTACTGTTTGGCAGGTAACGTAATAAGAACTCAATTTCTGTTATTGTTTCTCACTGCAACCAGAGGTACCTTCACTTTGTTTCCTACATGTTCTCTGCCAAGACTCAAAGGATTTGCAAAGACTAACCCATTTTTGCCTGGAAAAAAGGCAAGTATATCATCATGCCTTTTAAAGAGCAATTACCCAGCCTTTACACTATCATTTGCAGCATCTATGATGCATAAATCTCTAGGGAAAGAAGGTTCTGGAGAACTGTTAAGATCCATAGTCAGACTCCATAAACACTTCCCTGGCAAAATAATAAAATCTCATGTTAATGTTTGTCATTTTTTTCCCATCAAAAGACTATGGGAACTCAAAACAACATCTATCCTCATTTTTTATGTGGTCAGCTCTGCTTTCGGTAACAAAAGTTCTATTTTAAATATTAATTTAGTTTAAATAGCAATCTGCAGAGTAAGGACATGGGGATAACAGCTGTAAAGTATGTTTCAAAAAGGCCTCTGTAAGACCCAAACATTTGTTTATCTTAGCCTTTGTCTCCTCAGGAGACTTAATTCCATCAGGGTCTAGGAAGAGTAAGTTTATGAGCCCCTGCCTTTTCAGAATTGGAGTCCACTGCAAGGCATAAACAACCAACATCCAACTATGATGCATGGTTAACAGTCTAGGGGAATCTACATCAGAAACATTAATTAGCATTTCTGTCTCAGCATAGTTATCCTATGCAGGCCCATTGCTGGAAAATGATTTCTCAGAAATTATTGAACTCAGTATTGTAGTCACAATCTGTTATGTCTTTTTGACAAAAAAAAAAAAAAAAAAACACCTGACATTTATCACAGCTTGAGCATTTTTGTTATAAAAGGCAAAACCCTGAGCCAAGACAAAATCATCCTCAGAACAGATGCAATGCATCTATCAGCGGAAGGTTTTTCCAAACAAGACACGGAAGGAGCAGTGTATTATAGCAAACAGACCTTAAAATCAAATCCGGCAATGGATTTGGCATTTATGCGGTGTTTCATATTGTCTCCCCTGCCTCCTTTATTATCCGGAAGCAATATTTCCTTTTCATTTCCTTCTCCTCCCATTCCTCCTCAATCTTAAACTCCGCCCCTCGAATATTGTCCAGTCCATCATTAGACTGTAAGAATAGTTGGGGCTCACTTTTAAACTTGAAGGATTTAAACCTTCTTTCTTGATTTCTAGTCTTCCCTTCTCTTTGTGCAACACGGATTTTGGCTGATGTGCTTTACACACACGCAACAAACATTTCAAAACACATCATACAGGGAATGGATCATTTATGACATGAATACAGCTTGGTGAAAGAGGCCAGACTTCATTAGACACACTTTATTAGTAGAGTGCATACTCTCATTCCCTGTGGAAAAAGATGAGTAGCTGTTATGTGTCTCCTCCCATGTTCACGTTCTGCAGGCTGCAGCTCTATTTACCAGCCACAGAGATAATATTATCTGGCACTTACTATATCTCACTGTGATCTTATGTGAATGTATTGTGTGTTCTTAGGCACATCTGAAACTAAAATGATCTTATTTTGTTAAAACAGTGTAGTATGACAGAGCCCTGCAGGACATGTCAACACCAACACACCAAAATAAAATTAGTCCACTAAGCTCAAATATGCAGCATCAAGTTTCTCTGTAACCGTTTCCTTGGAAGTAGTGTTTTCACCTAGGCCTGTATAGGAGCATGTGCTAAAAGCATGTGCTGGGATTCAACTGAGTTAGGGGGGTGTGAGGCAGAGTTATGTAGACACTGATACAGAGGCAAGGTCTTTAAGTCTGAAAGATTTCTAAAATAAAAAGCTTTACAGCTTTACAGAATATTTCTTTTATAACTTTAAACATTCCTTCAACCGGCATCAAAAGTATAAACACACAACTGCATTGCAGATTATTAGCTAAATGAAGCAGTTTGCCAATGTCTGCTTAACTAAATTGATAACTGATTCATACAGTCAACTAATGTTAGTGTATGACCTTGTATGTCACATTAAAACTACAAGCAGAATCCTCTTCCTAGGAATGCTGCCACTCAGAAAATGTGTTCAAGTGAATTTCCCCTTCAGAGTTGTCACTGGTTAAATGATGACATGGTAAATACCATGACAAAGTGTTCATAGACAACTTCTGGGCCAGAACATGCCTGTTTAAAAGAGATGGCCACACCCTCGCTATAAGGAAATGGACGAAAAATACAGACGAAAGGCTCCAATGCCTGTGACAACCCAAGACGCCTGCGGCAAAGATGATGTAATTTAGCTCCACTCCAGTTTAATCTTGTTTTCAATTCCCAAGAAGAGTCCCTGTAATGAGACGGTGTGTGTCCTAAGCCTTGTCACCAGAACACCTATTTTTTCCTAAACCCGCAGGAGTCTGCCCAAACCATTTCCTCCAGTGTGATTTGCCCTTTTATATATTCAATCACTCTTGCCTACAGAAATACTCATTCATTAATATTACGATTTTGATTTCTCTCAGATGAACTGAAGGCCTTTTCACACCTTATGACTGCATCCCTGTAACTGAGTGATTCAGATGCTGTTTTGATACCATATTGCTGGTTGGTATTGAGGAGAACTAGTATACGGTTTACAGAATAACCATTCAAATTGCACTGGAGAATTTTCTGGTTGACTGTTTGAGCTGTGCCATGCTGCCATGTCACCCTCAGGCCAGTTCTGTCTGTTTTCCAAGCAGAGGAGACAGAAAGGGCACTGTGCTGCTGCTTAACTCTGTTACTCTGCCACACCTATCTGTGCACTGAACAGCCCTGAGGAGATAATGTGTGTGTGTGTGTGTGTGTGTGTGTGTGTGTGTGTGTGTGTGTGTGTGTGTGCGTGCGTGCGTGTGCGTGTGCGTGTGTGTGTGTGTGTTTATGTATGTATTTGTGTGAGTGTATGCAAGAGGGGGAATCAGTGCAAAGAGACTTGCAGAGTGCCCCTGGTGCATTTGTGCTGAACTCGGACATAAGCGATGCAGCAACCACTCTCTCAAGTAAACGCAAGCGCAACAAACCTCCCTCTCAGTTACATCTTCTGAGCCCCTTTAGTGAAACGAGAAACTCTTGCATTATTGATGGGCTTGTCCTGTAAAGCACTTAACTTACTCAAGCTGCTGGTAACCTTAAACCTGGCAGTGATACAAAAACATTTTGTTAAATTAAGTGCTTTAATCAGACTAATTGACACTAGATACTGGGAAGTGCTTACAAGCAATACTTATTACTAATTACTACAAATGATCACCTTAAGGCCAAATTTACTAAACTGACATAATTTCACATGCAGTTCCATTTACATAGATTTTAGTAATTGTTCTAAAAGTCTAAAGAAACCACTAACAGCGTTATATTTCAATTTAAATAATTTTCAGGACAACATTCAAGCTTTTTCTGCCATTTCAATTTATGCTCTGTTACACTGTGCCATTCTGTTTGCCTTGAAAATCAACCTTTGTGGTACTTGGAAGAATAGTGCTGACTACTAAAATAAATCTGACAGCAAGCTTGTGACCAGACAGACATCAGCTTCAATCCCTGTGAATTAGGTAGATGAATCAAGTGTTGATTCTTTACTCAAAGACGGCATCCACTAACTAAATTTCTCACATGTGAGTATGTTCATATCTACAGCCTATCCTGCCCTTGAAACAATACACAAGCAGAAAAATATATATTAAAAAAATATATTTTGGGTAAACTCGCCCCATCAACCTAGTGGCTCTTAGTGGCTCTTATTGGCATCTTTTTGCAGACATTGTTTCTTCCAGTATTGGAGTTATGAAACATAGACATGAGTCATAAAATGCAGGTAGCTTAGATACTGCAGATCTTCAGGATATTTGCTGGCTACGGGAGTTATTGCCTTCCTGAACTGCATGCCCGGGAGGCAGCAGAGCATACAATATGTGTGGTTGCCCTTGACAACAATACTGGTAAATGCACCAAAATGTATATTAAAAGGGAGCATCAAATATTTTTATTTGAAAAAAAAGAGATGACATACTGCATGCATTTTTAAAAGACAGATATTTGGTTCATGGTGGCAATTTGGTCACAGGAATTGTAGAATTATAGACTCATAAAACCAGGCAGGGTGTCTTCATGAACAAAAGGCTGAGAATAATTTAACACTGTTTTGCTCTAAGTGAAGTTTTCCCTGGTGGAATTCTCCACATTAGTTCCTCTTCTCTCAGGCACTTTTAGAGTACTAGATTAGTATACAGTATGTAACAAATTAGCCATATATCTAGGTTTAGCAGTAAAAGATAGTATTAAAGGTATTAAGTATTTTAAACAATATATATTTTTAAAGCAACCCACTGGAATGAATGTGGAATGAGTATGTGTTTTCACAATTCTGGTCAAAACAAGGTTGGGAAACTTGGATCGCACAGATGTCAAAGGTATTAAAAAGTCAACAGACCCACTAATGATAAATCTGATGTGCCTTTACTACTCTGAGCCACCACTGGCTGCTCAAATCAAGAGTCCCACAGCTCAAACTATTTTTTCCCGTTACGGCTTCCGTGTCATCCATGGTGTGCTCTATTTAAAGAGTCTGGCTTGATGATCTTGAATGACACACTGACATATCTCCAGTTACAGAGGCCAGAGGCTGTGCTGCTGTAACGTTGAGAGACTATGCATGCCCAGCAGGCAAGCAGGCATGTAAATGGAGTTTCACACTTATCAACAGGCAAGCAGTGGTTGATGGCACATAGTTGGTACGAGCAGCCAATAAAGAGGCGAATGGAAGACCTCAGTGAGCATGTCACACAGAAGCTGATATTTATCAAGCAGTTAAAATGATTTTCACGATCCAATTAAAGAAAACCTTTTTAATGCATTTAATTTTTGTAACAGGAAGGTACATTATTGTGAAAGCCCCTTTTTAGTTCAATATACTGATTAAAATATCCAGGAGAAAATTAACGACACACAATTATTTGGACAATTGTTAAAATATTATCTAGCATCTTGCTTTAAATTTTACTGCCAAAATTAATTTTGAGAGTTGCAAAAAGTCAGCTCTTAGTTCAGTGAGGTTCCCTTGGTCTGGGAAAGACAGATGTATGTGCTTTGGTTTTGGCCACGACTCCAAAATTTTCCATCTGTCAGATCAGGTCATTGCTAATGGCACAATAATCTGCCAGTCGGCTTTTGTCTAAATTCAATCCTGTTGGATGAATTAGTAAGAGTTATACCATGAACTCCATAACATTTCCAGGGATGAAGGTCACTGTCAGTGTGTTATGAATCGAGAGGAAATAAAACTACCAACTTTGATTGTAGTATTTTTACAAGGAGATTATTATGAAGTTTTTGACTCACTGGGTGGATTATCTAAATTACTTTTCCTAAAGGTGGCACCCAGTGACTCAACTGGAACATTTACATTGAATGAAGTGAATTAGCCACCTGCTCTGCTGGGATTTAATCATGGATCAGCTGAGTTTGACATCTGACTGGCGTTCTTTGGATAGATGCTACCAGAGTGGAAGATTAGAACTCTTCGCTTGAAATCTATTGATACAGAAACACTAAGCTAGCTCCTTTCTTATGTGAGTCAATTTGCTGTGATCAATATTATGTATCTTGTTAGCAAAGTCAATTTAAGGGCTGATTTTATCATTTGAAACCATATGAACAATGTTCAAACTGAAATTGCAGTAATATGCAATTCATAGCTCTAGGTGCTTGGAAAGTGTTGCTTGTCGAGGGAAGAGGAAGTTTCAGTTTTTCTCCGCCCCCTCTTCTACAGACTACTACTTTATAAACACAAAACGAATACCTGGCAGCCAGTGTGTTCAGGCAGGCCTGGCTGATACAACTGCATGTTGGCAATACTGTCTATCTACTTTGGTGCAATGAAAGGAAAGGCATCTCCTCACCAACAAACACATGAGAAGCAACAGCTTGGTTTTGGTTACTTACGTCTGTGTCCGGCCCCTTATCTGCCCCTGGGCAGCTGAACGTGACAAATTCATGGCACCTCTTGTGGACCACAAAACAGCAAACTGCAGGAAGAAAAGGGACAAGAGGAGAGTCGAGAGACAGGGAGAGAGAGAGATGAGGAGAGAGATTCAGAAAGAATGAAAAACACAGACAGTTGGACAAAGACAGAAAAGAAAAGGAGAGAAAGAATGACATTGTTAAAATACAGTGTATCATTGTTGATTGTTATTTAGAAAGACAGAAGAAAGAGACAGAAATCTGATAACACTGAGAGGGACTGAAAAAAAAAAGACTGATGTCTGGGCCAGGCTCCTTATCATGTGTCCAGATGGCCAGTCCTGCCCGCAGGCTGACTGCTCTTATTGCACAGTACAGTGCCACCTCCTCACTGTCGACCCGCCATGCACATACTCACTCACACTTTTGTATGCACATGAAGCACATGCAATGCAGACAGACAGATCCCACAAACTGACACATTTAACAAAGATGTATCGACACACATCCGGGCCTACACAGATGAATACATCTGCGGTCTCCGTGCCGGGTCACTGAGAGCACTCTGGTCTGCATCCAAGCAAGCAGCCACCTCCTGGCAGGGGAAGACACCTGTTACTAACCCTAAAGAACTGGCTGACATAGGAACTGGACAGGGTTAGGGGGGCTAGTTGCGTGAGTTTGTTGGCATAAATGACAAAAACTGAATATTTTCACTGCTCTGTCTTTGCATGTTCAGGTACACACTTGTTAATTATAGATGTGTCTAGGTAAGTGTTTTTTTCTGCTCTTCTCTCCTTTCGATAGACAAGAGTGCCCCTCCCTTTCTTTCTTGGGCTTAATGTTTTCAAGGCTGAAACTTGGGAACAAGATAAAAGCATCTGAAATGATTGTTTTAAATATTCTTCACTTAGCACTTAATAACCGCGTCTAGACTTTATTAGTGGTTTGTGTTACATCAATGATGCGATGCATTTTCGGAGACCTCACTCGTTTTTCTGTTTCACAGTATCACTGTTTCAGCGTTGGAGCAAATCAATGTGTAGTATCCCTCACACTCGCACATGCATCCACCAACAGATCACTTCTTGTCTCTGTATCCCCCTCGGGAAGCTCCACCCAAACACAAATAAGTAGGTACTTAAGATGAGCTGTGATGGCCACCTTAGCTGAACAGGGAAAAAACTACCAGTTAAATAGCTATTCTGTGTTCTCATTAAGTCTAAATAATGTTATGCAAAAAAAAAAAACGAGTAATGACAGTGCTGCTGTTAAGACTCTGGTTATTTTAGACTTCTGAACACTGTTGTTTTGGTGGGAGTCAAACCCCGTTCTTCTAACCACCATCTGTCCTGCCTCCCCTAAAATCATGAATACAGACAACTATTTATGAATGTAACAACACATAAGCATAGCACATGTGTAATACTTGCTAAGTACATATTCTCCATACGGAACATCACTGTGTTTAAGTCATAACTCACGGGGATTTGATTTTTCTCCTCAGAATGTGCATTATACCCCTGCGTATCTATACATATATTAAATTATGCTCACATGTCTGTTCTTTTCATAATTGTTCTTCCCTACAGTAATTCGTCCTCTCATGTCCTTATCTTGGTACTAAATTTTTCACTGCCACCTGACCAGCAGCACCATTTGTATCAGCAGAGTAACTAGTCCCTATACTGTTTCTGTTTTACTTGCAAACATGCTGTACAGATACAAACACTACCGGTACTTCAGCTTGTTTGTTTGTAGCCACATTGTTACATAGTAAGAAATTCAATGTTGGTATTCCACATAGTCACTCTCATATGATTTTTAATAAAGAAAGCTGCATAGAAATCAATATTAACTGATCCACAGCTGTAAGAAACATCGGTGTTCAGCAGGGAATAGGCAACATCAAGCCCTGCTAGAAAAAACACAATAAAGCATTTGAAAATGTAATGTTTTCTAGAGTAATGTGTTTATTAAAGTACATTTTTGTTCAGAATAAGTGGCTGAGTAATTATATATATCAGAACATGTGGCTTCATATACCTTACAATGCAAATAGTATTTTCTCAGTAGAAGGTTGTTTGTCATGTGGGTGGCTTACATCCAGGTTAAACACTGTCTTAGACAGTGCTTGGGTCAAAACCGACAGTATTGTTTGGATTTCCAATCCAGATATCTGTTACATAGGAGAGACCTGCCCTTATAAGTTTTGCACGAAGGCTGTCAGCGTCAATAGTATCATAGCTGAATGCATCATGATTATTTGATTAATATGGTTTGCCAGAGATGTATCTGAAAATTTGACACTTTTTAAGAGCTTGGCAGTGGTGGACATAATCCACTTTCCCAGCCCAGATTTCACAAGTAAGGGATTCAGTGACTGCAGCGCTGTGATCACAAGCCATCTTTTCTACCCATGATGTAACAATCAATAATTTGAAATTAATAATACAAACATATGCCGTAGTTTTACCTAGCAATGTATTCAAGGCAAGACAATTCAAGACAATTCATGACAACCTTGGATAATATGTTAATTGCTAATATATACAGTATATACACTGTACAAAACAAAAAGGATTAGGGTTGCCAGCATGTTGGCATTATGTTGGTATCCACATGTAAGTTAATGATGGCAAATCAATAAACTCCCACATACAGACAAATCACATCACCAAACTCAACCCCTGCTATCCCATCATGCCTCCGGGAAGTGATTGGTCAGCTCGGTCAGTAACCAACATGAAAGCATGACCCATCACTCACACCACCACCGACCTACAAACCAGATAGGTTATTAATCTCAATGATTCAGTACCTCTATAATTCATCCCGAGTAAATAGCTGATAGTTGTCAGCATTTCCTCGATTCACTCCTTGAAGATCAATGGGCTAGAGTGATAAACAGGATGTTACAGTGAGTACTGCTGATACTAAGCCTTTCTCTTTGTCTTTATATGGAGTTTGAATTACTGTATGTGCGAAACAGATTCAGCAGATAGCAACATCTGATTACAGTCAGTGGTGAATTTAAGTCTTTTCTATTTTGGCACTCCATTGGTGCTTCATCAGCTGTTTCTGTACTGTTTCTCAGATTCTCGCCTCTTTCCACAGACTAACTGCTCAAGTTAATTTGGTAATCCAAAAAAAAAAAAAAAAGTGGGGGACAACTCTTCTTTAATACAGAGATAATATTTCTTCAGAGATTTGCTTGTTGAGAGACTGTGAGAGACAAAGAGAGAGAGAGAAAGAGGGAGAAGGTGTAAATGTGAGTTACAGAGATTGAGTAAGATGAAGAACGAGGCCAGCAAAGGCAAGATGAAGGATGTCGAGACTCGTCATCTACCCCTTTTCTCCTTAGAGCTCGGCTGTCTGTGATCAATTGTTCCATTGGTCTTGGTCTGGGGCAAACACTGAGAGGTTCAACACATTCATCACCTCGGATGCTACCTTAGAGGAACATCTCCATTAGGAGGCAGAGAAACTGAGCTAGCCTCACTGTTACTGCTTATCTATGAGAGGATAATGTACTCTACAGTATATTTCAAAAGTGGTGAGTCTATAAATGAAGCAAATTTATCTCAGCAAATCAATAGCAAAGCTACTGCGCTTTAATGCTTGTAAAGCATCATAGTAAGGCTGACACTGAGGACATCAGGGTCAGGGTGGTCAGTTTCTATTAAAAACTGTTGCAATCAAGAGCTATTGGATTAAAACAGGGAGTTTAGGGACTGACAATTTAATATAATGCAAGTAAGGGTCATAGAGTCATGTCAGTGCAGGTGAGACATTTTCTTAGCTCCTGCAAGAAATGAGAATCGGGGATTTGAGGTTTTATCTCTGGCCACAGATTGGTCACCTTTGAGGGAGGAGTAGCTCAGTTGTTGTCTTTCCAATAGGTCTTTTAGGGTAACTGGAGATCTTTGTCTGTCTCTGACCTTATAATTTCCTTACACTCTGGACTGGATTAATTATACAGCAAGACAGAGTGTAATGAGGGTTTTCAAATCAATACTTATTGCCCTTCAGCAAAACATAAAATGAAATCACCCTTCTTCCCAAAAGATAACGTAGCTCAGAATCACTCCTATCCCGCTCTGGCAAATCCATTTCTTTCAATTTTCATTCCAGGTCAAAAGTTTATGAGAGCAATTTCCTGAAGTTTCTTCTTCTCGAATGCAGGCAGAAAACGAGAGAGGGCTCTTGTGTATATAGATATATTTCAGTGGTACCTCAGTAAAACAAAGGAGTTGTAGGGGAGAAAGCTTTTAGATTTAACTATCCACAGGCCTTGCAGCCCACTGGTGGCCTTGAGAAAAGCCTCTCTTCCCAGGCTGGAAAGCTTTCATTATTTCTCCTGTTTCTATTCCTCTACTTCAATTCCTGAACCTCCATGAATAGGTGAATGAGAAAAGTCATTAAACATGGACAATTTAGATCTGACAAAGAGGAAATTATATACATGGAAATGGCTTGGATAATTTTTTTTATTCGCTGCTTGACATAATGACACATGTTTATGTTGTCATTTTACTCACTTTGATACAGTTGTTTCTTGAGGATTATGTCTCTATACTGTAAACATATACTTTAAAAACAGAATTTAAAAGCTGAGGCCCTCATTATAAGGCATAATGTATAATGTATAAGGGAGTAAAGGAGACAAACAGGGCCACTGATTTAGCTAGGCTATGAAGTGAATATAAGGCTAATTACTCTTGAAATAAAGGTCAATACAAGGGTTATACTAAATTGGCTCCAACCAATCTCACATCTTTTCAACTCAAAATAAATTGTTTTCTGCCAGAAATGTTTTATTCTTGTAAGCATGGAAAATGCAATTGCAATTATGCAATTTGATTTATTTCTGCTTAGACCTGGCTCAAAGTTCCCCACCTCTTAAGTAGAAAGGGCTGCTGACAACACTGATTAAACTCACTCTCCAAGGCTCTTGATTGGCATCCATTTATTACTGAATAACAATGATCACTGTCTAAATCATTAAACCTTATACTTAAAGAGTCTGCGTTGGAGAAACTCTCCAATTCTGTAATGACTAAAGTCGCTTTAAGCAAGCTACCTGGCAGCAGTTTTCACCTCAAGAGTTACAGAATAATTTCTTCGCTGGGAGGAAAATGTGTTTTTTGTTGAGCCTTTACTATGTATGTACAACATGTGCACTAACTTTTAAAAGTAAAGCTTGGTTCTGTCAGAGGGTAACACACATCAGCCACAGCTGAAGAGGCAATTGAGCTGCAAATACAATGCAACCAAATACACAAACACACTTCCGTTGTGAGTATATGCAGCATGTTTGCGTATTTGCAACTTGTTTGTATATTTGGTTGTGTTGTGTGCAGTGCATGCGTTCTGAGATTGATAGAGACGTTTTCGAAATACGCATTTTCAGACACAATAAATCATAACAGCCCTAAAAATTCCATCTTTTTCCAAAGCTTCTCCAAACTTGGCTGAGACATGCAACTTTTTGGAACGTTAATATAGAGGGCACAACTAGTAAACTGCAAATCATTTACAGCCCTCAGTATCTCACAATCCACTCCACATTGTTAAATTTATTCATGCCTCATTCAGCCAAGCTTGTAGAGTCAGTAAACATCATGTGATAATGTATTTATCGGGTATTTGCATACAGGTTGTTGATCCCTGGTAATATATCACGTGAAATGGATAAAAGAATTCAGCCATAAGCATCAATAATTGTTCTTGTCAGTAGCCTGAGGCATTACAGGAAAGTTCTATTGAAATACTGTATTTGTCATTTAACCTGGTACACTTGTTTGCCAGTCATTCGCTGTGTTGAAAAAAAGACCTTAACTTGTACTGTAAACTCATGTAACCTGCCCCTGTTACCCAGTGATATTTACACTTGACACTCAGCTGTTTTATGGGTAATGTCTTGGTCATTAACTTTAACAGCTGACAGGGAATGACACACTCGAATGACAGGGTTTTGTTTTCTCTGATCTTGGACCGTGTTCTATGGAGAAGGTGAAGTTTCAGAGAGATTCTTCTGAAGGATTAACAATTCATGGGCAATATCCTGAGAAGGATCCAAAGAAAGGGTTGTTTCCAAGGAAACAAGCCATGATGAGGTTACCGTAAGAAATTAAGGAACTTATTTCACTGCGAGAGCTGAAGCCTGGGGCATGTAACTGAATGAAGCGTCTCTCACTGTTCTGAGTAAGGCAGGCAGCAGTACATATTGTGTGTTTCTCAGTGGATTGTAACTGAAAAAATAGTCCTGTTTTACACAATTACTATTGTAAACAAACCTTTAACAGTGCAAGAAAATAATGATAAAATATGAATATAACCTTATCTCTTCCATTAAATAAATAAAAAAAACAGAGAAAGATGCGCTCACACTGAATAAGAGGTCCACTTTGCAGACAAAAAAAATTATACACAGATTCAGGTTATTTATTGAGTAATGATCCTATATTTATTAACATAAGTCATAGGGCAGATACTACAATTAGCCCTATCGTCAAAAATCTGATGTATTCTTTCTTTGTCTGCCTTATTACAGGTAGGAGATACTGAAAACAGGGCAGCATGATACACAAAGAAAGAAGTGCAAAAATCCACATTGCAGTAGAATTATTATTGAAAAATCAATTTTAGCAAGTCATTTAGTCTTATGGACATATTTTACGATACCCTGAGACAATTTCTAGTAAAGTCGAAATATATTCTGGTTCATATCAGCTATTCACTGAAATGGGGCTCAAGCTGCATTTAATAATGATGTTATTCTCATTGAATATGCAATGAAACTCAGTTTGATGTATAATCTAAAATACCTCAAATCAGAGTTTTTAGCTTGGTCTTAGACACCATCACAGATGTTCTTTGCCCATAAACACTTATTAAGTATTAATTATTTGCATCAAATGGTTATGTTAAAATTCTGGCACAGAGGTAAATGTCTTTGCTATCAGTGCTTCGAACAATTTCCTTTCCTATAACTGCTCTCTGTAATTTCCAGACATCTGTTTACATTACAAAGATCCAAGAGGGAAACTGTATCTGTATGAACACACTATATGTATCTTTAAAGACTATGGGTTGAAACTTTGAAGAGATTGAGTCTTAGAGTATGTGGGAAACTTTCAGAAGTTGTATTCAGCCTGTCATAAAGATTGTTGAACTACAGTAATGTTTGTTTCCATGACTGACTTCTTACACATACATTAAATCCCCTTGATCTTTTTGAGCATTTATAAACAAGGTCCAATTAATATCAAGCTCATCATATTCAAATCCTTCCACAAAGTTGTTGAAATCCTAAATAAGTGTCTCAATTTGGCATCGATCCATTGCAGAATAAGATTTGGAAACTGGTCCAGTCTCTTTGCTGTTAGAGGTTAATTATTACAGGTTCTGTATTCAAAATGGCACTTAGATTCCATCTGTTATCAAAAGCTCCTGAGTATAGCAAAGATTACAGGGATTTAAAAGGCTTAATAAATGCTCAGCTCAAGAAACATGGATTGCTGATTGTATAAGTGATGTCTCCAAAGAAAATACATAGTTGTTGTCTTTGCTGGTAATTGGCGGATGTGAGTAGGAGAATTATGCACACTGCACACATTATGACCACTTATGTGAGAGAGCGGTCATAAAGCCAGGCATGTAATGGAAGGATGTGGATTGCTGTCTACACATATTACACAATGGGCACCTGAGGGACCTTGCAGATATAACAATCAGAATCAGCTATAATGACAGACTTCTGTATGACAGGTAGGCCAGAAAGATAATTGCATGTAGAGTCGGAGGTACAGAAGTTGTAAGGGGCTACACTAAGGTGAATGGGGCTGTGCACATATTAATCATCTTATTCTCCATTTAAGCTGTGGTCTACAAGCTATGGAAATTATGGTGGTTGGATAATATCCTGAAAAAGGATATTTGTTAGCATATTAGCTAGCATTTGTTAACGTGTCATTCATCTTTTGTCATAGTAGTGAATAAAGTAAATCAGTTAAAAATAAATTTATAATGCCTTTCAGAATAGCAGCCACAAGGGGTTCTGAAACTAGATATTAGAAAAATAACAATACATATGGCAGAACACAGTTAAAATAAGGATGTTAATCATTAGTCCGTTAAGAATTCGATCAATGAAGAATTTATTAACTGACAACGCCTAAGCTTGTGCAACACCGCTCATGTAATGTTTGTTCCCAGGACACTGTTACTCTGTTATGATGTTTTCAGGGTCTAGGCAGAGGATTTGCTAAATATTTGATACCGTATATCTGTGTGACATGAATCGTGAGCACCTGTTACCACAGCCCATGATGTGGGTAGGGTGAATGGTTTATCACACATCAGGAACACTACAGTTAAGGTGTAGCACACATTTTAAGACATTTTGGAGGTGTGAGTAGCCTGCAAGCGGTTCCACTTTGAATTATTAGCCCTAAGAAAAACAATCTGGTTACGATGATTAGGCTCTGCATTATAACGGCCCTTATTAAAAAAGTGTTTTACATTCTAATATTGTAATTGTGACTTCAAGCATCTGACATTTTCTTTTAAGAAGAATGGATTAGAAATTACTCCAAGCGCCTTGCATATTTTCGATACAGCCTGTATGTTCCACAGAACTATTTTGTCAAATGTTGTTGTGATGCGGAAACAGAAGCTCAATACTATAAAAACAGCTTTACTTTAGAAAAAAAATGTGCAAGTTATGCATGTCTGGAGGATTTAATGGTTAATTGATAGTTTGCGTTTCTGATGTCAATGATTGTTAATTGCTTGATATTAAGACTGGGAGAATCCAATTATGACAGGCAAGTTACTTGAGAGGTCTTTTTTTCATTATCCATCCCGTTGATTTAACTAAGTGAGCCTTACAGAGCACACAGATAGGTTTGGGTACAGTGGGACATTCATTCAGGTGATAAAAGTGGTTTTGCATGCTAAATGGCTTGTGACTTGTTTGAGTGAGTGAGTGAGTGAGTTTGTGTGTGTGTGTGTGTGTGTGTGTGTGTGTGTGTGTGTGCGCGAGAAACATATTAAGGATTCTCCTCAAGATGCTGCTGATCTCTGTAAACCAGCCCTTAATGAATGCCTGACTGACTCCTTTTGAGGTAAAGAATGCCTTTTCACATATGGCTGACTTGTTTTGAAGCGCCGTGTTGCTTTGGGCTTTAAAATAAAAGATTCAATGGCTTCTCCAAGAAGCAAATCAACAGACAATGAAGATCTTGGTCAACACAAGAATAACAGCATCTATCAATTGTGCAAACAAACACAATTTGCAAGATGATTAGCCACATAGAAATGTATATATAACATCGTCGTTTTCATTTCCACTAAGACACAGTTACAATTTTAAAGTAAACTATGGCAAAAGAATGGGATGCACATAACTCTAGCGGCCTCTAAAATGAAGAGTGAACAAATGAGATGGAGAAAAAAAAAAAAACAGTTGCACAAAAACAGTGGACTAGAATTAGATTGATCACCCGCAGGAGCATCTTACTGATAGGATAACATTAATATTCAGGGTTGCAGGCTGTGTAGTTCTTCCTCACTGGCGTTAAAAGGCAAGTATTTGTCAATTTTGTGTGTCTGTGTGTGAGATGGTGATGTTACATTCACATCTAAACACAGAAACAGGTCAAACAAGTCTAAGGATTGATGGATACAAGGATGAGCCTTGAGATTTTAAATATCTAATGCCTCTGGAAACACGTGACAGTGATAGTATGTACAATGGACAAATGGATCCCTTTCCTCGCTAATTAAGGTCTTAGCTGTCAATGAATGTTGTGGTCATAACATTTGAAAAAAAAAAGTATATTTCCATCAAACAGGCAGAAGTCAAAGTCTGTCTCGATGCTTTTAAAGCTGATTATAAACCCTTGTGGACCATCCCACCCAGCAGGACTATGGGGAACAAAGTGGGTAAAACTCCTGCTTAGCAGTCAGCACTGATTTGCTCTGTAGTGTTAACGGCTTTGAGACAGCACTTGAAAGGGACACAGGCTCACTGGGTGTGAACATTTTCCCTCCTGCGGAGACAACTCTGTGAGGCAAAGAGAAATTTTCTAGTTAGCCTGTGCAGAAAATCGTGGATGGACGAGGCAGTTCCCTTCTTCAATGACTCAACAATTCCATTCAAGCACATCAGTGGATTATCGTGACCTAGCTTTGTGCCAGCTCGCATACTGTGTCCCCTCAACAACTTTAGCTTCTGCTCCTATGATATTGCGTAGAGCGAGCATCCCTGAGGACATTGAGTTTTGCCACAACTCGGTCATGTGGAGAAAAATAGAATGGATTGAAAACAGTCCTGGGCTCTGAAAAAAGAATGGGTAGAACAACAATGATATCAATTAATGATTCACTGCGACCAAAAAACAGCATCTTTTTACCAAATAAAATGACGTCTGAGCCAAAATCAACTTAGGGTTTTTTTGTTGTTTTGTTTTGTTTTTTAGCAATGGGAGTTAAAGCAGCTTCTTTTAAACTAACTATTAGATATTTGTAAATCTATAAGGAAATTTAACTAGTATGTGCAACACAGATACAACATTCATCATTGTACTAAAAATATTGGGTCTCTGAAATGTTGCTAGTGTCCCCCACAAATAGAAATTAAGGTGTCAGGCTTCTGGAAAGAGGGGCTGTGCTGGTGGGTAGCAGCAGCATTTTGAACATTTCAGGGATGGCTACATAACAGGGTTGCATTCTCAAGTTGTCAGAACACCTCACCTGTCATGACAGGCTGTCTGGTTGGAGGGAGACAATGAGAGACAAAGGTGAAGGAGTAGAGTTATGTCACCCTAACCCTGGAGGAATGTGACAATAAAGCAGGTGTTTTTACTCACTGGTACTAACTATTCCTGTGTTTTGCTCATCAGTCCTGGAGAAACTGTCTTTGTGTGCCTGTATATATCGACACCTTTATGTTGGAAAAGAAATGCTGACAAAAATCTGGATTGCCAGTGCAAAAGACCATCTGACCAGCTGACCAGCTGAAGGACAGGAAATGGACTGGATCCTGACCAGAGTTGGGGAACAAGATAAGGCAGTCTTCCAGGCCTCCTTGCAATGTTGTATTGAGCTGTTCTGTATGACAAGCGGTGCCTCGGATGTCCTGGACCAGACTTGCATGAACAAGCACCATAAGGTCCAATGTGCATACCCAGGCTGAAAATTACCACGATAGAACTGCTATTAAAAATGTAGGCCATTTTTCTAATCCATATGAAAGTTTAGGGACATACCACCTCAGCAGACTTGATAACAATCTGAAGAATAAAAAAACTTTTTGAGTGGGGGGGCAATAAATTTGAATAGGTTCTGGGGATCAGTCGTTGGGCTGTATAATGCATGTTCAATATCTTTTGCTCAGAGTCATGCTAACAAACCACCACCTCTTAAATTGGAGTGACGAGGTCTAATTTTTCTGCTATGTCTTTTTCGGGTAAAAAATATAATAAACAGTATAGCTACAGTACACAACAGTGCAACTGTCTATTTTTCTCATTTGATCTTTAAAAATGAAGTTACTAATGGAGCCGCATGATTACTCCTGACATTTCCTCCTGCATTCATTCAGGATAAGATAACTCAGTGTATGTCAAGGAAACAGCTGTACATATACCTCACTCTATATGAGGGTGACTCCATCTTGATTCTGCACAATATACTGTACTACATGAACCATGACAATACGGGTCTCTCAGCAATGACATGCACACACATATACTAATCCTTTGATTATTTATGCAAAACAAAACAGAACACAACAAAAAAACAGCCACTCTGTGCCATTTTGGAGAAGCATTTTCTCATTCTTCCTTATTTTTCTTCATTTTTTCTTATAAGTGAGAACCCATTCACACGGAACCTTTTCAACTTCAACTTTGTTAAAAAAATTCAAATGATTCCTATTTCATCACCTATTTAAACGCCCATAGCTGCTGAAAAATCCCTTTTTGAACCGAAGCTGCAGCAAAGTTTCTCCAGGGGAGGAGCTCATACAACGCTGAAGCCTTCCCAGCAGGCTCAGAGGGCTGGGCCCAACTTCCTGTTTCAAGCTCCAAGCAAGCAGAGGGGAGATACAGCTGGCTTTTATTTAGACAGATTTTCCAGAGCATACACACATGGTCTGACATTTGCCATGTAAACAGATGTTTTTGTTTGGTCAAGCTTCTGGATTTCTGGATAGCATAAGAGGAGGGCTGAGCAATACAGCAAAAAAGTTCAATCTTGATTATTTTTAGTGTTACTGATGATTATTGATTTAAATCATTTTTTCTGTCTCATTGAAGATTCAAAAGTAGCGGGGGGGGGCACTGTAACCCAGATTATTTTTTGTAGCAACAATTTACAGACGTCCCCTCAATTCCTTACATGCAGACTAAAAGTAGTTTTTATAAATTCTACAGTGCATGTTGATGGTGTCCGCATCAGACGTTGTAAATCGAACCATTTCCCTATCAATGAGGTAAAATGACTTCCGCTCTTTGATATTATTAAATGAAAGGAGTCCTTTTTAATGCACAATAATTTGCAGAAACATTACACAAGCTTGAATTGTGACCATAATATTCAACCCCTGCAGTTTGTTTTATCATTGAAGTTTCAGTGTTTTATCATCACAATCTTGTTGCGGTTCCCTCTATACAAAATTGGCATCAAGAATTGAACAATAAAGCCCAAGTAGCCAATTAAAATGATGAAGAAATACATACAGATGAGTGTACATTTTTTATAAACTTATAAATGTAACTTTGTTGCACCAAATGTTAATTTAAATAACTGGTTTTCAATAACGATAAATGAAAAATTATTTGCTGACAGAACATGAGGTACATACTGTAATCAGTCTATAGTCCGTAATCTTATGAGCAAGCTGACAGATGCTGAGATCTAAGTAACTGATAGGGTAGAGACTTAATGGGATTTTGAAAAGGCAGGGCTAATCCACAGCACAGCCTGTAAACTCTCTGCAGCACAAGGAAAACACACCCAAGGGAGGCTAGTACTGACATTTCCATTTGCAGTTTAACAATGTACAGTATTTACACATCAGAAAAGCCGTTTCAACATGTTTTGTTTAGTTTTTTTCTTAAACACAGCTTTACTGTAAAAGGACAAATATAGTTAGACGATAACTTTGTAGCTATTTACTTTTGGCAGACCACTAACAGATTCCTACAGGATTAGTATTATTAAGATAAAGCTAAAATAGAAATGATTAACTACAGCCACTGAGCTGGAATAAAAATTGTCTCATTTGTAAGGATGTTTCCATCTGCTCATGTACTTAAAGATTTTGTTAACACCAAGAAAGTTTGCAAAGGAAACTCTCCATATTGTCACCAATAAAGAGATATAAGATATGAATCCTTACTTAAAGCTCGCCCATTTTCAAATGGTATTCAACAAAAATTAAAGGGAAAGATTTGATTTTCAACTAAGAATAATTTATTCTTTCAAGAATCCCTGAAAAATGATATTGTATACTGTGCATGCTGTTAGAGAGTACTTAATCCTTTTGCTTAGGACAATCATGGCTGACTTGCTTTTAAACACCTTTCAAACCAGGTCTCAGAAGAAGCTTTTGCCAAATCCCAGAGGGGTCAACTTGCTATTTTAAAGGAACAAAAACAACCCTTAGAGCTTGACAAGCGTATGTGTTAAGACACAGTCACTGTACTTCACTGGATTTTTATTTTAGCCATCATAGACAAATGTTAGCATTTTCCTTGTCCTGTTGATAAAGGGCTCAGTTTTTACTCCATCAATAATTCACCATCACACACTGGCATTAAACTCTTTAATAATGGGTGACACTTTAACACAGAGACACAGAGGGACATCAATGTATCAAGATGAATTTCTGTGGCAGAAAAAGAAAGTTTGAAAATGGCAATATACAGTTAATTTTCTAAACCATTCAAGGATTTAAACACATAGGCCAAAACCAGGACCTCAATACCACATTGACTGGTGAAAACGCATCCTTCAGCTAACATTTTACCTGTTGTAGCAGAGGGCAGAGACAATTTTGAATGTTGTTTTGATTTTGATCTGGGTCATTTTCAGGGGATATTGATTGCGTTTTCATTTTATTGTGTTGTATGTATTATGTTTAATGGGATAGAGGCTACTTCTGATCATGCCTCTGAATTCCTTCAGATGCATAAGTATATATGTAAGTATAGATATGTAAGAAGTATATGTAATACACTACACGTATACATTATTTATAATGTATTCCGATAATATTATATTATATCATATTGCATTCCCTCTCCCAAAACCTTAGAAGAGTTTATGTGTTTGAGTGCATGGCAATAATGCTGGAATTGACTATTATTGTCCCTTTGTTATTTTGTTATTACCAGTCTGCTTTAATTTTAAGTCACACTCACACATTCATGCTGGCAACTGAGTTGATAAAGGGCTGGGGCGGGGGAGAGATAGAAGCAACAGGACGTCAGCTGGGGCCTTCTCATTTATTCACCCATCTAATTGGTCAGCTTGTGTCTGCTCTAGGCAATTACAGCTCTGAAACATTTTGTGGGGCAGCCAGTTTTCAAGTGTCACTAAGTTAATCAGGGGCTTAAGGCCATTGCGCTGTAACAACAAGCAAACATCATCCTACTTATTGATAAATGACATGGTTTAATAAGGGGCAGGATGAAGAGGACACAAAATAGTAAGGGTATAGACTAAAAGACAGACAGAAAAGACTTCAATGCTTTCTGTAGATTTGTGGCTCTACAGAAGAAAGCAAAAGGTTTTTCTGAAAAGCACAAAACACTAACTCTACACCTCAGCCTCTAGACAGTGTCTTGAGGCCGAAATTGGACTCACTACCTGCAATTGCGAGGTCAGACAATAAGAACTCAGGGGCAGACAGTCAAAAGGCACCTCATCAACTCTCAGAGCTCCCCGATTACATATGACAGGAAGAGGTTGAAATCAGGGGGACCACTCTTTTAAAACAGCCACACAAGAAAGGCTGGGTGTGCTAATTGATCTCTACAGGATTTACTGAAGGAAATGAAATGTGAGTTTCAGAGCTGCACCCTCTCTCTGCTTTGTAATTAATAAAGGAACAGCACACATCACACAAGCAGTACAGAAAGAAATGTAAAATGAGGATCCAATTCTTAGGGATGTATGTCTACAAAGATAATTTTAAAATACAGTATATGCTTGCGAGTGATTGGAATTCATAAGAAAAACACATTGTTTTCACATTTAACTGCCACTGGTATAGTGTAAAAATGCTTTATCATTATCATTGCCTATTCATTATCAAGAACTACAGAACCAGCAAAGGGATCCCAAACTGTGGGTTGGCCTTAAAACAGTATGTGTGGATCAACTGTTGCAACTCTTGATTTTAACATACTTGAATGATAGATGGTATACCTGGGAATAACACTCGTACTCATTACCTGTTGCTGCATCCTAATGGACCCCCCCCCCCCCCGATATAATAGCACAAATTTGAGTAAGACAGGGAAAGTTTGACATGGTAGCTCTGATCGACCACTGAGGTGTCTGCCATTGCCTGCATCTTCTCTCTATCTTCAAGGGCAGCACTGCCAGTGCTTTATATAAAGTAGATACTTTCCAGCTGAATTATATCTCCAGAAGGAGCCAAATACATCGATCTCTGATAATGTCCCTGCAGGTCCTGGTATTGCTCGAAGACATAAACTACAAACAATGACAGAACTGCCTAATAAATAGAAAACACTGTGACACCATTTCAGAGAGAAATTGCTTTTTATTGGCAGCGTTCTGGGATTTCATTAATCCAACGCCCCCAGAATGCCTGCAAATCTAATTTTGGTCAGCCGAGGCCAGGACGTAGGATAACTCGCAGGTGCAAAGGCATAGCCTATTGCTTCCTGATGACTTCATGATGGCAAAATTAACAGTCCCAGTGTTTAAAATAGGAAGTAGATTTAAAAGGAGTTTTATTACACAGTGAAAACTCCTCAAGTAAATGTGTAATATTACAGTCAGATTTCTATCCGCTTCATCCCTTTGACTCTGCTCATGTTTGCTGACTAGTGTTGGTTAATCTCTCTACTGTGTCCTTCTCCCAAGTGCACTGTAAATGAGGATTCCTCAGGAGTGTAAAGGGGTGTGTCTCGGTGTTTGTCTTTTTTTTTTTTAATGTGTGTAATGTCTGCCTTTATGCATGCAGTAAATAAGAGTCTGCCCAGGGTGTATAACCCCCACTACTACCTTGAGAGGTGAGGCATTCCCACCCATGAGAGTAGTGAGCCAGACAACAGCGCAAACCAATGTTTAAGCACTCTGCACAAGATGCTGGACCAATGCACTACACAAACAACAGAGCCTGTCATTACATGGTCATAAAAAATTTGAAACCAAGCAGGGATAGAGGCAGGCTATAGAAACAGACAATATAAAAGTATACATACATAAACAGACAGAAACACACACAAAGTTGCTGATGCATTTAACAACCCTCTGCAAAGAAAGCACACAAACGGTTACACAATGGTTTAAACCTCTCCATCCTCCCAGGGGGTCTAGTATTGCAGAGGCTATAAATAATCATGGAGATTACTGGGCGTGGTGGCCTGATTTATGTCACCACCTTGATCTGAGGTTAAGCACTGCAGCAAATGTGCATTAAGCTATAGCTGCACAATTAAAGAAAGTAAAACATTTTGGATAAACTTCAAAAGTCACTAACAAGCTGGAAAACTGTAGGGCTTTAACCTCCATGTGATGTTAAAGAGACAACCTGACAAAATGAGGAACAGATTCATTTTATTAAAAATTAATCCATGACATATTAACCCAGGTACAGAATGTAAAATAATGACCGTTCTAATCATAGAGCTTCATTCTCACCTAAATATCTCATCTCAGCTCTAATTCAAGAGCAACATAAATCCTCTGTTTTGGGAGTTAATGAGACAATTTTTAAAAGTACATCCCTACTTCTGCATGCAAACTTGTCAGACAATGAACTTGAAAAACAGTGACTTGAAAAATGACTGTGTAGAGGAAATACCAACTGCATCTGTTGCAAAAACACATCTACTTTTGGATTTCTTGAAAGGTTTTTTTCTCTGCAACATTCTCCAAAAACTGAAACTCAAACACAAACAGTGACGTGTTTGTTTTGACAGGTTTGATATTGGCCTGATTTTGAGTGCAGATCAAAGTGTGTATAATTATTGATAAGAGCCTCAAAAAAAGGAAAATATGATGCAAAACAAGATACAGCAGAGACATATATTCATCATGTGTAAATAATAGGTTGACTTTATCTAAGGCAGAGGTGACCTGATTACAAAACTTAAACTGAAATAACAGGTTCCATCAATAAGGTTTTCATTCAACATAACTCTTAGCTAAACACACGTACACGAAGTGAGAGTGAGTGTGTATCTGCAAGTTTGACTGTTTCTCTGGGCCATTCCCCATTGACTATGCCCCAAAGGCACCACAAAGTGACACTTTATACAACAACTTGCTTTAAATGGAAGAAACATAAGCCTGATTGAGCAAGTCAATGACTTTACATTTTCTGCTTGTGTAGAATATGTCGACACTGCGGTTAACAGTCATACTATATCAGTTGCAGGATGTATTAATGTGATACAGATCTGAAGCAAGGATTCTTAAATAAGTTACACCTTAAAAAACACAGTTAAGATATCCGTCTTATTTTGAGACCAAATGTCTCAAATGAATGTTAACTTAAAAGCAAAATTAGGCATCCTTAAGTCAGAATCATAAGCTGATGCTTTCCTTTTGGCTACAGTATGTACTATATTTTAGAAAACATCTATACACTCAAACCAACAAACAAAGTAGAGAAAAAAGGACATTCAAAGTGATTCTTTTTTTTTATACAAAACTGCATAAATTTATACCTTCACTGGAGAAAATATTTGCTTCTAATTTGCTGGCAGGTGTCTGTTATAACTGTATATTGTAACTGGCCACCTCAGTCAAAGTTAACAGTATATCAATGCAGTAAATATACTGAAATACAGTTAACCATAGAAACTGCACTTTAAAAAATAGTAAAAAGCTGCCCATATTAAGAATGGTACCTAGAAAAAATACTGTTTTAAAGATCAGTCTAACTCAAGTGGATGGTGGAGTCCACAGCACAACTGTAACAACAATGACAGTGGCAAAAATATCATTGGTATCACATTCAGTGCCAAGTAATGAACAATGGAAACACTGGAAGCCGATCAAAATACATTCAAATTTGCAGGGCGTCACATTCAACACATCACGTTCAACGTGGCAGATGACAGTGCAGAGAGACTCAGCATTGAGGTGCAAAAAACCCCTGCTTGCATTTCTCAAGATGATAACAACAAGAGTGACGGCTGGGATGCATTCGGGCTCACCCTCGGACAGGTCAGTCCACTATAGGGCTCTGAACCAGCTGGGGTGCACAGTACATGCTATGAGGAACCTTATCGTTCATCAGTGTGGATGCTGACATCATTACAGTTATTGTAATTGCTGTTGATGGCCCTTCGAACATTTTGGGGAAATACTTTAATTCACATTTTTGCCCATACTTAGACAGGGAGATAGATACCACTCTGTACTCTGTATAAGAACCAACAGTCAGCAGCTGCTTAGCTGTGCAAAAAGACTTGAAAAAGAGCAACACAGCTAGTTTCAAAGATTAACTAAATCTGTCTGCCAAGACATTAAATCTTTTGAATTACCACGATATATCTTGATTCTGAAGTGTAAAAACGTCATGTTGCTATGTTACGGACACTCATGTGCTAGAATATTTCTTGGCTAGACATTGTGACTTGCTGGAGTTCTTTAGTGACCGTGAGGTTGCTGTGCATTCAGCAGGGACTTTAGTAGGGATATATCTTCACAGAGACATGATTACTAACAAAACCACAGGTTGAACTGACTACATAAAAAACTCTAAAGGTAAGATAATTAAATATTTGGATGCAGCCTTTCTTTTCAGCTGTGTTAAGATGTCAGGGTATAACTTTAATATATATATACAAATGTAAAAAGAGCTAGATATCATGTGAGAACTTGTCTAATTCTTAAGGTGCATATTTTTTCGGAATTTTGTATAAAAAGTTTGTGCATATGCATTCTCTATACATCTGCACCCTAGTCTAAAAAAACTCTTCTCATGTTCTGACAATTGTGTACTGTCCGTTGAATACAAGAGCATTTCTCATCACTACTGCTTTAAGTAATATGATGTATCTTTTTATTGTATTAATATTAGTGTATAATAGCAGAAAATGCTCTGAATAATAAGACATGATCATCCACAGTGTAAATGTCAGTAATGTGATACAATCATAACATGTACATCCTCATTTCAGGCTTGAAAGTGATAGGGGAAATAAATGTCAAATGGTAATGACACTAGACAAGCTTCCTGGATTGTGAGTCAGTGGAGTTATTTAAGTTAGCACTTCAATGAGCAGGTCCTCTTAAGAAATGCCATGTTGACAAAGTGTCATAGCAGAGCATTCTCCTAATTCATTATGAGCTGCTTTAAACTGCACAAGCATACCATATAAGATTAGAATAAGAAAAAGAAATGAGTAGAACGATTAAAGGTGCAGGGAGATGTGTCCCTGACCTGGAACAGACAAAGCAAGTGGAGAATAAAAGGCAGCATGAGACTAAGTTAAGTAAGAGGAGCTGAAAGGACAACTCCTTGACCTCTAAATGAAAACGTCGGCGTGGACAAAAGGACATTTGGGTATGGGAAGGGAGAAAGAGTTTAAGAGGACAGCACATGAAGTAAAACATACTGTGGTTAAAAAAAGAAAAATCGAAGAATATGAGAAAATAATGGCTAAAATATGACTAATGAGAAAAAGATAAAACTTTAATGTCCCCAGTGGCTAAATTGGTTAATGATACCAAAAAACCCGGAAAAGAAGAGGTGAGGAGATTATGAAGAGAAATTTAAGACATTCCATCACAGTTTCATTACAGTGGCCTGTTTGAGCGAATGGCCTGCTGCTTCAGACGGCCTTTCCTCTGATCCTTTGGTTCCCTTAGCTGAGGTCAGCTGGGCAGAGGAACTGCTTATTGTGGTTCTTACAGCCTGCAGCCAGACAGGACATTACTCTCCCCAGCCTTCCACTGAGATGGTCTATGTGGGTGGGCGTGTGTGATTGTGTGGGGAGGTGGACACCACAGATCTGGAAATGCTACAGCATTATTGCCACTTATATAACTGAGCCTCTCTTTCTTATTTCCTTATTTCCTCCTCTTTTTTTCTGCCAAAATTGGATCGTTTTTTTCTCTTTTTTTCTCTTCTTTTCTCCTCTCTTCTCCCGCTCTGCCACCTGGTTTCTCTCGCACATCTTGTGAAAACCAGGACAGAACTATGTTTATTGCTGCTTCATATTTAAGTGTCACAATGTTATGCAACAAAAGCTAAGGCAGCAAGAGCCTTAACAGTTACTCTGTGGTTTTGAGAAACTGCATTAGCCTATGGAGGGAAAGGGAGCACAGCTATGAAGAGGCTGCCTTACAGCGTGCTGCTAAAAATCAACCACATCCTTTGTAAATGTTGCAAGCAAAGGGTGGAATAAGGAAAGCAAGTCTACCTATGCAAATAACAAGCTTGCATGACTATGATGCCTTGAATGCAAACAGCCCTGGGCTAATGTTTGCTGCTGTCACTGCACTTGTTCCTGAATGGTATATGCAACATATTGGTTTTTCCATCCCTGAAAGCAATATTATTGAATATGTACTTGTAATTTGAGTGACAGTGATATTTTAAAGCTCAGTCCAAAGTTCTATGAATTTTACCTAGGTAAAAATGCTTGACTATATTACTAGATACAGTTCAATCTAATTAGCATATCAATCATCTAACTGGATTTTAATTCCATTTCTATGTAAATCCATAGAGGTGAAAGGAAGCAGACCAGAGCAGACAGGAAGTGAAAAAAAAGAAAAAAACCATAGACTTAAAAACTTTTACTATCCAACAGACTGCATTAAGGTTCATGTCAGCTCAGCACAGATGATGGATGAGCTGAGCAATGTGAACTCTTTGCATGTGTGCGTTTGTGTGAGGGGCGTATCCATGTGTGTCAGCATCTTCGCTACTCGTCAGTTCCTTTGATTGCCAACCGATGCTCCAGAAACACACACTTGTTGCCATCCATATCCGTCTATAACTTCCTGTCACAGAAAATAACAACCAATAATAGTGGAGCAGGAAGAAGGAAATTTGTGTAACGGGAGCTGTGCCTGATTAAACCTCAGGAAATGGGTGTGTTCATCTTCATAACAGCCAGATGCCAAATGCCACAGGGTCTGGATAAGTGTTTGACTTTGAAGGCAGATCAATACAGTAGTGTGATATCTCTCGTCGGTCAGTCAGTAATGTGCAATGAAACTGATAGTCGCTGAGACTTGAAATTAGGTGGCTTTGAACATGACCAGTATTTTAGAATCATTTTATATTGGCAATACACAAATGAGATTAAACTAACATACACTGTTTCCCTCATCAAACAATAAATTTGAAATTTCAGATACAAGAAAAGTATGAGTTGAGTGACTAGTAAAAATAGGGGATTAGAGGTAAAAGACAATTACTGTCACTTGGAGTCAGAAATGAGTTTAGTAGAAGCCCCTGATAAAACCTATCTTGTAACAAAAACTGATCAAGCCAGTTCAGCTGATAACTACAGTCTGAACTAAAATGCAAAAAAAGGCTTCTCCAGAACTAATTAGTATGGCCTCTGCAATTTAAGATTATTTTCAATTTATCGACTGATTATTGATAATCATTTAATCTATTACTTGTCAGAAACAGTAATAAATTATTATCAAATACTCCTAAAGCCAAAGGTGACATCTCAGCTTATTTTGTCCAACCAGGGCTCCAAAAGCCAAAGGTACAGTGTGTTGAAATAACAATTACATAAAAGTGATTTTTGATCAACTGTCTGTTGATTGATTAATCAATTAACTGTTTCAGAATTGTTCCACTAGAAATAATGTTTGCAAGCTGCAGACTGTACAAATCCTCCTAGCAGAGGTTAGTCCTTTGTTCCTGACATAACCACTGAATTTGGTCAATCCACATTCTGTTAGTGCATGAAAGTGTTAAAAGGGAGTGGATGGATTTTATCTGAATAACAAATGATTCTTTTACTGTCAGCAGTACAGACTCACACACACACACACATTCATACACAGTCAATTGTCAATTTGCAAAGACACACATGCATGCACCATAATAACAGAAGTCATTCACAGCACTCGTGAACTGACTGAGTGATCCTCAACTCGTGAGCTGGCTCATGTTGATTCAAGCGTCTGACACAAGAACCACACTACTTTATTATTCTTTAAAAAGATGACGTGAGCTATGAAGCATGTCTGAGCAACAATGGCCACTTCTATCACACCCTATCCAAGCACACACTATTTCACACAGAGAGTCAGGGCTGTCCAACGTGTCACCCTTTTAACCACCAGCAATCATGGCTGACACAAAAGGAAGCATGGGGCTGGTGGTGCTAAGTGGGGTGACAGTGTGGGGAAGCAGAGCTAGAGAAGGAGGAGGAGAGAGATGAGGGCAATGACACTAAAATTAGTGCCATTTCAGAAACTGAAAGGTGACCTCATGTTGGCTTTCACCTCGCTTTGCCACAGAAATCAGGTCATCTGGCAAAGTACTATATCGTCTCCCACCTCTACCTCTTTTTTGTCATGTGTTTGTTGCTGAAAATATCTGTCTTTGCCGGACCTCAAACTGTCCCATGTAAATGGGCCTCGCAAGGGGATTCTTGACCCGGCATGTTCAATGATGTGGAGATCTGAGGGAAAAAATTAAGATAAAGTAACAATAACTGTGCTATAACTAGATTTTGGTCAGATTATTCAGTAAAAAAAACATTATTATTCTGTATGAATTATTTAGCATATACTTTCCTCTCTTCACAATGCAATAAGGGAGTGCATCCCTGAATAAACCTATTCTATCACTGTACTTTGACCTTTTCCTGACCCCACACATGCACACGCACACACACACGTGTACAATCGGGCTACATGTCATTAACACCACACCACCTCCCTGAGCAAAGTTCATGTCTGAATGGAGAGGCGTCATAAAAGTCTCACAATGTTGCGGGTATTTTCTAGGGCAAAGAAGCCCGGGGAAAGGCCAAAGCTCTGAATGGACAATACAACCGCCTTATTCTGCTCCTTCCTGCATTATGTGCCACTCATCCATATCCCATGAGGCAGGAAAAAGTTCAATCTCCATGTTAAATTGCAGGAATAGAAGTAGCAGCAGCAGCATACAGAGTAAAACTCCACAGTTGGCTGTCAATGTATATTTGAGACGGTGTGCACAAGCGGATGAAAAAAGAGAGGCAGTGGGCTGCGGGTCTGTGATGGTGACGTCAGAATTCATTAGCTGCAGGAATAACAGAGATAAAGTGTGTGTGTGTGTGTTTCACGTTTACATAAAGAGGAATCGCTGACGGTGCAACTAAGTGAAGCTGACAGAGTGCCCGAGAGGAAATGGATGGATGGGAAGAGGAAAGAGAGAAAAGAAGTGTTAGGAGTTAGTGGTGCCCATTTACAGCTTTAGGGAGTTTAGGGAGAGACAAATGATACGAAAAATCCCGAAGTAGCATTTTTTATGCACAAATGCATTCCATCTTTACCCATTAAGTGTTTTTTTTTTATTTTACTTCTAAGGTACAGATTTCCTGTCCCAAGAACAAAATTTTGATCCACTGGCCCTAATCTTGTTCATTCCTTGCAGAAATTGCAATAAATTGCCATTTTTTGTATATTAATCAAATTAGTGCTAAAGCTCAAGACACTGCTGCGAGCATGCATTGATAGCTATGCTTTGTGATGAGTTCAGGGGTGGACATCACCTGGCTTAAAAGAGATTACATCTTGTTCATATTTTTCTTTTAAGTTATATGTTTGCCTCAAAACTAGCAGTATCATTTCAGTCTTTATCTTCTTGATCATTATCAATGTCTTTGTAAGTCAGGATGTCACATATTGAGTCTGTTTCAAGAAAATCTTGTCAAGAATTTCACCTGACTTAATTCTAAGGCTATTGGCAAGAGTTTTTCTATCTGTCCTTCCTTCCTTCATTTGTTCATTTGATTTTTTTTAATTCCACAAAAAATGGATTCATGATGACAAACAGAAAAATCCCATCTAATATAATGAATAGTTCATCAGAGTCTCCGACAGCTTGAAGAAAAGCCTGGGCATCCAGCCATATCTGAAAGCAAAAATGTTTGTTTTTCACCCCACCTTCGAGTGTTGTAAACTATCTAATACATAGAAAATGTGACCAAATTATTTGTTATCAATAGTGTAAAAAGCTGCTCTGAAGAGAAGCTTAAATCCTGCTTTTAACCGCCCTTCCCCACTTTTAAGTCCAGAAGGTGAATAAAAGCAAAAGGCAACTGTCAACCAGTAGGAAGGCTTGTCTCTGAGATCTTTTGGTCACAGTCAACAAATTCCAAAGCAGTAGGCCTGTTGTGTGCTCAGAAATCTATCTAATCCATCTCAAAGCCTCTCAAGCCTCTTTGAAGTAATTAGCACCTCTGATAAGAATATTTCTGCATTTCTGCCCGTAATCACTGATGCTAGCTGATGTTAGCTTCAACCCCGTTAAACCTTACATAATCCACAGTTACATTCCTTGGATGTTTCTATTATATTTCTGGCATGTGACACTCTACCGCTTCTAATGCTCTTCCCTGGCCATTAACATAACACGCGAACAAGCCCCAGGCATATTGTAAGAATGTCTTGACATAATATTAACACTGGTTGCCGTTTCAGTAGTTAGAGCATTTCAGCAAAAGATCATAATCAACTTGCAAATCTAGTTCATTTTAGATCACCACTGGGCAAAAACAAGCTAATATGTAGAGGGATGTATTAAATCCCCTATTACATCCTCACAGGGTAGACAGGATGCTGCAGTGACTTATTATTGGAAACTGACAAGATGGGCTGAGGCTTCCAAGTTAGCATTCTAACTTCAGAATAACTTAGTAAAAGAAGTGATAGAAGTAAAAGCAAAACTTCGCCGTTGCTTTCCACCAACTGTTGGTGAGTAAGGAAGGAAGTTTGATGCTAATCTTGTAATGTTTCCTCTGGTCTGGTAAGTAAACACCTATTAACGCTAACATTGGCTATGTAGCAGGAGCAGAAAATTTACATATAGCTCCTTTAAACATGCATTTGCTCAGGAAAGTAGGAAGAAAGACAAACAGCCCTTGATGTTAAATAGATACTGGGACAGTTTCCTGATGTTGAATTCAAACTTCGTTATCCTTTTATCTTAGAAGAGTGAAGTGCTCCCCTCAGCTTCCTCAGCTTCCTCAGCTGAAGCCTCTTGGGTGAGAGGTGAAACATCTTCACAAAATTTGCCCTTGACTTAATCTTCTAAGATAACTATGACCTGGATGAATGAGAATCTCCGCAGATATCTTGTTTTCCTGTTCTGTGTTGTAAAGCAGCAACACCAGAGACACAGGAGGGTTTTTCTGTTATAAATTAATGTACCAGTATTAAAGTGTAGATTAAGAAAGCAACAGCTGAACCTCAGCTAAACAGCTAAACAGCTTGACGATTGGGTTACATTTGTAACCCCGAAGATCAAATTAAAAAAAAAAAAAAAAATCTGGAAGTCCAAACTTGGTAGGAAGAGGAAACTGAATTTAAATAAAGAACCTAAATTACAATAGCCACAGTTAAGCTGGTAGCCTGATACCAAGGGGCAGAGACAAAATGTGACCAAAACTGCACTGAAAATAAAGAAATTTGAAGTTATGGGTATGAGTGAGGGGTGAAAGAGTAACAGTGAGGACACAATATATGTGTGTCTGTGACAGAAGGGGGAGAGAGAGGCAGCCTGTGTATGTGAGAGAGAGAGCTACATAACGTAATCTCCAGTGGACAAACAGTTTTAATAATGATCACAATAGACTCAGCAGTTCTGAGCCCCTACCTCATCCATTACCGTCGTAATGGGGTATTATCCTTTACATAATTCAACATGAAAATATGACAACATAAAGCAGTGATGGATGAGCCCCAGCTAAAGCCACAACCAAATTAATACTGACTTGCTATCTACTACATAGATTAAAAGCTTCTTTAACAATATCTGAACTATTTTACTAAAAACCACAAGCTTAACTCTGGTGGTTAAGGGGTTAATCCTTTGACTGTAGTTAAGCTTGTGGCACCTCGATCAAAGTTTGTGGCCTAAATGACAAAAAAAGACATCAAAAAAATGAAAAGCTCAACAGTGGAGAGAGAGAGGAGAGAGGAGAAGCATAAAGCAAGACAAAGCCATTTTTTGCAATGCTATATAGAAATAGCTTTAAAAATAAAAGGGGAGGTGGTACAAGATCATATATGGTAATGATGGTATGTCTGAATTTACATCTGAAACAAGCTTGGCAATTTGGAAATTTCATTTAAGAGTCAGTGAAGAGTTAATGAGGGAAAGACAGAGTTAAGATGTTGAGGATCGAGAGTAAAAGCGCCTCGACTTTCACAATACGCATGACATTCTCTCAATTTTCCCCGCATTTTTTTCCACTCTCGACAAACATGCCATCTTTTTCCTGATGCCAATGCCACAATGAAACAGCAATTAAGTGTAATTGGAAGAACCAAGTGTTTTTCATTCACAGATGTGCTAAGGCACAGCAGAGCCTTACCCTGGTATCTCAGACTGATCAGGACACAGGATTATGGTAATCCAAAAAGAAGTCACATATAACTTAACTGTGCTCCAAATTATATGAATGTTTAAAAAGACCTTAGAGACCAACAGAGCAACCTTGAAGCTTTATTGAATCTTCAACCATAGGAACTAGAACAAGAATTTTTGATTATGATTATTCTTTTCGGTCTTCTCCTTCTGTATTTTCACTTTTTCTTTTCAAATTCTCTTCTCTAATCAGTAGATCACCAGGGAACAAGATCCCCACACAAGACATCTGACTGCCTGATTGAAAAATGAGCGCATTGGAGCCAAAGGAACAAGCAGTGTGCTGTGGCTTTTTACAGACCAATGGCCACAGATAATAAAATTATGAAGGTTATTAATAGGACATGGCTCTGAACCGTATGTGCCAAAAAGCAGAGGAGGGCAGCTTCGAAAAAAAAAGAACAAAATGGATCAGCAACTATATGAGAATGAAGTGATGAAACCTGGGTGTATTATTTGACAGGTTGCTGGAGCATGAATAAATCCCAACAATGGTGAGCAAAGAAGATTATAAAATCTAAATAAAGAGAGGTCTGCTAGCAAAACCTTTTATGACAGTTTGTAAAATGTCCTCATCATTACACTCCACTGAGGATTGGATCAGTTTAGCAGCTTGCCTGAACAAAAACTCCAGCCCTAAAGTAGAGCAGTAACGCTATTTCATCATAATAGCACTAGCATCCAGAGCAGAAGGAAAAAGTCAAGTGTGGACAATTTCCAAAAAATACAACTTGGAATGTTTTGACAGGCTTGAAAAGATACTGATCCAAAATCACAACTAGAGGAGAGGGAGAAAAACAAGTTCCTGTTATTCCTCCTGTAGGTTTAGAGAGTTATTCTTCTTTACCCACAGAGATTTGAGATGAGCAGAAAATAAAAGACCATTATCTTAACAGGAACCAAGGCTCAACTGGAAAGCATTTCTGTGGTCAGGACCTCCCGTGCTCTGTAGATGTCATATTGCTACAATCAGTGTAAAGCGGTCTACAAATTCATTATCCCGAAGGGGAGCATGGTTGTCTGAACCAGACTTAAAAGCAATCCATCCTATAGTTGTTGAGATAATTCACTTAAAACCACAAAATTTGAACCTTATGATGAGGTTATATAAATAACTCAGGGGATCACCAAAGATAGTAGAGTTCATTGCCTGGGAAATACAAATGTGTGTATCAAATTTTGTGGCAATCCATCCAATAGTTGTTGAGATTTTTATGTCTGGGCCAAAGGGGCAATGACACAACAAACCCAATCATAACAGTAACAAATGTGAAATTCAATTAATAAACTACTACATAAGCAGCTGTTTTATTTAAAAAAAAAAACAACTCAGCATCGTAATTTCAAAAATCATCAGTTTAATTTCAGCAATCTAAACTGTGAGTTAACATCCCTGTTATTGAAATGACAAGAATCATGAAATCCACTTAATTCGTCAATTGAAAAACGTAAATCTTTATTTGATAAACCACTTCTTAAAAGAGAAAAATTAAACAAAAAACAAAATTGTAAACAAAGCAGTGTTTCAACGGAGGTTGCCAGACTTTACTGAAGTGTATTCAATTGCTGTCTTGCCAAAGTGGTTATTTCATTAAATCCAGTGCCTCTCATCAGCAACAAATAAGTCATATTGTTGGTGTTTAAAGGCATAGTCTGGGTGTTTTAAAGTAAAAGCTAAGTCAGAGTGTCTGGTGTGTGAAACAAGAGAGGATGTAATTAACTTGGTTTGATTTTAAGTTCCATCTCAGGCAACATAGTGTACTGGATACTATTATATCCAGTACACTGTATCACCTGATCAAGTTAAACAGAGGAAAAACACAGCGCTGTGCGGCAACCCAATATTCACACCATGAAATGTGTGCATGCGTGTGATGTAGCCTTGGTAAGACACTTGTGATTATTTAGTAGAACGGCACCTAGTGCGTGTGCCAACTTGCTTGTGCACGGGAACTAGGAGTGCAATAAAAACTAAAATAAATATACAGTCAATTGTCAAAAATAAGAAACAATGTAAAAGAAAGTAGGAGTGAGCAAGAATAGAAAATCTAAAACAGAGTTATTAGCTGAGTAAAGCATTCATGAAACATTTTAGGTAAGATGTAACATTGCAATAATTATGTTGTTGTCTGATACCCTGCAAACCTCCAAATGTGTTTTCCTGATATACCCTCTCTCTCTCTTTAACAATAACTTTGCTCAGGTCACAACAATGAACTCCATCAGTTTTAATCCTAAAAGTGCAGATTTAACACAGGGATTATACAGACATAAAGACTGTCAGTAAACATCAGAGACGGCAAGAAGCTGTTAGCTTAGCTAAAAGACACACGGATGTCCACTTTGTGCAGGACTATACACACACACACACGTACACTAACAGAGACACAAGACATTTGCTAGCCTGACAGGAACCCCTCTCATAGCTGAAAAAACAGCTCTAACACCTTTTCACCCTCACACTGTACATCCGCTGTGACTCATTCCTAAAGGACAACTATCCAATGTCTCACAATGTAGACAACAACATGTGCTCTTGTCCAAATTTTTCAGTCCATCTGCTTTTTAGTGAACCCAGTAACAGAAACAAATGCTCTTTGATTCATGGGCATCCAATGGGTTCCTGATGTGACACAGTGATCCAATCTACGACGAGAGTGGTAAAAGTGATAAATCTTGTGGCATCATAAGAAATTATCCCACAAAATAACTTTATAGAAATCAAGTTTCCAGCTTATTTTGAATCAGTTCATTTTTTATGTCTTGTGCCACGAATATGTTTACAGGGAGTTGACAGCAAAACAATGTAGATTCAAATACGTGATGACAAGGGATCACACATCAGTATCACTAACTTTCTTTTAAAATCCCATCAATCTATCCTTAGGTTTACACGGCTTTATAAGCACAAATAACAAGATGGTTTCAGACATCAAGAATCTTTCCCTCAAAAGATAAATTCTTTTTTTTTTTTTTTTAGTTGTTTCCTGTTGATGGTCGAAAATTTGTTCTTAGTCCAAACAAACTTAACCACTGTTTCCTTTGGAGAACAGAGACACATAAAAATGAACAAGGCATCTTAGTATAATGTAATGGATACTGGACTCATACCAAGTAAATAAATTCTCCAGAGTACAAACAAACTTCTCTTGACATGGTTGTTAAAGACATTTTGCCGTAATAAGGGTCAGTCTGGGTGGATGGCTGCATTGATGATGAGGATGCCATTGTCTGAAAGAAACTTCTGCAGTGGTGGTTGGTGAAGCAGTGATATCCTGAAGGTATGAGAGGGTACCATGTGGGCCAGCATATGAACATCAGGCCACTGACTAAGACTTGATCGATAAAATGGTGACTCAACAGAGTCAAGGTAGACTACCTCCCTTTTTCTTTTGTAATATGATTGCACCTGGACATGTACCTATCTAAGGCGAGATCTGTACGGGTTCAACAGGCATCATCACTTTTTTTCTAGGCTCCTGACATCTTTTAAGTTTATAATGGATTGCATCTGAGACAACTGCTATCTTCACCAACCACATAACAAAAGATATGTTTTATAAAACCACCTGAGTAACTGGGTTTTCAAAAAACTCCAGGCCTTGCATTGAGAACATAAAAACACAAAAGATAAAGAGGTTTTAAGGTAAATCCGTTGGACTGGTTGAACCCTTCTAGATCACTGAAATACCAGGACAGAATATGGAGACAACCTGATTATTTTTTTTCCCATTTCCTTCTAAAAACCTTTCTCCACTTTCACTGAAGTCAGAGTAGCATTAGTGTAGTATTAGAGAGCTGTATGTTGATACTGTTTTAACAGCTGGGTCCATTTTTGCCCAAGCACACTGCACACTTCTATTGAGAAAAAAAATATTGTTTGCAATATCACATCAGCTTAAAGTCACTTAAGTCTCGTCTTGTCTTTGTGCAAATGGATTATAAAGCACTTTGCCATCTGTGGCAGGATTAACAAGGCATTTAGATGATCTATTAAAGGAACAATGGGAACATTTTACAAAAGGATTAGAAAATGCTACACAGTGTGGCAGGATTAACTATTTAAATGCAGGAACAATAAATTGGATTATAACTTTTCTCTTAATTATGTACTGAAAAGCAACTTGGAAATATAAACAAATAAAGAGCAAGGAGAAGTGTGTCACATCCTCATGTGTTGTTTCATTTAATAATCAGTGTATTGGGGATTTATGATGATCAGTTTTGCAAGTTTCCTCCCCATATCAGATCAAAGGCAAACATGTCATGTAAGCGTTAACCGTGACTGGATGCAAATCCCTTGGTACTAACTTATGGTTTAATGATTTATGCTTAAAAATGTAGGTACCATCAACTTACAGGTTACTTATTAACTGTTATTTATTATTAGCTTCTTTCAGTTTCAAATGTGAGGATCTGTGTAGCCTTAACAGTGTGTAGCACGTTGGTAAGCTGTAAAACTGTGAGCTTGTGGGCTGATAAGGAATTTAGCACACTGCCCCCCCCCCCCCCACACACACACACACACACAAACACAAACACACTTTCTGTTGCACTGCACAAGCTTGTGGTCATCAAAACAGAGATCCATGCATTGTCTTGTAGCCTTGATGGTTTTCACATCTGTGTCTTCTGATTCAGGTGGGCTCTTTAATGTCAGGTAGACTTCTGAGAAAGATTTATCTTGGCAGAACACTGACATCTATCTCCCAGTGTTCGATATAGGGCTTGACTATACAGTCTACACTCTGGATGACTCCTGTTGCCATCATTCATTTTCTCTCTATGTAGTAAACATTGTAACTCACTACAAAAGGCATAGGTATAAATTTCAGTTAGTGCTGTGATTTAGTAATTAACTGCCAATCAGTGAAAAACTATGAAATCAGTTCTACTACACAGTTCAATACAGGCTAGTGAAAGAGGCCTTGGGCCGAGACACTTGAAGGCATTGGCTTCACTGTTTTCAGTGAAGAAGGTTTTAATCAAAGTCTGTTCAGCCTTTGCATCTTTTCTGACCTGCATAAGAAGATACACATGAATTAAAAAAAAAAAAGTTCAAATTTTATTCTGAGGATCTGAACCATTCTGCCTCTGACAACATAGATATTATATGTGGTTTGAGCTGCTGGAGAGTCTCAAATTACCAGCTTAATTTGCACAAGCAGTTCCTTCTGATTAAACACTGAATTGTATTGGCAGTACATCAATGATACCAACAATATTTACAATGATCCCTCACTGGATAAATTGAAAAAGTGATCAATCACGGTGCTTCAGTTAACAATCTTCTCTCTCAGCCTGTGTAATTTCCATCTTTGGTAAGTTAACAGCACAGTCCAGATTGTAGTGGCCAAATACTCATCACATATTCTCATGTTCTCACACAGAGAGGATGACTTGGCAACAGACCTAGCAGATTACTAGAGTACTAGAACCACCCTATTGTGAGGGTTTAGCATAGGCTCAGACAAATTATACATTAAAAGAACTGAAAATTAACATATTAGTGTTTCAACACTGGCAGCCACACATTGCTACAATTTCACGCTACAAGACCACGTTTCAAACATGAGGTATTTTCTGTAGACGCAAGATCCGGTAAATTATAATAAATAGGAGACAGGAGGTACATGGCATCCCTCTTCTTTCAGATACAGATGACAACAAGGGCAACAGAGCTGGCGGTGAACACAGGGGAAATAATCAGACCATGTGTTGACTGGCTTCTAAATGATAACCAAGAGAGGGACCAGGCAAATCAATAATGAGTGTTTAACCCTGCTACCAGGGCAACAGCCATTTCAAAGATAGAGATACAACTGTGTGTCCTTGATTATGTGAATTAGTAGTAACACGCATCTCTTTTTGGGTCAAGACCCGGGATCATTTCAAAAGAATAAAATAACTTACAATGAGCCCTCAGATCTTAAAAACTAACAGAAAGTGGCACAAACTATGTCTTTATTGTTTTTCTATAAGTATTTCTTGGTACTTTAATTTCATTAGTTGGTTGTACATCATTTGATTGAGAGTGCGCAATAGCCTGTAAGTCTTGACAATGGCAAGATGTCATGCAAACTACACACCGACAAAGGACCTCTTCCAAAACAAATGTTTTATTTCCATGATTTACAATGCAATTTAGCTGTATTTAATTAAAATTCCTGTTTTAACGTTCTTGAAATTTTCAATGTTAAAAACATCTCTGTTGTAATGGAAGGAATTTTTTCACCAGGTCTCCAGGCTGTGTAATTATCATAAAGTGAGAGTCCTGCATCTGTGACTGCAACTCAGCCCATTCCATTTTCCCCTGTTTTTTGTTCTTCGTACAAACCCTTCTAGAGCTCTTCCATTAGATAATGCCATTATCAAAACAAAACTCAGGGCAATTAAATGCAGATTACACTGTAATTCAGAGCCTGGTGCATTAGTCTGTGCTCCATCATGGAGCTATCTAATACACCTCTAATGCATTCAGACAGTAATATCCATCTCTAATCCTTGGTAATGTTCGGTGCTGCACCTCCCCATGGATTAACCAAACCCTCTCAGTTTTAAAAGCATTCTGATCCATACCCAAAGTGGTATGCACCTCTGGAAGGTGCACCTTTCATTGAGTGAATCCATGTCACGCAGAAAAGCAGTATTTTCACTGCTTTTGGGGGTAAATTCAGGTCAGTCATGGTTTTAACAGTTCATTCTTCCATGCTGTTGGAGTTTGCTGTGGTTGATTTGAAGGTGAAGAAGAAAAAAAATATCTTCTTGATCTGAAACTGAAAATGGAAACTTCACAACATATTTCACATATCGTCGTAGAATTTTACTTCCCACAAACATCACCATAAACATGAACGGGAGCTCAAACCCACAAACAAGGGGAATGGAAGGAAAGAGAATAAACTTTAAGTGGTCAGGAACACAACTGAGATTGAAAAATTCAGGGTCTGAAAACAGAAATTACAAATCGTATCACTGTTTTTACCATTGTCGTGTGAGAGTTTCTTAAAAGACAGTACATCTGGTTATACATAATCTGTCCTTGTCTATGTTGTATGCACAGCCAAAGACATGACACATTTACGTCTTGAACTCTGTGCTGAAGCTATTTAGATTGAATGAAGACAGAATTAATACAGAAATTATGTATGATTGCTCGGCAGATTATTATAAGGTACAATCTGTCTTTAATGTTCAACTTAATGTTAATGTTAAGATAAGTCTTAAACAAAAGCTTAAGCTTTAAAAGGCTTGTGAGGACACTATTCCTCCGAGATTATGTAATGTATAACATTCAGCAGCTCAATATGACTAAATATAATAGCCTTCCTGTATATTCCATCATTGTGCAGCCACATGTAATTAGATTTTAAGATATTTTGCCAAATAATGCTCCAGTGTTATGAAGGAGAACCACTGTATTGAGTATTATTATCACAGTTTATGTAAAATATGCTCAAACTTTTTTATGTTATTGGCCGAATTCTGATTGAGACACAGACTTTACATTGTCCTCAGCTTTCTATTGCTATATTTTAGTAATAAGATAATAACTAGCTTTTCATATTTTTCTGGAAATTTTCCCAGATGGGTCCAAATGAAATTAAGGCACAAATCTGTTGAGATTGAGACTAATCTTTTGCTTTTACTTTACACTGGAGTATTGTTTGTTTTTTTAAATTTTTGGATATAATGACATAAAAGCAAACGTACTTTACTTATACATAAAGTACCATCTGCAGTTTAAATGCTGGAGCAGAGAAACTGTTCACTACAAAATTTCAAGATGTCTGAAAAGACATATCACAATCATAATGACGATGTTCAAGACCAAGAAAAATTCAACTGTTCTTTCAGCCGGAAGCATTAGCAGGGGCCTTGTTAGGATCTCCACACTCGTGTTACCTTACAGAATCACAGAGCTACAGTATATGCATGAACTGTATAAACAGAATGACAGAGATATAAACATATAGAAAATGGAGAGTCTACCTGTTGTAAATAAAGGGTTTAACACTCATTAGCTAAGAGAGAAAACAGAGTTGCCATGCTCATCACCTGGCAGCACACTTGCCTTAGAGCTGAAGTAGTACAAGGTAATGGTAGCTGGTCTGCATCAGTGCCATAACAAAGCATATCTGAAGCATTGCATGATCAGAAAGCAGCAGCTGGGTTACCACTGTTTTTTAGTATTACAGACTTTTATATCCAGCTAAGCTGCAATTTAATATCTACACTACATCTCAGCTGAATTCACTGATGTTTTCATTCATGAGTGGATCATCGCTTATGCAACACAATGTCCATCCTGTGACTCAACTCATTAAAATATGGTACAATTGATAACTGTGTGTATTCTAGGGCTGCAAGGTGTCAGTCTGAGAACCTCTGACGTGATTGCTGTCAAACCACTTCAGCTTCAGTGGGCAATACAAACTCTAGGGAGGATGCAAGAGAAATAAATAAATAAATACATAAATAAATAAATGCCTACTTTTTAGGCAAATATCTACTACAGGCTATCGGTTTGCTGTCCTTCTGAATGAAACTGTAGCCAAAGTGAAGCTTACTCAGAACTCACTTTTGTTTTCATGCAGATTTCCATTTGATTCCATCCAAGGAATGAGAACAATGGAATGACCTTTATACTCCCTTTCATTTCACCTTATGACACTGTACAATATCCTCAGTGTGCTGTCCATCTCTCAATCCTGACACATACATGTATTAAAATCTTCCATCATATATTGTATTTCTTGTGAAAAGCATTTCCAAACTTGTATCAAGCATCATAATCACATTTCCAGGATGTTCATCTGTACAATACATAATTATGTGTGTTTTATTATCCGTATAGGTGAAATCATGCTAAAGGAAACGAAAAAAAAGAATACATGACAAAAAGGAAATGAAGAAGAAACCATAAGAAAAGTGAAATGAATAAAAACCACCATTAGAAATCAAGACACATGCTCTGTGCATTACTTTATGTGTGTCAATAGGTCTTCATATATCCCTGCATTTGCTTGTGTACCCTGGATCAAACTAATGCATTTCAATGGACAACATACTGTGCATTTGGTCACCCAGGCTTAGCAGCTCAAATGCAAGTGTAACCTCTGGCAATGATAGAGATGATAGAGCCCGATGAATCAAGATTATTCAGTATGCTGTAATCCATGAGACTTCAGTGCAACTGATGGCTGCGATCTGGCACAGGTACCAGGGATGCGGGATTAATTAAGAGAAACGCCTGATGTGTAGGGAAAGACACATAGGTAAAAGATCTGTTTTCCAGTTTCATCTCATTCCCGGAGGATGTGAAAAATTGACTGATCGACTAAACCTGCATCCTCCTCAACCATGGAAGCACTTCTTTCAGAAGCTCAGTAAAGCAACTTGAAGACGAAAAGTCAAGAACAGATGGGTTTTCAAGCTGTTTCAAGTGTGAAATATGCCTTACCACTCCATGCTTCTGCAGCTGCCAAGATCAAATTTCAAACACATGAGAGGCAGCAAGGAATAGAGAAGAGACTTAGTGTCATGTGGTCCAATTTTAATTGACCATGTTAAGAGGAAATGCATGGAAGGCTGCACACCAATTTACCCAGCGGATATGCACGCTATTTACTTTATACAGAAACAATTAATCCCAACCATCGAGTGAAAACACTGGAAACTGTTGCTATTGTAGGTGATATTAAATTCAGTTTTTTTTGCTTCAGCCAGGCCTAAATGCATCCCTTTCCTCCATTTGGGAGAGGGCATTTCCCACATTGATTTTCTTTATGTCGTTATATGAAGCCTGCCTTTTAAAGCTGATGAGATAAATGCTATTAATTGAAGGTAAATTCTATCCAACCTGCAGAGAAACAATCCTATGGAAGACCAAAACTGATCAATAAATCCTAAGAGTGCCTTGTCTTGAGAAGTTGGTCTGTTGGGATATCTGAAGACTACCAGCTCTCAATGTAGAGCAGCAAACTAAAGCTAAAGGCTTTATTTGACTGCAGAGGCCAACGTGAGGTCTGTGTTAAATGGCAAGGCAGACAATCCAGCTTAGAGACACTGCATTCATCCCAGAGGCCTACTCTGCATAGACAGATGTGGGATTTGTGACTTTTCGGTGTTACAGCATCGATTCAGAAGTGCAGGAAAGGATTGTTCCCTGCTGCTCACATCCAGCCCAAAAGTTAATCCCAATGAGAGGGTACACTTCCTATGAGGAAATGATGGAACAACAGGTGGTTCCATTCACAAAAAAGCCTAAATGAGTGTTTCAATCAAGTAAAAGCTACCATTCGTTAAGCTCCCATTAAGCAACTATGATATCGTTCTGCCCCTCAAAATATTACCACCAACCATCTGAAAGTAGATTTAACATTGAAACCAGGCTTTAATCATCTAAATGGATGATTTTAAAACCATTATCACCACTGCAGAGGTCAGTTTAATAGGTCAAAACTTGCCTAACTACCGCAAATTGGTCGCTTCTGAAAGGACACTATATCTGCAAGGATAATGTGTCCTGGCAATGGCTTTACGTCAGTAACACTTGTTATTGCAAGCTGCCATTCTGTTGTTTCCATTTGCCTGCAACATGGCTCACATACCTAAAATTTAGTTATGGCTAGAACTCTGCATATGCTTAGGTAGAGCGAGCAAGACACAAGTCTCAAGAAAAAGCAAGCCATGCCCCTTACTGGAAGCACAAAAGTGTTCATGGCCGTGCTGAGGTATCTGGTACAGTACACAGGTTGCTGTGTCTGCAGGCACAGAATCACAGCCTCCTCTAGAATGTTTTTGTCTTTTTTTTTTTTAATGTTTTTATTGTTAAATGCTGTTGCAGAACAGTAAGAACAGTAAATCATAATATTGCTTTACAAGTCCAAGCATGAAAAAAATGGGGTTTACAAATTTCATACACTTGTTCACCAAAAATGAATTTAGGATTGCATTTTTGGCCGCCTCATTCAAAAGCTGATTGAAGCTGATGCCACAGTAAGAGAGTACAGGAGCTAAAATGGCAATTTTAAGAGTAGCAATGCACTGTTGCATTGTGGTTTAGATTCTTGTTTGTCAACTCTGGTTGTGTTCGAGTGACTTTTGTTTTAGCTTTCCCACAATTATCTGGTGTGAAATCCATAGTATTATGAACATGGTCAGTTATGCTTATTTTCCATACTTTTCCATGGAATTGTTATGAAATGAACATAATATAAGCACTACAGTCTGAACACATGTCAAGAGTTGGAGACAAAAATGTCTCTAATATCCAACAATGGTATTAATGTTCTTATGTAGAATTGCAAAGTCCAACATTAAAATAAGGATGAATTAAATTAGAAATACTACATCATCTTTGTTGTTACTGTGTTTAGGAGAAAAGGTAACAATTGCAAAAGTTATCAAAAAACTAAATTAACTTTACTAATTCAGGTATCATCAAGTCGAAACATGGTAAAGCACAGAACTAACAAGCCCCGTGTTGGTTTGCCATAGCGGTGTCTTTCAACTGACAGCGAGAGATGGAAAAATCTGACCATTGAAAATTCCACGTGACATAAGCATGACAGCAGGAACCGGGACATCATCCCACCCGGGACTGCTCAGTCAGTCCCCTTCCTGCACTCAAATCCCCTTATCAAACTGTGAAACAGATTTGGGCTACATCATAACAGCATGCAATCAGGAACTGAACAGGGCTCTATTATCTCATGACGTACAGGTGTCAGAGAATTGTATTTCCCTCCATGCAGGAGCCATCCTGTGCTTGGAGACAAGCAGATTTGCATCAACGTGTCGTCCAGGTCTCCATGGAAGCCCAGAAGGTAATCTAATATAGACTCAGAGGCATAGAGAGAAGCACTGCAGCAGGAGAGCAACAGACATCACAAAACCATTTAAAATATTAACATATTTGACTGAACATCAGTGCTCAGTCTAATGAATTTAGAGGCAATTTTTATAATGACTTTTCAGTCTCTGAGCACTGAGGTTTACATATTCCAACGCACTACCTGAAGGCTGAAAAATATGATAAACAGCAGCATTTTTCTGTGCAAACACTAGCGTCTACAGTGGCAACTATGTTAGATCTATGAGGTACATTTTGAACAGAACAAGACTTTTCCCCCTAATGCATAGTGGGAAGTCAGGTAATAAATAATGCAAACCGCTACAATGGATTAGTCTAATCTTAATGCAGCTGGTCTGAATTGATTGTTGAGAAACAGGAAGGGAGATGAGAGGCTTTCAGGGAAGTCCAAAACAGCTCTACAGTATGCTTTGGCAATTCTGCCTCTGATCAGTACCAAGATGCCAAAATCAACAACTTACCTTCCAAGGTTATTATTAAGGCTTTATTCAGCTGTGGCTTAATGACAAAACATGCCTATTTAGGAAATATATAACCTGTAAATGTTTTGACACGTGCCTTACATCACTTTTATCTGCAGCTGTGTTTTGATACGCAGTTTTAAAAATCAAAACACATAAACTTCTGGTTGAGATTTGTGCCAATAGAAAACATTTAAACCAGTAATACTAGCAGCACCTAGCATTCCCAAGAAAACACAGTCATCCAAATAGTACAAGGATATATGAAAAAAATGAAATTATCTGTATTTTACTGTCCTGGATGATAGTAAGATATACAGCAGAACTACATCCTTTATACAAACACGGGGCGAGGGGCACCCAAAAAAGCCAAACTAATTGAACTAATTTTTTTTTTTTCTTTCAAATAACTAGATATTTTAAATGTTTCCTTGCTGAGTATGGGAGATGATAGCTGGTTTAAATGACTTTTAAATCTATTTAACTGATCTACTGTTCAACATCACTCTTGAACCTGCTGGGCAGTAATCCGGCAGCTTGGTCACTGACTATCACTGAGGGCTCAAGTTTACTGTTTAGTACATTCAGCAACCAATCACTAATCATGCACTATTCTCTGGGAGTGAGAGGATCTAAGACAGTCTCAGAAACCACTGACTGTTACTGATTTTTTTCAGTTTTTACCATTTCCTGCTCTGCATGTTTTGCTCTGCATGTTTTTTTTGGGCTTAGGCAATTATTGATGTAATAGCTTCTCTATTTTTGGAAGAATGGTGCTGCATCCCACCACAAATACTCCACAGACTTGTAGAATCAAGGCACATTAAAGCTGTTCTTCAGGCTTGAATTGGGCTCCACCTTTCTGAAAGAAAGATAAGAAACCTTATGGTGCATGTTTACATGTCTCCTATCTCTATCATTTAAATTCTAAGCTAATTCCAATGAACATCATTCAAAACTCTTTCTTTCTGTATGGGATCATTATGATTTTTTCCCATTAACTTAGTTACAGACTGTCTAAAACCACCTTAGATTTCTATATTAGTTGTAATCTAGTGCTGCTGCCTGCTGCTCATATTTATCCAGCAGATTACTGCCGTCTCCAGGTGAAGACTGAATGACCACTGATAAGCCGGACAAAAATAAGCAGCAGCTAATTAATGAGATTTTTGAGGGCTTTTGCGAGTTTAAGTGTTTTCATTGCTGCTCATTTTCATCTGACAAGTTGCTTGTGAGATCTCCGCTGCCAGAACTTGTAGCTTAATATCTCTGCTTTTATATCCCTACCAGTGTTTAACTCACTGTCCAATTATTGTTGAGTTTACAGAAATGTTCTTTTTTTTTTTTGTTCTTTTGACTAAACAGGAGTGTGGACAGAACTTTTTAATGTAAAGTAATAGATAGAAGTTCTTTTAGCAACTTTCCATGGTGAACTTGAATTCAGAGTAGCAGGTGTTTTACAGCTAAGGAGCCTTTAGTTAAATATTTTGAGAGGTGCATGTCAGACTACACATAGGCCTGACAGAGAAGCATAAATTGGCTTTAAGACGTTTTATTGGTGGGGATTTGCTGAAGCAGCATTAGTTACTCAAAACAACTTCTGTGGAAGTTCCTGCTACAGTGGGTGCAGCTGTGAAAACAATACCAGCCACACTGCTAGCGCCGGTAACTATATTCACCACAAGGTGCAATTCTCCTTCATTGTGTGTAGCAAACTTGTTAACGTGTCATAAAAAAAAAGAACCACACCAATATTGGTAAGGTAACAGCCTTATCCAGGTACAGGTGTATTTTTTACTTTTTGTGGCTTTGATCAAATCTATAGCAAGTATATCTGAGGCTTGAAATTCTTAAAGGACCATTTTTTTACATGACAGACTGCTGCTGACTGCTGTATCAATTCCCATTTCACATTGCTTAATTCAGCCACAGGCCCTTAACAAAAAGATGCAACTCTTTGGTCAGTGGTAACAGTGGTTTTGTCACACTAATGTCTTACATGCTGTGAAATTAGAAATGAAAAAAAGAAGCTACTATACAATGTGTTGCTTCCATTCTTTGTTCATGGGCACTCCTCTGTCTTTCACTTTTTTATGAACCATTGTTTCTTCATCATTTTACTGCTCAGTCTTTTAACTGACTGAATGGATTTGTGACCGTGCCCCTTTTCCGTATGTATAAAAGACAAGTAAACGTCTTAGAAAACAGCTGCAAGTGGCCGTCAGTGGGTAACAGAGTCCATATAATATATGCTATGTGCAAAATTCTGTAAAAATAAGAAATAATGACCAACATCTTTAAAATACTCAAAATCATGGAACCACTATCATGTCAGAAAAACATCTGCAGAACAGACCAACATTTGCAGAACTTGACTAATTTGTATTCCCCTAGACAAAGGCCTTGTGTAATTACACAGTGGCCACTGAAAAAGACAGAGCGAGTGTCCTCCTATAAACAGAACCGACACTATGCATAGCAGTGTATCTCTTCAGGGGACCGAGAAGCAACTCTAAATATAGTTTGTGGTGAACTCTGCCCCTTTACCTCTCTGTCTCGTAAGCACACACACAGACACACACAGATACACTTGTGCCATGATGTCTGTTCTTTGTGTTCCTCTGTTCAAGCAGTCTCCAGATCTTGTATCTTGATGGCCATTCAACTCTGGGCCAAAACAGTAACAAGAATGAACATTTTAACCCCAAAGCACTGCTACACAATGTTACTGTGTGAGCTGATTCACGAGCAGGAGATGATGGTTTAGGAAGGTTAGAGAGTGTTGTCTGTAGAAAAAGACATAGAAAGTGGCCATACAGGAGTTACTCCATGGGCGTCCGCCCAGGGCAGAGAGCACTGTCGGGGGGAGATTTCTGGCAGAGATCCCAAGAAATGAAAAACAGCTGGTCAGAAGGCCCAAACAGAGAAACAAGCTAATAAGTTCAAAATGAGAGACAAATAGGGAAGGAACAGAGAAAGCTAGAAGCGCATTGCTACATTTACAAAATTCATCTAGCATACAATCTGTGACTTTGTTCTAAGTGCACCCCAAAAGAGAGAGAACAAACAAAAACAAATGATGGCACAAACAAAGGCATGGCCACTAAGGTCGCAGAGATAAAGCAAAAAATGTAGAAGAAGGGAAGTCTGTGGTTTCACAGCCATGACTGTAGCTAAAGCCTTATAAGATAAAGCAACAGAAAGCGGGTTTCCCAGAAAGCAGATTTCAGGCTTGACTAAGCCACGCGAAGTCACTCCAGCTAGTTTAATACCGTCTGAAGGAAGAGTGGCCATTGAGTAATAAATATTCCATCTTGTTTACCATATATGCACTGGAGAGCTCTCTGATTAAAAATGCTCTTTAGTATTATTATCATTATTATGAAAGAAAAAAAAAGGGTTATGCAACAGAAGGAGCTATTATGCCCCTATTTCAGCCAAAACTGATCCAGATTGCATGGTATGTTTACTTTACTGTTGTTTAGTATTTGTATGACTCAAGTATTAAGCCTATTTAAGGTTGTGTAAGTCTAGTCAAGGGATCGGAAAAACAGAATGAAAAACAGATAACAGAGAATTTACTGTAGGCTACAGCGCTGCTTTATTAGACTCGTGCCTCAATTGGGCGGTAGCATTGTGGATCTAGGTAGCTTTTTGAAAACCCTGTAAACTGTGTACACTATGACTTCACTTTACAATGGCTGCTATGAGATGGGCTTAGAAATATGGACTTGACAAGTGTTGTATAAGTTGTTGCATAAGTTGTAATAAAACAGCAGATCAACCTGAACTCTGAGATATATGAAGTCATTAAAACCGTGGCAGGTTTGACCTGAAATATATTAATGGCACTGATTAAACTCATGGGCCTTTCTACATCAATATGACTGTTAACTTTAATTTGCTGCCTTGTGTGTATAGTATCAATATGCATATGTACAATATGCAATTGTACACTTGATAATAAATGTCCATTACTATCTTGATGGTAAAAACTGGCGTTAGAGAGCTAACTTTCTGTTGTGGCATAACCACCAATGTACACTGTTCATATTTTGCCAAACAAATTCACCTAGCACTGCGTTTATCCCTTAGTATAGCATGTTGACCCATATTAGGGTTAAGGGATAGTGTAACATGACTTTCATTACTTGTCACCATTTGTAGTGAGGCTCATTCTCATCTCTGTAGTGCTCCTCTAGTTGTTATGGAACTCTGAAAGTAAGATGATGTGAAAGCATAGTGGGCTTACATATAATTTAATCTGATGATACATTTGATAACAGTATTTGCGTATTTTAAAAATAGTCAAAATTTTCATTGTGACTGATCCAAAAAAAATACCACTAATCACATATAATGAAAAATTAATACATTTTGTTTGATACACTCAATGACGGAGGAGCCCAGAAGAGCTTTATCCAATCAACAAGCCCCTCTTCGGTAGAATAAATACCAAAGTCTGGATATCAAAGTCAAGTTGGTGCACTGGATCAAAATTAAAGTACAACCTGAATTATGTGAGAGGCCATGCTCACACTTGCATTAATAACTGCACAGAGAAAGTGCTGCTATTTGCACACCCTTTATCAGGATGTTAATGAAACTCTGTGTATATGTACAGGAGATAACGTCAGATGTCTCAACTGAGTTTAATCAGGATTGCTAAAACAGATTGAGTTATGGGCAATTTCCTGCCAAGCCCCACAGCAGCATTGGAACTGCGGTGCCCTCAGATGCTCTCTGCTGGATCGTGATGTCTATGTTTTCATGACCATGTTAGACAATCTGCAGTCATTACCAAACACTTTAACCCTACAATATATAAAGAATCCAGGCAGGAATTTTGATACACAATCTGCCTTCTCCTTGTGTCTATCACTGACAGTGCATTGGTGCTTAACCTTTAGCATTATAATCAGGCTTCTAATGCAACTTCAAAAAGGAGCGCTCAAAGGGCACAAAAAGCAGTGACTTCCATTCATGTAAGAGTAGAGCACATGTGCCAGACAGCACAGTTGGTGTCCAACCACACTCAGGGAGTTTACCTTTCCACAGACTGTCCACAGAGGCCTTATTGGAATGACAATGTGGTGGACGTACACAAGGATATACTTAGCACAATTTAACAAACCTACCGTGCTTCAATGGAATTTGTCAGATGAAAACATTGGCAGTGATTATTATTTGTCTGACTCTATCAAAGTTCGATCGAACACATCAAACAAGACAACTTACCATATAAGGTACAAGATGGCAGGGGTGGTTTGTGTATTGGTAAGGGGTTGGTCAGGGTTATCGTAATGCAAGCTGTCAGGTTCGTGTTGTAGGACAAGACGTTAGCTGTTATTTTTGATTCTTATTACAGAATCACGATTAATCAACTCAATTACCATTTGACTAGCAGGCTAAAACGGGGGTCAAAAACTCATCACCAATTATCTGCTCATTTCCTCAGCTCACTTGTATGACTAGACATAAAGTAGTCTTCTCTTTAGGGAGGCAACAGCAAAACTCATTAGTTCTCCTCTTGTGCATCAGAGGACATCAGAAAGCCTCGGGTGAAATTCACTTGTCTTTAGCCTGCCAATAAATGTCCAGTCCACTGGGGAACTCAAAGGTCCTCCTCAAGAAACCATTAAGAGAGCACAGATCGACTGCATCAACACTGCCAACATTATCTATGTTACGAGGAGTACGGGGAGCAGATGATGAGGTATCTAAAGTCACTACAGTACTGGAATACCAAGAACATTATTTTGTGAATCCCTATAGTTTATTTCTTTCTCTTCTCACATCTACTTACCTTCCCAGTCTGTTGAATTATGGCTTCCAAGAGGAATCTCCTCCAGACATTTTTAAACTACACTCAGTACAAAGCAGCAGTTGACAGGGTCATGTTTTAATTGATGTTGAATTAAGCTTGAGCAAAGAAGGAATATTACACAAACACTTCTTTCTGTAAGTGTCTCTACAGAGACCTCAAAGCATGCACTTGACCCCCAAACACTTAAAGAGGGCAGCTCAATGGCCAACAAAAGACCGTGGTGGACAGCGAATATTGTCGCAGGTGAACCAGGTCCCACAATAGGATCACATTGTCCAACTAAACCCTTATTTAAATCAAAGCATCAAGAGACAAAAGCTAAATGAAAACCCTGACCCTCGACCCCTGACTGCAAAGTTTCCAAAGACCGACCTTGTGGGATTAACAAGATCTGAATTGGTAAATCTGCTGAGACACACGGGTACAAATTGTCCAGCTGTACTACAATGTCAACTAAATGGTGATTAGAGATACCCGGCTGCATAACCAAAGGAAGCAGGCCAGGGTCTTGAAATACGACTCCACATGAGTAGTAGTCAGGAGACGACAGACAGATCGTTCACAATGCAGATACCATCTAGACAGGTGGTTACTCATAGGCTTGTTTGTTTCCACAACACTGAATCTCCTAAACGTTAACTTTGCTCTGACATTTCTTTGTAAGTGTCATGTTGAGAGTGCTTTGATTTTTTTTCATTCATATCTACTCAGGTTCAACACAATAAACTCTGATGATTTTAATGTGTTGCTCACTGGACAATGCTCATCTTCCAGTATATGTTCACATCCTATAGTAAAGAACATAATTATCACTAATGTAATATACAGTATCATTACCAGGGCCAAAACTGACAGTTATTTTCATTAATCTGCCAATTACCTCCTGGGTTAACAGATTTCGTCTACAAAATCAAAGCACAAAGCTAAAACTGCCCATTGTAGTTAAGAAAAGCTCAAGTTGACATATTCAAACTGTCCAAAACCACAAGACACTAATTTATTATTGTTCATTAATACGGTTGCATATAAGTTTACTGTTGATTGACTGATCAATTTATTGACTTACAATTACAGGTTTAATTATCAGTTTGAGATTATAAATCTGGTAAAAAAAAAATATATATATATATTTATCACACAAGCATAAACACATGAGCTTAGAAGTAGGATATTCAATTTTGATTGAAAAAAAAAAACATTGTCAGAGCCCAGCCTATTCTTGGAAAAGGGATATTTGCAGGGCTGAAAATTGAATGTCACTCTTGTTACAGAAATGCCACTCTCCAGTTTTTTCACTTTGTGATTTTCAAGTATAAAGGGCTTAACCCTCATTTTTTAGAAGCTTAAGTTTAATAATTGATGGCTAAAGAGATAACTGCATTATAAAATGGGGACCTGCCTCTCTTTTAAAAAGCTGCAATGTAACCTATCACCTTCATCTTGACAAGGTAGACATTATTTATTTAACAAAGTCCAGGCATGGATTTATGGTGAAAGAAAAATAAGCAGTCAGGTTTTGGAGTTTGGTGGACAGCCTCAGTGTTTGACACAAAAGAAGAAGCTCCAGAGCACCATTTGTGCTCAGAACCTCTTTTATGCAGTCCTGCTGTCTCTGACATCCTTTTAATTATTCAATTTATCATCTCCTGTAACAAAAGCTGTGACAGTAAAAATGAGGCAGGATGAAAATGACAGAAAATGACAGCCCCCTCCTCTGTGGAAGCAGAGGAGGGGGCTGGTGGACACGGGGATGATAATGCCAGGTTATGCAAAAACATGTTAAGCTGTCAACACCCCAACGCCTTGGACTGACTAATTGCTGAACCTGGTGTCACGCAAGTAGGAGCAAATACTAAAAGCCTGAGAGCAGGCTGCATCTCACCTCAGTGGGAGGAGATCACATAAAAGAGTGGGTGTTGGGTTTTTGACGCATTTACCCTCAGACATGGATTAATATGCAGGCTTCTATAATGTATGCAAACATTTACCAGACAAAGGTCCTTACAGACACTATGAAGCATCTAAATATCTTGATATGATGAGTCAGTATATCTCACTCACTCCCAAATTCCCAAGAGAAGAGCTTGGGAATCATTGTGATGAAATGCCTCACATGGCAAGTGCTTGTCTTTAGTTAAGTTTCCAAAGAGAAATGGACTACTGTTCTACAGAACTGAGGGAGTGTACTTGGAGGAAATCCATTGAGAGTCTTTCCTATCAAGTCATTCAGTGGATATAATTTTTAGTGTTCCAACTCTTTACCACTCAATCATCTCTTTTATCTAACTTGCCTCATAAGATATAAACAATATCATCTGATAAAAACTATGATGAATTTAAAGCAACATTCTTTAAAATCCAAATCTATTTTTAATTCCCATTGCACAAGAAATGACACTTTGCAAAATGTAAGACCGTAAATTGCAAAATGTGGGAGTAATGGTGCTAGAGGTACCTTGTAGAATTTTTTTCTCTGTGTAGAAGTACTTTTTTGTTTGTTTGTATGCAAGAGGACATCCATAAAAAATCTGCACAATTCGCATCCTGACATTACATCATGTTATTCCACTGATCAACAGTTAGTGGTTGTAACAATCCATTAAACTTAACAATGTGCTAAGGCAAATCAAGAAAACTGCAAACAAGCAAATATGCCTGCAATGCGGGATTTAAAAAGACTTTAAAGAATGGCTTGCAAATGTACAAGGAAATATACTTAATGCATTTGTTAGACCTCAAGGTTACACACAATGTATTATATTGAGACACACTGAATATAAAGGTCACTTTTTTGTTTACAAAACAATACCAAAGGACATCTTTAATTCCATGTTTTTAGAATGTAAGCGAGAGACTCTCTTTGTGTTCAACACAGCTAAGAAATACTGCAATGCACTTTAAAAATTTAAAGTAGCATGTACTTTATATACTGAAGGCTGACAAGCTAAACCAGAATAAAAATGTCTATACCTAAGTGAAACCATTGTTTGACATCATCCACTGTTACCTGGGCACTATCAGCCCAAGTCTGACTTTGGCAAGCCCAAAATTTTCCACATTAGATGAGGAATTCTGAGCGTCAATGCATGCTGGAACTCATAATGATGGGTTGGTAGGATATTCACCTTAAGTGTGAGGTTGGTGATTGGGGAGCTGACACAAGCTACAACATCTTTCCATATCTGTGCACTTTGTACTTATTCTCTATTCCTCTCTCTTTCTCTCTTTCACTTTCTGTCTCACCCTTTTGTCTAAAATACCTGTCATTTTTTTTGTATTTAGCTTAAAAACTTAATACCCCACACAGGCACACACTGATCCTTTCCAACGGGCCTGTTTTAACTAAGCAAAAGCCCCCCTTATTAGGAAGCACTTTACTGATAATAAGAAGTTGAATACCACATTTGATTCAATTCATCACTGTGATGAAAATTGTAAATCTAATCTAGCAACAACCTCAAAGAGACTGCTTGTAGTGTTGTAGATATCAAAAGCAGTAACTGGTAATATTAAACCACAGAAACAGACAGCAAATCTCTTTCTACACTTCAAGCTATACAGTAAAATAATAAAAGACAATGTTATTCTAGGCTCATTATTCTAGTATAATTTCCATCTGTGCACATGATTAAGATGCATCATGACCACAATAACTGTATTAGGACAGTGGGTAAGCAACTAATAACACAAAATAGAATAGAAACCATGAGTGGGATGGCAATAGTGTAGGTGCATGAGAATGAAAGTTATAAACATTTGGACATGAAGAGTATGATGAATACATCCTATAGACTGGGGGGGTCAGTTTGTGCATAATATTGTCATATTATCTTCGATATTTACCGCTGATTCTTTTCATAAGACAACAGTTAGCAGATATAACCAGAGACATAATGGTCATTCACACAAGCCATCACACGTATTGTTATGTGAACTGCACATATAGAATTGAGCTTTTGTCTCAAAAGTATCAAACACATTAGAAAAAAAGAAAAGATCAATTCTTAATATGATGGTTTATGTGAATAGCATTAAAACAGTTGAGTGTAAAGCAGCAAAGGAGATGCTGCAATATGTGCAGACTCGTCAAATAAAGAAGTATCCTTTAAACAGCTTTATTTTTCTAGAGCCTCTGCCCAACATACTGTACGTGTAACACAGACAGATGCACACAGCTCTCATAACATTTGAATGAATCAGATGTCAGTCAATATCATTTTACCTTGGCACTGGAATCCTTGTTTACCAAACCCCCTGTGAAAACAAAGAAAGCTGAATTAACTAGTTGTCTACTCTTTCTCTCTCTTTAAAACACATATACACATAGTAAATCCATTCATTCATACATAGATGTGTTTTTTAATTCCAGTGACAGGGTGTTGCATAATGTACATCCCCAAGTGAGCAAGAGAACCGTGAAGCATGAAAAGCATGAAATCATATTATCCATTTGGCAAATCTTCCCCAAACAAAACAATACACTAAATATTTATTTAAAAAAAAACAAAAAAAAAAAAAACAGAACTTTCAACTAGACCTTATTACAAAAGTATGTGGACATCCCCGTGTTTTTCATAGTTTGGGCTAGGCTATTTTAGTTTCAATAAAAGAGAGAACTTAATGTATCAGTATACATTGATATTTTAGACATTAATGTACTTCCAATTTTCGTGTTAACAGTTTAGGGAGGGCGTTTCCTTTTTCAGCAAGACAACAATGGCCCGTGCACAAAGCCACATCCATGAAGAAATGATTTTCTACTGTGCAGCAAACACCCCTAACCTCAATCCCGTCCGACACCTTTGAGATTTAACACTGACTGTGTGTCAGGCCTTCCAACATCAGTGTCTGACCTCACTAATGCTCTTGTGGATGAATGGGGGCACGTCCCTGTACCCGAGTGAAGAGATCTTATAGAAGGTCCTACCAGAAGGGTGGATTCTGTCATAGCTGGAGATTAAAACATGCAAATCTGGAATGGGGTATTGGACCAGCACATATGGCTTTAATGCTCAGGTGTCCACATGCTTTTGGCCATATGGTTCTACTGCTGTCAAATGACTGACTTGTGTTTAATCACACTGTCAGGACAGAAAACAATGTTTTTTTAATACTGAAACTTATGAGCACACACATAGAAATACTGTGTATACACATACACAGTATATGCATAGATTTTTTTTTAAGTTAATGTAAGTTTTTAGTATATTTATTAGTATGCAAATTAAAAAGAACATTATTCATTTCCATAGCTCTACCTTTATGAAAAATATCAAATCCACAGTTGAAACTAAAGCTGTAAAATAAATGCTGACCACTATATAAAACACAGCCTAATGAAAATTTCCAAACTTATTAAACAGCAAAAGCAGAACGGATATTCTCTCTGCTTTACGTTAGAGAGCAAAACAACATGGTGTTAGCTTTAAGTTTCAGACCACGTTGAGCTTGTGCTTTACCAGGGCACAGGCCATGCTGTAAAACATTTAAGGCTATAAGTCACACGAAATAAAGGCCCTGATCTCACACTCCCACTTGCACCAGCAGAGTACTGCACACATGGATGTAACCGACAATTTGTCCGCAAGTTTACTCCCCTCACAGTTAAAAAATTAGCAAGTTGAAATATCACCAGAGAACACAAAAATTCATTTAAAATGCCTAAAGCTAAACCAAAGACTACAAGGAAGTCTGCGTTTAACAGTATTGGATGACTTGCCCAACATTGAAATACTGACCTATTACAGACAGAGAGAGACGTAAAAAGAAGGCTACACAGAAAAGTGGACAGAGATCTGAATATGCTCTTAGAATAAGCCTATATATATATATATATATACATATATATACATAATATCGGGGAACTAATGTGTTGCCATACTTTCCATACACATTTTCTCTCAGTGAGCCGCTAAGGGAAAGAACTTCAGCCTACAGGCATCACTCTGTGCCTCTGCCCGTCACTGCCCACTTCAAGCACGTTTCAAATAAGTAAACACATTCAAAGTGCATATGTTGAATCATTTCACTGTAGAAGGTGAAGTCTGCCCCCCCCACACCCACCACCACCACCACCCCCTCACATGGGCCCTTAGTGCCAGGAAACCGCAGTATCCCCCAGAACCAAGAGTCTTACCAGATGAAGTCGGTGCAGTGGCTGCAGAAAGTCGGCTGCTTGAAGAACCGGGCTATGAATTTATGGTTCTTGATCTCGTGGACGTTCTTCTGCCTCAGAGCACCTTTGCGAGCGAACCTATTTGCTACGTCCTCGGTGGACGACTCGTTCAAACTTAAATCAGCCATGTCCCTCTGGAAACAAATCAAAGAAAAAAAAAACTAACAAAAAAAAAAAGCGAAAACAAAACGAAAAGCAAACGAAACAAAACAAAACAAAACAAAACAACCTAAACCGATGCCACCGAGTTGCCTTCGCGGTGTCGGAAGTGTCTGGGTCGGCGTGGACGCGCAGCCCTCAGCGTGGAGCCGGCGGGGAGCGGAGCGGAGCGGCGGTCTGCGCTGGAGACACCGGACCTGGCGTGTGAGCGCTGGCGTCGGCCGCCGCCGCCGAGCCGCTCCGCTGACGGCGCTGCGCACGGCACACGGGGCTCCACGTCCGGCCCGCCTCCAAAGTAAGAGCCGCCTCTCCCCGTTCAGATGTTAGGGAGGCTGGAGGAGGAGGAGGAGGAGGAGGAGGAGGAGGAGGAGGAGGGGGGGGGTTGTTTTGTTTGTTTTTTTTCTTCCTCCAACGCATAAAGAACATAATTGGCCGTTTTCAGACCTGGTAGTGATGGAGGTGAGGCGGAGAATGCAGTTAAAATGCAGGAAATGGCTCCAAAAGAAATGCATTCATTCATTTAAAAGAAAAATATTTATATATATGATAACAAAAACCTACTTTCAGGAGGACATGGGCACCGTGAGGACTAGAGTTTTATGTTTTTTTGCAGAAAATGAATGTCACTGAGTTAGTCTAAAGCAGCAAATATGCAGCCTGGACATGGCAAGTTTTTACGGACAGGGGTTAGTTTTGTCTAGTTTAATAATGAGCAACTAACATGCCCAGGCCTGAAGTTGTACCAAATTGTTGTTATTGTTTGAAGTCACATATGCAAAACCTACTGCTACTGTATGCAACTTAATACAGTAGTTCAGTTTTATGGTAATGTTAATCTTTGGTTGAAACTGTGTTTGAGTGCCCACCCTATTCATAGTGTCCAGTGTGGGTAAAATATCTGAAAACCCTCAGTATAATGGAGTTCAGTTCAAAGGGGCCACAAACTACAAATGGATAAAAATAAACAAAGTTGTATCAACAGCTCTCTTAAAGCAGTTCGTGATGGGCACAGCCACACAATGTAATATGATCCCAATTCAGACTCTCACTTCTTTAGCTTGCCACATGCAAGCATTCATTTACAGTCAAACACAAAACCACACCCAAACAATTGGCATGAATCCATTTGTTTGATCTATTATTTATTTATCCTTAATCTTACGTTGTTTTACATGAAGTACAAACATTTTAACACTGTAGGATTTCACACATTATGGTTCTGTCGTAATAATCATTTCTTCCTTTGTCTTTGAGTTACCTTGGTTGTTTGGAAAGGTCACTTCCTGGTTGAGGTAAAGGCTGCCTGAGGGCTGAGGACTCTTATATCCTGGAACGGGCTCATTAGGCCGAACCATGTGCTGTCATGTTATGGAGATTTGGGTGTAGTTTGATTTGCTTTTCATTTAAATGTAGTTTGATCTGTTATTTGGTTTGGCCAAGCCACTGTATATGTTCCCTTGTGTGTCATTTTCTCAGGGCAGTTTGTTCAGTTAATGCTACATCGTGCTGTTGTTGTATTAGTTACAGTTACATTTTGTTGCCTTCTTCTATAGACCTAGTCATAAGTTTCTTGGTGTGCAGAGTTTTTCAATTTTTTGGGTGAATAAAATCCTCTTTTCAACTTCTGAATCCCCATTGCCTCACTGCTAGGTCCCTGACACAGTTGAATTATATAAGTTTCCCAAAGACAGGAATTTTTGAAAGGATGCTGGACAACATTAGTTTTAGGAAGGTGTATTTAATAAACTGGCATCTGGTTTTAAACCATTTTTGAGAATCATCAAAGTGCCATTAAAAAACAGCCCTTACTGTCCTCTTTGTCAGCCTTTACATTTTAAAGGGGGTTCACTACATCCCTGTCAAAAAAATACGTGGAAGCAAAAGCCACCAACCTTTTAAATCATCTCCTACTGTTAAACATTGAACACTGTGGATTTCTCAGCTCCTTGGAGATGCTGAACTGGCAACGTTCAGGTCATAACCATTAATCTCAAAGTTAGTCAGACTACTGCTATTCTCAAGTTTTACAGCAGTTGCTGCATGAGTTTTGTTTTGGGTTTTTTTTTAGTCAGCAAAAAGGGAGGAATATATAGGAACTCCATTATGGATGTAAAATCAAAAACTGAGTTCATATTGACCAATCGATTCAATTTTTTTTTATACAACTATAGTGCTACCAGTCAAACAATGAAGCATTTTAGTTCTTTTTTTAAATAAGTCCTGTAATCCTTTACAGCGGAGACAAAATTGACCAAAAGGCTGTTACTGATTTTATTTTGAAAACAAACTTCTGGGTTGAGGTTAATGTTTCTTTATGTAACTTGACGCTTTTTGGTTCGCTTCATCCTTGTCACTCCGGCTGATGTTACATAACAGGGCCCCGTATGGGAGGGAGGAGGCCCCTGGTCCCGCTGCAGGAATTCGGGATGGGGGCGTCATCCTGTGGAAAAATAAGGTATTACACATTTTTAGCTCCCCTGTAGTAAACACACGTTCAGCGTCAGCAGTTCACACACATGTTGTGTATGAGTATTTAAAGCTCTATTAGCGCCAGTTTCATACTTGTAGATCTTCGCCTGAAAATAAACTATACGTTTTCATTGTTATTCTTGAAATAAAACTGTAGCACAAGAGTACCAACGTTTGAGAGAAGAAAACACGTGATACCGGCATGTAAAATGTCATCAAGTCTTTTAGAATATTCCTCTGCACTTATTTGGATGATTTTAGGAAAGACTATAAATATGAGTCAATGTTCAAAATTTCTTCCAATTTCAAACACTTTCTCAAAGCTATGGTGATTTCACCAACTCTTGTGAGTTTACCAGTTCCCATTGGTTCACTGACCAGCAGAAAAGCCAAACCATCTCAGTCCCTCTTATGTGAAGGACTAATATTCGCAAATTAGATCAGGTTAAATAAACTGGATCTACAGTTTGCTGAAATCATGTGATACTGAGCTAAAGTCCACTGAAAACATTCATCACCTTAATAGCAACCTAGCAGTAAAGAGTGAGAATAAAGTCTATCTGCCGAGCTGAAGCAACCCATGAAGGACACACAGTATTACTGGTGATCAACAAATCCCTGTTAGGTATTGTATCATTTTGGTGTTTATGGTTCTGCCAGTAACAGGACTACAATCTCTTCATGCATGCTGATTCTCTAACCAGACCAAAAATTACCTTTTTGTTAACCCACACTAGAGAACATTTACAGCATACCCTTTGACATTATGCTGTAATGATGTTACTAGAGCAGCCATTAAGTATTACTAAAAAGTACTGTTTAAGTACTGTTAATCAATAATCTGTATGTTGTGTGTGTGTGTGTGTGTGTGTGTGTGTGTGTGTGTGTGTGTGTGTGTGTGTGTGTGTGTGTGTGTGCAGTGGTTTGTCAATCTCTCTCTCAGTATCTCTCAACTCTCATCATGTGTGTCTATCTAGCTGTGTGTACCAAATCAATATTGTCTTGTGCTCTCAAGTAATTAATGCAGTTATCCACATGGGTACCCAATCAATAGCCTTGTATGTTAGTCCCTTACCAAACCATGGCACCTGAATACTGAGGGGACTCCACTCCCTGCTCAGACCCCCCTTAGTCCCTTATTACCCCAAATAAGTCACATATATACACCAGGGACATCAACTTCAAGGTTTCACTTTCCAAGATTGTTTTCTTTTTTTTTATTGTTGCTCCTCTGCCTTGTTGGCACAGTGTGCAGTGGAGTCTCAATCTCTCTCTCTCTCATTGCAGGAATCATGACATGTGTGTGTCTGTTGCTGTGTGTTGTACCCAATCAAATTCAATAAAATCATGGGCCCATTGTTGCAGGAATTTTAGTACTTGTCAATAGTAGCTTGTGCTGGTACTGATTTGGCTTATACTTACATGGGCATTAGAGAACCCTCTAACCTTATGCCAACCCCCACCCAGAACCAGATACAGACTACACTGAGGGGAATACTGAGAAACTAACTTTTTGTTGGAGGGATGGCTCCACTTTTTAGTCACTTTATACTAAACATGAAGACTTTAGTGCTTATTGGCAATGTGCTGCAAGCAGTCCTGTATTACTTGCTGTCAATAATTGTGGGGGGGGTTTTGTTTGCTTTTTGTATATTATGTACCTCATGCACATGTCTGTAACTAGTATGTGGTCGCCCGCCAATCACTGAGGGGATTGATGAGTCGACACTAAAACGTGTGTATGAGGTTGGAGAGGAGGTGACCCTCACATGTGAACAGGGGTTCTTGCCTTCAACTGCATCCCCTGGACGGATAGCCTGCACCAACACGGGAGAATGGACACAGTCAAACCTGGCATGTTCCCGTGAGTTAAAACCATATTGTGCTTCTGCTGACCTTTATAAAAAAGAAAAAGAAAAACACATTATTTCTATCAATCCCCAGAGAAATCACTGCACATTATGGAACTTCCTCTTTCTTTCCAATCACATGATGAGGTCCAAATGCTGTTTCAAAGGATTTCCCACCAAGACAAGAGCAAAATTCTGGCAAGATAATCAACATTTTGATATATTTACAAAATAAAGATAAAAAAAACCCAGTCAATTTAAAGACACAATCACGACATACTAGTTTGTTTGTTTGTTTTTTAAAAAAAGCATGGATATCATTTTTTAAATACGATATGGTCTAGTCATAAACAATATGCCAGAATCACAACTAACATATTTTGGTATTCCTAGAACATTTTTATAAACCCTCCTGTTATATAGATGCAGTATATTAAAAATGTGAGCCAAGGACAAAAACAACTTTTTCATATCATGAAATGTTTAAGTAAAGAAGGAAGATAGTGGTCATAAACTTGTGAATTAAAGTTTAAGTACATATACTGTCAAATCAATGAATTAATGGAGGTAAGGTGTAAGAACAAAACCCCTTTAGTACCATTAAAATGAGCTGTATCTCTTTAAATCCACTCCATCCACGTTTGAAAAGACACAATCAATAATGATTTTTTTTCTGTTGTTCTTCTGTTTTATACTCGCCGCACTGTTACTTTGTTTGTATAACCTACCAGAGATGTGGATTCAGTGTTGTCAATATTGTAAAATCTTATATTTCTATAGCTAAGATGTGCCCAATCCCCAGACCTCTGCAGCCATTGGCAAGGGGGAGGACAGAAGCTCCATTCAGGAGTGTGCTAAACTTCACATGTGAAGATGGGTATGATTGAATGGCAGTAAAAATTCCATTACAGTTCCAAACAGATCACTACAAGCTTTGTGTTACAGTAATGTATATGTAGGAAGAATACAAACTTTTGTTCATCAGGTATGTCATGCAAGGAGCCAACGAAAGCCGCTGTTTACATAATGGAACCTGGAGCAATCCACCACCTCTCTGCAAAGGTACTGAAGGAATAATGGAAATAGTGATAGATTCTGTTTAACAAGCTAAGAAAGTAGGATTCGAAGTTTTCAGAGTTAATGCTATTGTTCTTTCATCCATTACAGCTGTGAACTGTCCTCTGCCCCGGCCACCTAGAGAAGGAAGAATTGTCCATGACAAACCAGTCACCGGAACCACAGCCATATATGGGCAAAGCTGGACATATGAGTGTAACTCACGTAAAGCCCCGAGTTATGAGAGGGGATCCTGCAAAGCTGATGGAAGTGTCACTGAACCACCTGTGTGCAGAGGTACGAGGACGATTCCAATATTTTCTACATTCTTCAACCATTTCTCCCCCTTTCATGTGCATCTCTCCCCCATAATAAATAATACGCCAAAAAATAGGGACCATAGGATGGGCCACAGTTTAGCCAACTTGCCAGTATTTATAAAATGTTTTTTTCCTTCACTTATCTTACATAGACTGCATAACAGTGCAATCCCTACCACTACATAAGACCTCCTCACATTTTTTACCTTCTTTTTATCATCCCAGAGGTGAGCTGCCCCATCCCAGTAAGTATACCAAATGGCGTCATCACCTTTGCTGTGATGAGACAACATAGCTACAAGGAGAAGGTTAAATATGCCTGCAATGAGCACTATGTTCTGGATGGTGAGGCTGAGATACAGTGCCAAAACACAGGAAACTGGTCTTCCAAGCCAGTCTGCAGAGGTGAGTCATGGGAAAATCTTTAAAGCTACCCTTGAGCTGAATTTGTGTGTTTATGTTTCATTATGGCAAAAGATTCTGAATTCAGTTATGCAGCAGCCAATTAGTTAACCAAAGGTTTCTAGATATGCTCAGATTGTGCCTTGCAAGCTGGCAGCCTCCACTCCCCGAATCTGAAAAAAAATAAGTCGGTAAAGAGAAACAATGAATTCCTCTCATGGCTCTGCTTTCACGCAAATGCAGGAGTAGAAATTAAGATCAGACTAATAGTAATTTTATGAACTATGTCTGTTTTTTTCCATCTAGCTCCCTGCAAAGTTGGAATCAAAAGAGGCCGTATTTTCTACAATGCCAAGAAGCTCTGGATCGGAGACCTGAAACCCAACAGAGTCCTCCATGGAGAACCTGTTGTCTTTTATTGCCTGAACAGAGCTGAAAGGTGTGGCTATCCTGTGGCTAGCACCTGTAACGATGGAACCCTCCCCATCCCAGAGTGCTTTGAGGGTGAGCTCTAATGGTCTAAGACTGTCCAGTGCACAGCTTCTGACAGATGAATGTCATGCTTTCAAAACGAGAAGATCTGTTTTAAACTGAGGAACTATACTGTAAATACTCTTACAGATGCAAAATCTGGGCTTAAATTGTGTCTGGTGCTTAAACTATCAACTATCACACAAGGAAGTGCTCTAGATATTTCAAAAAGTTACATAATAATTCTGTGTGATGGCCTAAAGATGTCCTTGGAAAAGTCCGTGTAGTCATATAAAAAAATATTTTGTGATAACAGTAACATTACTGTCTTTCTTTTTCTTTCTTGTAGAACCAGGCAAGGTGGAGTACAACCTAAGGGCCAAAAGCCTTCCATCAGAAATCACTATGTGTGCTGCTTCACCCACAAGCCCCACAAGAACCGCATGACTTTGCACAGAGTGGCCTGAAACACCATGTACACTGACAGGATACGAATTATCGGATCATGGCAAATAAATCTGTAACAATATGCTGCAAGACAGGGGTCGCCTTTGTTATTGGTCACTATCTTTTATTTTGACTGTCATTTCAGCTAATAATAAAGCAATTGTTGTAATTTTCAATAAAATAATGAAAATTGGCTTTCAGTACAATGGTGGTGCAAGACCTGAGACAGTTGATGATTTTAAGAATCTGAGTAGTTTCCACTCTGCAGATTCATATACACTGTATGTGCATACATAATATACATGTATATCTAGAATGCAGGTTACAATAAAAACTGTTTTATGATTACACATATTTATGCCTCTATTTTTAATTAATTAATTAATTAATCAATTAATTAATTAATTAATTACTGCCAACATTTGACATGATTTCCATCCCACAAGTAATTCAAATTGCTTTACACAGTGATAATCTAATGAAAAGCCAAATTAAACAAAAAAATCTTGAGTTTTTTCTCAATTGAGGATAGCGTAGGTACATGAAGGTTGTTGTCTGCTGTCAAATTTGAAAGGAGTTGATAGTTGCCAGTTAGATAAAAATGGAGGCATGTCAGATAAATAATGTGGGGCCCTTCCAGTATGTTTTGTTGGTCAGGAGCAAACTCTCAGGTTAAATTCTATAATAGACAGGTAGCCGGTTTAGCTGATTTAGAATTGAAGTGATACGATGAAATTTTGGGTGTAAGTCAAGATGAAGCCATTGAATGGCTTTTATCAAGAGATCAGTCAAAAATAGGACATTAAAGTAATTCAGTCTGCTAGGGACATGGACAAATGGGTTTCTTAATTTGACTGGGAGAAAAAGAGTTTTTCCTCTCTGTATTTGTAGTGAAATTGCATGGCCCTTGATACTATTGTATTATTTTTTTTTTACTTTATCTCTGTTACATTATACTAAGCATTTTAAAAATGATTTAAACACAACTAAAATGAGGCTAAGTACACAGGGTAGGCAAAAATAAACAAGAAAAATCTTTTGTGCCGTATTTCGTAATATTAAAGCAAAGACGGAAAGTCCATTGCTGAAGCTGCTCACTTCCAGTAAAATGTCACATGGATTGCGTGCTGTTATTGCAAATAGCAGGCAGAAAAAAAAAGAAAAAAAATTAAACAAAACAAGGATCAGCATTGAGACGTTACTGCATGCTGTTCTTATCTGTTTACTTTTAGAGAAACACAAACAGCAGTGTGTGTGGGGGGGGGGGGGCAGTATTTGAGCCACGGACCACAGGAAATAGCTAAAGACCATCTGTACATGGACGAGGATGGAGCACATGCTGACTGTGTTTCTGCTATCTCTGTTTGCATTTTTTACCACCGCCACATCTCAAGAAGACAATGGTATTTGTCAATCTTACTGGCTTTTATTTGATACGATTTGGCTCGAACTGCATGTATTCAAATTTATTACTTCACAATTGAATCTCAGTATTGAACAAGATAGATTTTGAGGCATGTGTTTCAGTAGTAATGATAAAGTATTTTATAAAATACTTTAACTCAGCAATAGATCTTGGCTTTTAATTTTAATGTTTATTTTTATTTTGATTCCCTGCGAAATGTTACCACATCTCAAAAGGTTAAAAGGAAATGTATCTGGGAAATGTAAGTGTCCTTTGTCTCTTTAGATTAATCAGTCACACTGTTTATGCGGTTGACATTAATGTACAATGTCATTTACATTGTTTCAGGTCAAATGGACTAAATATAGACCTGAAGAGGGTTACATTCCTTCAGAATAATTAGCTTCCAGTAAATATTGCTCCAAATTAGCTGCAATTAAATATTATGTTGTTGATTTTCCTCCTAGATTTCTAGGAAAACAGTACATTCCTATGGTAACTTAGCTGTTGAGGGCAAATAAAACGTATCACTCAAGACTTATTAGCTATTTTTGGTAATTTGCAAAACACACACACACACAAAATCATTTCTCCCCACAGCAACACCAAATCTCTGGTGTTGCTATTCCTTCTATATCAAGGTCAGTGCATACAACTATATACTTTATGAGAGTATTTCTGTAGTATTCATTAGCTTGTATTATTATAATAGCAAATTCGAGAGTCTATACACAATTGTCATTAAATCCATGTGTCTTTGCAGTCTGTTTTAGGCCTGAGCTGGCTGCAAGAATTGAGATGGATGGGCTCCAGAAGTTCTTTAACCCCGGTGCAGAGTTAGTGCTGTCCTGTGAACAGGGATACACCCCTTTGTTTGGCCCGCGGAGGATTGTTTGCACTGCAAGTGGACAATGGACAAAAACCAGATTAAAGTGTATACGTATGTCTCCATTATTCTCTTGAGAACTTATGGTCTTGCAATAGAACATTTTGTGCTACAAATTTATACACTTTTTTTTCCAAATCTAACAGTAGAGCAATTTTCTTAGAAATGTCAACATTTTTAAAGTTACTTATAATTTTCATGTCAACATTAATGTAATTTTGACTTTAAAAAATCAGTTTTCAATTCGTTATTACTAATATTACTTATAGATTTTCCAGTTTTATGATAAGTAAAGACTTTTTTTAGACGTCTTCTCTAGACCTGAATACACATTTTCATATACCGCAGTATAAAAGAGAAATCTACAGAATATTTGTAAAAGTAACAGTATGTGATTACCTACATATTTATAACACAAATAATCAAAGACTAGTAAAGAGAATCTGGAAGAAATTGTTCACATTGCTTTACATGCTTGATAAATATTTCTTCCCAAAATCTATTAAAGCAGTGTTTTTTTACATGTCACATCTACAGGTGAAATTAAAAAAAAAACACACACACAAAATAAGTTATTAGTTTTCTGTTCTCTGTTGGTTGGCAAACTAAATGAAAGAGAACATGCTGTAATTGTGAGGATAATCTGCACAACTAGATCACAGCTTGAATTCATTAAGGTTGATATGTACCCACAGCAGGTACAGCATACATGGAATCCTGTGTTTGCATTATTCATAATAAAATAACCGAGGAGAAAAAACATCTATACACACATGTATTCTCTACTGTATTCTCTCCTGCAGCAAAGCGGTGTCCCTATCCTGATCAATTGTCTAATGGAGAATTGTACTATGAGGATACTGTGTACCAGAGTATGATCAACTACACTTGTAATGAAGGGTAAAGCAAGAACATCTTTTTGAATTTTATTGTGCGACATGCTCGACAACTTTGGGGATAATCTGTAAATAAAGCTGGATGAGACTCTGTGATATGCTTATAAAGTAGATACAGAGGCTGCTTGAGAGTGAGGTGCAGTTTGAAACCAAATCCTGTGCTTTGTCCTCTCAACCACCATGTTGTTCCTCATACATTTGATGTGCAAACTAAGAACCTCTAATCTAGCTACATCATTTTATCTACTTGACAATATAATAGTAAAGCATGTGTAGTAAATCGTAGGCAACTAACATCCTCCTACTAGAATTGATTACTAAATCTGGAAGTTTGGAAACCAAAATCATAATCTTCATCACTATTGAAGTCTATAACAAATCAGCATTGCAGAAAGCTCCTTCCCTAATATTTCTTGCAGCCAAGTGACAAGTAAATATCTGCTGACATTTAAAGCACAAGCATTTTGATGAATTTTAGATATTTTATGTTTTTTACCAAGACACTAGTGTCATAAATTACACAATTGACTTTTACTATTTAAGCATGAACAGAGCTACTAGTGAAAACAGACGACTTTATTGCCAACATACTTATCAAACATTAGGTGTAGGTAAGGTGACCAATAAACCAAGGTCAGGATAATCTTTTTCAATTATTTGATGTGCATCTGAGAGCTATTTAAACATTCCTCTGATCTACTTACATTTGGGTTCAAATACATTCAACCAGATTTGAATCAATCATCAAGTATTTTGTATATATTGTTGCGTAGTAAGCATGTTTTGATTTAACCACATGGCTGCTTGTCACAGGTACATCTTGAGAGGAGCCAGCAGTGCTGTGTGCCAAGCCAATGGAACATGGAGCATATCGGTACCAGAGTGCCTGCGTATGTGATCCTCTGCATCCAAATATTTTTTTAAAGAAGCGTAGCATATAAATGATATAGCTGCTTTCATACAAAATTGTATGCATTCTTTGAAGACATTATTAGGCCATTAAAAAAACATTTGTACTTGTTATCCTGCGGTAAATATGAACAAGACGTCCAAAATGATATATTGAATATACATACAATTATAAACAATAGACAAAAAATAACATTACATTACAAGCAAGTATAGGCCAATATCAATACACTGGCATGTTCTCTCTTCTTTCTCATAGCTGTGTCCTGCGGTCTTGCTCCGATCCCAGAATTTGGGATGATAATTTATGAAAAGAGGATTAGAGGGAACACCACTGATTATGGCGTCAGAGGGACATACAAGTGCCTGCCTCCATACGTGCTTATTGGCAATGCAAGAGCAGAGTGCACTGCCAGTGGCACCTGGACCAAGACACCTGAATGTCGTGGTACGAAAAACCAGTTGTTACAATGATACTGCAGGAAATATTCACTGCTCAGACTCAAACACGTCTAATACACTGTTGTGACATCTCTGATTGTCAGACTTCTTAACAATACTGTGTAAGTTAAAATAGTTAATTCTTGATTTTAGAATTAGTGGTTGGGAAAACAGTCTCACCAAAGGGTCCATTTGCTGCATGTAGTTTATCCAGGATTGTTGTGGAACTGTAAAAGATCAAATTTTCATTTTTTCCACTAAAGAATTATACACGTCACTCAGAGAAGACAACAAAGATAATCATACATCCAAAAAAATTTCCTAATTGATTCAGATTTGAATTGCACTATATACTCTTTTGTTTTACGGCAATAAGCTATATACAGCCTTTGACAAAGTAAAACATTTATGTTTCCACTAGTACAAAATTTTAATAGTTTCAGCTTTTCCTCAAAGCTTTCTGGCTGGCTTTTTGACCCATAAGATACACACCTTGTTGAGGAAATAATATGTTTAGTGGAGATTAATCATTTAGGGATATGGCAGCTGGGAAATTAAAAAGTTATCCTGACTTAGATATTAGATAGAGTCTGCTACCTGTTCATCTAAAATAAAAAGACTTCAGGGCAATCCAAGACAACACGATAAGCTGACCCAACACACTTCATTTGTTTGATTATGGTCCGTGAATATGATTGCAGTTCACATTTTTTGTCATTTGACATCCACCTGATAAAAGTATTCAAAGGTACTGCTCAGTGGGAGCTGTAAAGGATAACACATTATAATAAATTAAATGGAATTGTAACCATCCTGGCAGCATCATGGGATAATTACCAAACAACTGGATAAACAGAAAAACAACATGAAATCTAATCTTTCTGATGACTGAACTAAGTTTGTTCCTCTACAGTGGTGAAATGCCCTCCACCGGAAACTATTGACAAGGGCTACATGTCATCACACGATCAGAGAGATTACGACTACATGGAAATAGTCAGATATGGCTGTCGTGGAAACTATGAACTGGAAGGAAGCATTGAAGTTGTTTGTCAGCAAGATGGGACCTGGTCTGAAAAGCCATCCTGCAAGGGTAGGACTACAACCAATATTTTAATAATTTTACATTTTTCATCACAGTTTTGGTGATAGCTACATTTCTTGGATGATTGTGCGAGGTGAAGACCATCAGAAATGCTTGTGCTAGACAGCTGGGGTTTTTTTTATTTGTTTTTTTTTTTTTTTTAGAGTTTAGTTTTCTCCATAGAATGGAATTTTCTTCATGCGCTACCCGGTTTCAATTCATATATTTCTGTTTCCAGTCAATCTTATGGCAACTGTTTGTGCTAATCAAATCTCAGCCCAGTTCCATGACTTTTACTGATTTTATTTCAATCCCATGAGCAATTTTTTTGCTTATGTATATGGCTACTTTTTTGAAGAACAAAATGTTAAACAAATAATCAAACAACATGACCCTGTGTTGAATTAGCTGTAGAACAACAAAGATAACCTGTCAGATACCAACTGATTTAAGGTCTTCACAATGCTATTTCTCCAATATAATGTTCTTGCTACTTCTTGTGATTTATAGCTCCATGCAGTGTTGGCATAGGGAGAGGAAGGATATTATACAAAGGACAAAGACTCTGGGTGAAAGATCTGACACCTAAAAGAATCCAACACAGAGAATCTGTCTCAGTTTACTGCATGAATGTGGACAGAAATTGTGGTTATGCAGTGCCAACCCAGTGCATCGATGGAAAACTCATAATACCTAGATGCTTTGAAGGTAAGGAATATCTAATTAAAAAACAAAATATATCATAAAATCAATGTATTCTATTTCACTTCTTTTTGTATGAATATTTTTCACCTTACTATCATCCCTCAACGTACAGGACATTGTTTTCTCTTCTTTTCTAAAGAAGACTTGAGATTGTTTGACTTGATGTATGTCAAATGTTGTTAAAAACTAGTCATAGTTTTTGTGCCCATTCTAATCTCTTCTGTGTATTTTTCTGTGTGTCTGTCTCATTCTAGAGCCCGGCTTTATTGATTATCATGTACATTCAAGTTCACTTGCATCAGAAATCAAACAGTGCTGAAACAGCAGCAGATCCCTTTTCTGATGACTAACAAGCCATGTAATATGGAATAGATGATGTAACACAATTGTATGTAACACAATTCCCATAAACTCAACATTTCAGACATGATATTTGTTTGACCCAGTCCTGATTATCACAGTGTGTTACTCTGCTGCTTCACTTCTTGAATGTGAATTAGTATGAGATGCACAAGGCATTTATGAAGTTTACAAGGATTACTATAGTCACTCACTTATTTCCCTTAAGTCATCAAGCTTAAAATTGTTATTTCTCAATCTTCATTACTATGTACTTATGGGAAAACTAATAAACAAGTAGGACACACTCACAAAAAGAATGCAATATAATGGTCTTCATAAACAGGATTTTGCAAAATAAACAGTGAATAGATATGTATCTTTAACACCAATGCCCAATATCACAGGCCTGCAAACTCTGCAATACAGATGTTTTTAGCAATGGTAGCAACTCAAAGGACAGCAGTGTCTGTCTGTGAAGGAGGTGCTCCACCTTAATGAGTAACAGCTTAAAGAATCAAGACTGTTATGGAGACAAACATTTACAGTGCATCCAGAAAGTATTCAGAGCCCTTCACTTTTTTCACATTTTGTTATGTTGCAGCCTTATGATTAAATTATTTAAATAAAATTTCTCTTCATCAATCTACACTTTTTGATAAAGCAAAAACAGAATTTGAGAAATTGTTGCAAATTTATTACAACAGAAAAACAGAAATATCACATTGTCTCGAATTCTCCTGATCATCTTTGACATGTTTCTACACCTTGATATGAGTCCAACTGTGGTAAATTAATATGATTGAACATGACACACGCTGTCTATATAGAGTCTCATAGTTGACAAGGCATATCAGAGCACAAACGAAGCTGTAAAGTGTAAGGACCTACCAACCTACCAACCTAGGTGTGGCCTCCATTATTCTTAAACGGACGAGGTTTGGAAGAACCAGGACACTTCCTAGAGCCGCTTGGCCGAACTGAGCGATTGGGGGAGAAGAGCCTTGCCAAGAACCTGATGGTCACTCTGGCTTAGGCCAGAGATCCTGTATAGAGATGGGAAAAACTTCCAGAAGGACAACCACCATCAACACTCAACTGATCCGGGCCTTATGGCAGAGTGGCCAGACAGAAGCCTCTTCTTTGTGAAAGACACATAAAAACCAAAAAACACATAAAGTCTCTCAGACTGAGTGAGATTCTCAGATTCTCTGGTCTGATGAAAACAAGATTGAACTGTTTGGCCTCGGTTAGAGACCGATCGGGGGGAAAATGAACTTAAGCGAATTTAGCATAAGGCTGCAATATAATAAAATGTGAAAAAGTGATGGGGTCTGAATATTTTCCAAATTTCACTCTATAGCTAACTTATGGGCTGTATGAACATATGTTGGTCTATAATGTGTTGTCCAAAATCTCTTGTTTACAGAATACATATTTCAGAACATCTTGCAAATTGTTCAGTTGACAAGAGATTTATTGAGGTTTGGTTTGGATTCATATATGTCTGTCGCCCATAATGCTCAGGAAATCGCTTTTAAAAATTTATTGTAAATGTCTGTGGAGAATCCAGGGTTTCAAAGAACACAATTTGACAGGATGAATTGGGGAAAATTTGTATAAATAGGTGCAAAATAGACTACATCATGAAATGAAAAATATTTTCATATTCTATAATGATGCAGCCTTAAAATAAAATTCGTGTAAACATCGTTTGCACAACCAGATATAATAAATTACTGTGAAAGTGCGCGGTACACGGTTATATCAACAACCACCAGTAGCAGAAGCTGTAACCCGTCTCGTTTTTCCGGGTGGCTATTCTCGCGATATTCTACGAGTTCTCTTTCTTCTCGTCAAACATGGCCGCGCTGTATGAGGGATACACGTTGTACGGACTTGTTCCATCTCAAAATCCATCAACTTCAGGCATTCAAGGCATCGAACAGGAGAGAGACAGCGACCATGTCGTCGTCACAGACTCAACCCGATCCGTCACGCTGTACAAGGTAAGTTGAAGTGTTTGCTTTGAGGAGTCTCTCAAAACATGGGCCAGCTTATCAGTGCGCCCCGTAAAACTCGTGTTGGCATCGTCGGTTTTTTTTTTTTTTTAGCATCGTTGACAGAAGCTATGGACAAGTCAAAACGTCTCCGATTGACTTATTTTCTGTGAAAATCGACAGCGAGAGTTGCACATTTTGGAGTATAATCGTGCTAGTTTATAAACACAGGCAAGGCGGGTTAGCTAACGTTTGCTATACCCAACGTTAGCACAAATATCGTTGACAATAATGATTTCTACTCGATAGGTGTTGTCTGCGTTTAACTAATCATTTATAGATAGATAGATAGATATAGCTGCGTATCTCGGTGTCAACTTTTCAACTTTCAGAAGTGGCTTCTCACCCTTTTCTACCATCATATTGACACTAATGTATGTAGCGAACAGTTTGCACCGGCTAAAAACATCACAACTTCTTTGAAGTAACTCAGGTTACAGCTGTGTGTGTTTACGGGATAAGACAGTTGCAAGATTGCACTGTCAGAATTTTAAATGAGTTCGGCTTTTACTACAGGAACAAAAGCGGGGTTTATTGTAGGCCACGGGTTGTCAAGGGGGAATTCGTGGCACTTTTAAACTGTGGTTATGACTAAAGGAAAACGGTGATACAGTTGGTAACACATTGTTGGAGCAAGGGATGTTATTAATTGTTCCTCCATCTCTGTTTCCGACAGGTGTCTGACCAGAAGCCACTGGGCAGCTGGACAGTCAAACAAGGTCAAACTCTGACCTGTTCAGCAGTTTTCAACTCGCAGACTAAGGAATATGTGGCCGTCTCGGACAACAAGGTACGTATTTTTTAGCCATTCCGGAATTGTATGTGTTTGTACAGAGCCCCACAGACTAGCTGCCACATCGTAATTGGGCAGAAATGAGCTAACCAAGCTAGTTATTTTCCCTCTCCAGACATTTAAAGAAAGTAGGGACCTCCCAAGCACTATCACCACTAAGGCACAAATGCACAAATACAGCTCTTTGTGCTGTTTGTCTTTGTGAGTTGACTAATTCATTTTGCATGCTTATTCATTCATCCACTTTTTTTTTTTTTTTTTTTTTACCAGGTTGGCTTTATCGGTGTTCTCATTCATATTGTTATATCTATTCACCACACAAGTTGCCATGTTAGTTTACAGAATGAGGTCCTTGAACATAAATATGTATTACTTTAACCCCTAGATGCCTCTGTAGAGTCAAACTTTCAGAAACATCTGTCACCTAATAATGTCTGTTTTTTGTTTTTGTTGTTGTCTCTAAGGTGATAAGAATTTGGAAGGAAGAAGACATACTCTTAGATAAGGCCTTCAAAGCAACCGTAAGTCTAAACAGGGATATTAATCAGTTGTGTAAGGAGACAATCACACCAGGCATACATTCTTGTTCCTGCCTCCAATGTATATATTCCAGGTATCATCTGATGTCTGGAGGGTCCAGTGTGTACATGGAGGGGAGCCAGTGGTCCTTTTCCAGAGAGGTGCTGTGAGACTGCTAGACTCTCTGCTCTCGGCTCCCCAGCAGCCAATAGAGGACATCCTGGCTCCAGAAGAGGTCATCAGGTCAGTATCATCATGCTTTACATCCCCAGTAAATCACCTGCGTTATAATCTTCAGAGCGACTGTCCGAATCTGCCACAAGGCATTAAATACATTTCAGCAGCTGACATTTGTTATTAGGCTACATCTCCCAACTGTGATGTTCATGAGACAAACAATAAAAGGACATAAATATTGAAATAACCTGTTTGCTAGTGCTGTACTGCAATTTCTTGTTTCTTGTAGCATGTTGATGAGTCTTCTTTTTGTCTTTAGGTGGAGCACCAACATAGTTGCAGAGACACAGCATTTTGTCATCTTCACAACTGAACTGGTAACATAATTTTAAATGTTGGGCTTTTGACTTAAGAAACATAAGCTGTGAAAGTGAATTAATTTAAATGAATTAAAATTTTAATTGGACTTGTATCACAACACTAAGCCCTAAAGATATTTAATTCAGTGGCATGCAAATGTGCCTGCATGAAAATGCATGTGAATAACATGAATTTTAATGACCTGTTTACCAAAACATAATTGTATCCATCCTTGTTTCTCCAAAGGTACCAGCTTAATCTCTTACTTATTGGTATTTCTAAATGCCTGTTTGCCTTGAATGGCTGTCACTGTCTTTCCCAGAAAGGAGATCATTTCCTCTACCTGCAGAGACTAAACCCCAACACCCTACAGAAGTACCGGCTGGAAAGAGAAGAACCTGGTCTCACCCCACTCAGCTTCTCTGCCTGCTACAGGGATAAACACATCCGTCTGCTTTATCTCTGTAAGCCTGAATTTTGTGTGAAAATATTTTTGGTCCCGGTGTTTGACAGCACAGGTTAGTTTCACGGACTTCGGAATAATAAAGGGCTTCCCCCAACAGAAATGGGGGAAGAAAAAAAAGTGCTTACAGTGCTATCCAATGGCAGCAGATTTCCTAATTTACATTTTTGTGGTTTGCAATAACACTACAAAAGCTTTTACTAAGTAGATATGGTACTGTTTAGCACACTGGTCTTGCTAATGGAGATCAGCCATGGAGGAGGCACCCTACGCATTTCAGTATTACTGCAGGGAGAAGTGAATGATCCAGATTCAGTAAGTTATTTGTAGACACTGACGTGTCTACTAATGGCCACTAGGTGCAGAGAGGCCAGCAGCAAGCCAGTGGTCGTATGGGAGAAGTAAATACAAAGTCCTTGGTGTGTTTTACAGTTTGGGGGGGCATTGATGTTTTTGGTTTTTTTTTGGATACACAGTTTTTTGCACTCTTGCACACACGAATGCTTGTCTGATACATGGAGGTACATATAAAGTATTATAGAATTAATTCAGTCATCCACTCAGTGATTGATGTCTGAACCTACATTCATTCAGTCAGGACCTGCTGCACACTACGGGCTCCTCTGTCTAGCCACTTTCTCTCTGTAGTACTGCTGAAAATTATTTCTCTTTCAATTATTTCTAACAAGAGTCCCATGCAATGTATGACTGTATCCAATTGATTGTGCAGCCAAGGATTCAGGATGAAAACTGTTTGTTTTAAGTCATTTACTATGTTGAACAAGCCTGGTACATGAAAGTTAAGTGAGAGTGACATTATTAGTTCCCTGTAGTCCCTTCCCTCAATAATCCTTTGCACCTTTTGTGCATCATGTTTAGACCCTAACGGTCATGTGTACCAGAGTGTAGTCTCAGTGCGGGGCCCAGGGACTGAAGAGGGGACTCAGGCTCTTCCGCTTCCCCGAAGTCTTCTGTTGTGTCTTCCTGTCGGTGAGGGCCTGCTAGAGGCAGCATCAGCCCTTGTCCTTGATGAAGCCCATGTAGCTGTTGTGGGGGTTCCACACCCGTCTGCTGGAGCTGGTAAAGGTAAAATCTTTTTATTTATCCTGCCTCCAGTAAAGGCACAACTTGCTCCACTCAGACATATCTGTTTGAGGTTTTCATATGCAATAAGTCTGAGCACTTGCATGGTTGTTTCTGTTTTCACTCCACTAAAAGCACCAAGCACATGACTCTTCAACTGTATTCATTTTGACATTTGGACAATGTATACAGAATAAATGTATTAGAATCATGATATGAAGCTATGTAACTCCAGTGTCTAATGTGAGTGTTCATGCCTCCTGAATGGCTCTCATTGATTTTTTTTTTTTTTTCAGACTTTCTCTGCATCTGGAATACCAATTTTGCAACACTTCAGGCTGGAAAAGAAATGGCGGGTAAAATCTATGGGCAGGTAGGGATGCTTTCTACTCAAATAACCCTCCAAGTTTAATATTCTCTTAAATTTCTGTTTCATAATCAATGATTACAGGACAATCACCAGAATATACCTGAGCTTTTGTTAGTGATTTTCAAAGTATGCATGAACCACCCACTCAGGTTTTCCTTATTGTTAATACCTCACACCAAGTTTCCCTGTCCTTCCAGCTGCTGGGTGCTGATGGAGGACTGTATGACTTTGGTAGAGCATTGTGTCTGCTCTCCACTGTGACGGGGTTCACTGTCCCCCCTCACAACTTTATTGCAGTTTACAAACTTAAAATTGACAAATAAATCGTACAGAATGCCCAACTAGTTTAGCCATAGTATGCTTTCTTGTACCAGTACTTGTGTTTTGTGTTAATTTTCTTTTCTTGCTGATTTAGCTATGGTGTTATTCCAACAAGTTATTCATTCCACACGGCAAAACCCTCTCTGTTATACCATTTGTGTGCCCAAAATCTTCCCTGGCCTCTGCCCTGGGGAAACTAAGACAGGCCAAGACTGAAGGTGAGCTAAAACAATTAAAACAAAACTGCCGTCTTTAAAACTTATATGCCTGATTTAACAAAAGTAATTTACACAGCAACAGTATACTGTATAATATACATTCAGTCACTTGGCCAGTTGTCCTAACTGAGCACCACTGCAAAGTTCTTGTGTTCACTCAATACAGTGTTTTTTTCTAACTGCCACAGAGTCCAAAGCTCCAGCTTCTGTACCATCTTGGAATAACATTCTGCATGGAGAGAAAGTTCAGCCCTCTAGAACAGTAGATACCAGGAAGACGGTATGTTGGATGACTATTTTAAATGAGTGTCCAAGGTAAAATAAGGCAAATTACTTAGATCTAGTGAGGCCAGATTTTTTGCTATATGACTTGCTGGTTCATCAACCCCACACTCTTGCCTTGAAAATTCAATTGCAGTGGCAAAAGAACATTTTATAATATTGCAAGGCTATTGTATTGTTTGGGATTTGTTATTTATTTGTAGTTTTATCTATAATGGCAGCAAAGTTAATTTGACTCTATTTCCATACAGAGAGCAACCCGTAAGACTCAATCAACACCTTGTTTAACAACTGACCAGGTCGTAGTGCTCATCAAGGTAAATATTTGATTGGATTTTTTTTTCAATGTTCTCTTGCAATACTGAATCTGCCTGCTTCCACATAACTAGTTTGACAAATCTGATCAGATTCACATTATCTTTATTGTCATTCAGACCACACAAACCATACAGGTACATTGCAGGACTATAATATGTTGCAATGACATGAAATAATTACCAAAATATTTTATTTTACCAATGTAGACAGCACCAGTAAAAGATGTCCAGAAAGAAGTGGAGGTGCTCCTATCCAGATCGGACATCCAGGACTTACAGCCCTCAGTTGGGCAGCTAGTATCAGTCCTTGTGTCCCGGAGCCTGGCTGATCCAGCCTTCTACACCCCTAGCACCCTGGCACAGCTAGTGCAAACTCAATGCCTCTGCCACAGGTAAGTAAGGCGAGAAATTAACTGAAAGATTAAAAAAAAAATGTATCTCAAAACTACTGTATTTAATTGGTCTTTAGTCTACAGAATGTATTTTCTGTACTTTGATACTACTTAAATGCCAAAACCTGCTTTTGAAAGAAAATGTCATAATTGAGTTGCAATGATGCAGAAAGCATGAACTGAATGACCTAGACCAAATTGACTAATAGTGTAAAGGAACCATCTCTGTTGAATGTGACCATTTACCTTTTTGATTTTCTGCAGTGTGTGTCCTGATCTTGTGCTGTTGGCCCTGGAGAGGAGGGATTACTTTCTGTGTCAACTCTGCTTGCAGTTCTTCCCTGACATCCCTGAAGCTGTCACCTGTGCCTGCCTCAAGGCCTTTATCAGGTAGAATCAAAGATTTATGAGTTATGTCACAGGATAGTTATGATACAGGCATAAATTGATGTTGCTGCCAGTTTCCTTTTTAATGCGACCACGGGGGAGCACCAAAGTACTACACTTTTAAAAATTTGCAAAGAGTGGCTTTAAACAAGTGATTTAAACGTTCGGTTTTATGCAACTCATTTGATAAAATATCCCACAAACATTATAACAAACAGTTTAGTGGTTTAATAAACTGACTCTTAGCCTGACTTGGTGTCATATAAAATGATAAAATAAATGTGCTATTTTACATTCTTCTTGCAGTATGCCAGACGTCGATGCAGAGAAAGCAAGCCTGGACCCTGACAGCATCTCCTTCATGGAAACCCTAATCTCTAGGGGGCGTGACCCAATTGGCTTGCAGAATGGTCTTAGCTCTGGCTCCTTTGAGGAGGATGCACTAAGTGCAGATGGCGCCATCAAAAAGGCCAAAGAAGACAAGAAGACTTTAACTCCATCAGAACCAATATGTCCGGTGGGATTACACAAGGCTGTTCTACTGTATCCTCCCAGTGCACAGTCACTCAAACATGTTGTTTCAGCATGCTGTCTATGACGCAGCTAGTCACATTCAGCTGAAAATTTTTCTGTCAGATATTTTTATACCTTGTATCCTGAGTTGCTGTGATTTTTGTGTGCTGGTTTAAGAAAACAAAACAAAAAAAACCTAAAGACTAAAAAGATACCATTCGAGCTTCAGCTCAATAAGAAAAGATTGAGAAATGTTAAAGTATGAAATCTTAACTCAAGCTGCAAAGAAATGAGGTCCTGCAGACGGCATACAGTGACACTTTCCTCCTCCCACACCTGAAGGATCTCTCCTCCCAGCACGTTGTTGTAAGGAACAAATAGTTTATGTAATTGAGGTAGTTAATCATGGGTAAACAGTAGGTATAATTTACAGCTCTTCAGTATTTATCCATAGTGTATGACTGTCTGTCTGTTTTGCCATTTTATTTGCATAACACCAGTGATAATTATAGTGGATAATAGTTATTTTTGTGTTACATGTCTAATGATCTGATTCTTGGTCAGTCCAACCAAAGATGCTTAAAAAAAAACTTATGTCTACAGTTTTCGTTTTCTCTCTCACCCAATCAGCTTTTCCTCCAGTACCTGCAGTTCCTCTATCTAAAATATTCCCAAGATGCTTTCCCACAGATGCATGGATTGAGATCACCAAGTCTGGCTCAGGTCTGTATCTTAGTCTAACTACGATGGCCACACTTGACATATTAGTGCAGGTAGTGTCTGTCACAGTAGGACACATTAAATGAACAATTTGGAGGCAGAAAAAAGTATTTGCTCACTTTGCTGACAGATTTTAGAATCCAGAAATGTTGGAGTTCAGACATTTATTTTAACCTGAAGTGTATGTGATCTGAATTCAGTTCAGCCATGGTGCAGAGTTATATTGAGATGAATTGAAAGAAAAACACCCATTTGAGACATAAGAGTGTGGTCTGATCTCAAAATTATATTCATTTTTAGTTCCTTTAACATTTTCTTAAATAAACTTCTAACATCTAGTAAATATGTAAAAGCACTGCCAACATGTTATGAAGAATTTCTCAAACTCCCAGCAATAAAAATACTTTTTCAATGAATTCATGACCACAAAATGGCTCTAAAACAAAGAGTGTAATGTGGCCCATCAGACATTCCAGTTTGAGAAGAATTATATTTCTGACTCTGTTCTAATTTGAATTTGATTGTAGATCATGGATTGGGTGTGCTTGGTGTTAGACGCCCATTTCACAGTGCTAGTGATGACTCCAGAGGCCAAAGGCTTACTGCTGAACCTCCACAGCTTTGTTAAGTCTCAGGTAAGAGTCTCCTCTTTGTCCGCTCTGTAACTGGCTGCATGTTGGTTCAACAATATTTGTCCTGTGTTTACTGTAGTTGTGTAGAGATAGTGTTTATGATAGTCTAATCAGTACCGCAGTTTCATCACAACTAACAATTTTCTTTCTTGTGTCCTCAGGTGAGACTTGTGTCAGAGCTTGGAAAAATTGAGGGCAGCCTCCAAGAGCTCAATAAGATGAAAGTGAAGAAGGATGTTGGACAATACTCTATTGAAATCATTGAGCTGTTTTAGAATGTGTACAGAATAAACCTTTGAGCACACTGGCTCCGTGCAACTTTTCACCTTAAGAGGTTTTAGGGTTGTTTACATGTCTGAACTGGTATTATAAGTGCTTTTTGGCAGCAATGTGAGCCAGCAGAACTCAAATTGCACGAGTTTTACTGTGAGACGTCAAATTAAATTGAAGCATTCAAACTCTGTTTTAAACTTGTTTAAGCCATTGAATACTGCTCATTCAGATAACATGATTGCATGATTAATTTACCCCCTCCGCATATTTTAACATGGTTAATGATAGGTTTGTAAAATACAAGCAAAAGCAAATTGAAACAGCAGTATGCTTATGGATTCCAATATTCATAATGGCATTTTGCATTTTGAAAATGCAACTATTGAAAGATCAAGATCAAACACAGTTAGTCTTGTGATTACTGTAAGCTTGTGTGTGTCAACTAAAGGGAAATAATTGGTCTAAATATTTTAGAATATCATTTAGTGTATTTATAAGGCAATTAACATTCAGACAAAAACCTGTGGTTCTTCGACTCCTTACCTGCTGTACAGGAATACATGTGGATTGATTTAACTGAAAATCACTCGTACAGATTACCTACAGTATAACTTTTGGACTTTTTACTAGGAGGGTCAAGAGGGCAGATGTTTGAGAAAAATTGGTGTACAAGAAGTCGGAAATACAAGATATAAATGAAATACGCAGTCAAAAACGCAGACTTAATGCAACATCCCCGGGCAAGACACCAACAAAAGGACGACGTTGTCGGCAGGATTCGAACCTGCGCGGGGAGACCCCAATGGATTTCTAGTCCATCGCCTTAACCACTCGGCCACGACAACAGCGATACCAATCAACGGCCTGATATGTTTATCAACACAGCTGGACCAGCGCTCTCACTGGTACGACCATTCCGCGAAGCCGTCAAGAGAAAGAAAACGAATTTCCCTATTGTTTAAGCCGCTTAGCCACTTGGGCTGGGGGAGGTTTTTGTTTCTGTTGCTGCAATAGGTAGCGATATCAGGGGGGGGGGGGAATAAAAGCAGCGAGCGATCTAAAAAAAAAATTATAAAAATCATATAAATTCTCATTTATCTGACAAATGTCAGAAACAAAAGAGCGCGACGCACTACGGGTAAGGTCGGAAAAGGTCGACGCGTCTCCGCAGCGCTCGCTTCGGCGTCAGCTGTGAGCTGCGTTGATCCAGGGTCGGACCGCGGAGCGCGTTTGACCCGCGGGAGCTCGGCGTCGCTTCAGCTGCGCCTCGGTCAGGTTCACTGATCCGGCCGAACCGACGTAAACCTGAGCGAGGTTTCATCGGCGTTAATGAAGAAGTACGTTATAAGCTGTGTGAAAAAATAAATAAATAAATAAATAAATAAATTTGGCCGATGAGCAAATCGCAGCGCATCCCCGACGTTTTAACGCTGAAAAGAAAAAGGGCCGTTAACTTTGACCGGGACTTATTCGTGCTGGTGTAATAGCGCTCGGGGTCGGATGCGTGCTTATCTCCTCGCCCCGCTTTGCCGTGACGACGGCGGCGACGGGGCCGGAATGAGAGAGGGTGTTGGACGGGACCGGCTCGACCCGCCTGCGACCGAAACCGCTCCACGGGACCGGCCCCCGCTATTAGGATACTATTGGCGGACGGCGTTTGCATGGATAACTAATTTTATGAACTAGCACGGCAATTACGTCTATTGTAGAACGGGTGGTCACATGACCCAGCATCTACTCAGGCCTCTCGCCGTCAAGTTAGAGAATAAAAAGCTCTTCCTGCTCTGATACTGCGAACTCGTTATAAAAAAAGAAGAAACTCTTTAAAGATCGTCCGTCTTTGGATTATCTAAATTCCCACGGTGAGAAAAACCGTGACTATATTCGTATCTCGTGCTCGTGTTTTTGCAAACTTATGTCCGCACGCTTTGTGTTCCGTCTTTGTTTTTAATTGTTCGCCTCGCTTTTACTTTGAAGCGCTGAATTCGCGGCGTTTCCGGCGTGTGCGTGTAGCTTGACGCGACTCTGGGGCCCTGCCGTGTTTTCAACGGAGGGAGAGCCGAGAAGAAAAATGGCGTCTGCAGGCGACCCAGAGCGGGACACCGGCTATTCAGATTGAGCTTTCCGCCCTGAACTTGAGGCCGGGGCTCGGTGGCCACTTGTCGGGAACCTTCGCCTGATCCGTTGGGGGTTTTTTCCCAACCCATTTTTTCTCCGTTGAGCGCGGCTTATTCAAGCACCGAGATTGAAGCGGAACAGACGAGACTCTCTCCTACAATGAGGGGGAGAAGAGGAAGGCCGCCCAAACAAGCAGCCGTGATGCGGGAAGGTTCGCCCGGGCCAGTCCGCGGCTCTCGGGGCGGCAGGAACAGAGGGATGCGTGGACGGGGAAGAGGCAGGGGACGGGGTCGGGGCAGGGGAGGGAGCGGCGGCGTCTGCGGCACCGGCTCGGCGGAGGTGGATACGGAAATCTCCGGCCGAGAGAACTTTAATTCGTCCCGGGGCCGCAGGAAAGTTGGAGCCTCCATCGCGGCGGCGGCCGCGGCATCGCGGGGCAGAGGAAGCAGAGGGAGAGGCAGGGGGTCGAGAGGCGGCCGCGGCGGCAGAGGCGGAGGGAGGCGGCCTCAGACCAAGGTGGTCTACGACGACAACAGCGACGAGGAGGATGAAAATTTAAGCTACAGGTCGGAGGAAGACGAACTCCTGAACGACAACCCTTCGTCGGATCTCGAAGAAGAGGAGGCCTTGGGAAACGACTCGGACTACCTGGAGGAACTGCCATATGATGATGATGCCAGCTACTGTACCGAGAGTAGTTTTAGGAGCCACAGCACGCTCGGTAGCACCCCAGGTACGTTCGTCTGCAAGTGCACGCACTTTAGCAAACCACGTTTGCATTACTTAAAGTGTGCATTTTATTTTTAGCTCAGTACAGAAACCAAGCCGCATTGTTCAAAATGGAGCTTGCACTCAGAAACAGGCCTTTGTTTACCGTGTGCGCTGCTGGCCGCTGGCTCGCAGATTTGCCCCCCACGCTTCGACCGGCTCTCACGTTTTCACATTTTTTTTTGTCGGATCAGCACATTTATTGTTTTGCAATTTATTAGCGTGAATTTCGTGCCTATTTTCGCGGGACTTTTTTTTTTTTCCCCCCTCACGCTTGCCTCGTTTTACGCGTTCTCGTGCACATTGATAAACAGGATGTAGCCGATGCGTTTGCTTTCTTTCCTTTCATTCATTCGCTATTTCTACTTATATAAAAAGATCGTACCACGTCCGAGTCCCGCCGTTGTAAACCACGCTCCGTCGCAACACGTAGTTTGTAAACATCGTCCCCCCCCCAATCGCCTCGGATCGGGAAGCACGTAGATCGTATTCTGAACCTGCGGCGCTTAATCAAACTGTTGCCGGTTAATTAAAGCGATAATCGTGCGCCATAACGCGCACATACGTTCGCCGTTTGCAGCTGGATGTCAGGGGGACGCGTTTCATTTCCATGACGCCGCAGGACGAGCTTGACAGGCCTTTGTTTTGAAGAGAGGCGCCCTTTTCTTCACTTGTTGCAAACGGCTCGTTACGGCGTTACGTGGTGCCCCCCCCCCGTTGCCATGGTAACCCCGCTCGTCAGGTGAGCGGCTCGGGTCCGTCGCGTTTCCCGGGTGTCCGTGACGGGTCGGTGTCGGTGAAAACCCGGGTCCGAGGAATCGACCCGGGTCCGAGGAGTCGACCCGGGTCCTCGCCGTGTCGAAGTAATGCTGGAAGGAGCGCGGCAGCCGCCGGAGGTAAATCTCGATAGGATTACGAGAACGGTCCTAAGGGGCATCCGGGCTGAGCGTTTCCTTCATTCACAGATGTTGTTTTGTTGTTGTTGTTGTTGTTGTTGTTGTTGTTGTTTCCCTCCCGAAAACCCGAATAGTTCTCTCGGGAAAAGAGGACGATCGAATGTCGATTTCATTCTTTGATCCGTTTGTCCAAAAAAAACAACACCCCGCTCGGATTTGGTTGCGATCCGAGTGGTCCGGGGATTACACGGGCACACGGCTCTCGGCTTCCGCCGGCCGAGGCCGTCTCCTCTCCCTGGGGACGTGAGCACGGCAGGGTTGTGAGGGGTCTTGTCGAAAGACGGACATCGCAGGGGGCTTTGACCGAGTGGTGAAGCCTCCTTTACCCGTTCACGACACGCCGCTGTCACAGGTGAATCCCTGGCACCGCCATTCACGAGGCAGCCATCTCTGCTGCTGTCGTCCCGTCACCGTTTCTCTGTTCGCACATCACCACTGATTAATTCTGGCCTTAATACGAACTAATGTGCAAACAGTAAATCAACTTGCAGTTTATCGGAGGAATAAGTAGTATAAGTACATATGCATGCACACAAACACACACACACACTTACATATATATCATGTTAGGTCGCTCTTTTTTCCCCCCTCACTCAAATAAACCCACAAATGCAGGAGTATCCCACATAACCATGTTCAGAAATTGATAATTGAAGGATAACGTAAACAGGCAAATGCAGTCCAGAGGGAATACACAGGTACCAGCACCTATGTTGCAACATCTACATTAATTTCCCTTGCAGTAACAGAGGCAGGGCTATAATTCAGTTTGGATATTTAGATTACTGTCTTGGGACAAGAAAGTTCTTGTCTAACTTTTATAATGTCACTTCCACAGTGTCACAGTGTGATACAAATAACCCCTCTCACATCAGCACTAGCTTGTGATTCCCTCAAATTAGACATTCCACTGGTCCCATGTAGTATTTGGAGGGGAAAGCTTTTCCAATTTAGTTGGTTTATTGTTATTGTATCCCATTTTTATTTATTTATTTATTTATTTATTTTTTTATACACTGACAGGATTTGAAGCTTTGAGCTACATATGTACACTGGTACACAGGGTGACAGTAGCTCAGGAGGTAGAGCGGGTCATCCACTATCCAGAATGGCAGGGGTTTGATCCCCAGTTCCATGTCTAAGTTTCCTTGGGCAAGATACTGAAACTCAAATTTGTATATACTTTGTATACAAATCAAGCGTGTTCCAAAAAAATCAAATGTGATCAACTTTTTCCAGTTTGGAACAGTGTGTGTATCTCATGAAAATGGACAAAGTTGCCATGTTTGAATACTTTTGGTGATTCAAAGCAGCAACAGTCTCTTCATTTTGCAGACACGTTAGTTTTCTCTTCGATGTCTGTATTGAGTTATTGTCCTTTCGCTTTCCATTCATTGTAAAGAGAAGACAAACGGGACACAGTGCTTGAGGTGGTTAAAATGCACATCTCCTTTTCATTTTTTCCCTTTGTTTATGTGCTTCGCTTCTCTCCCTCCTCTCCTTGCTCTTTTCCTGTCATTTCTTACAGGACGGAGAAGGAGTCGGACAATGCGACCGCAGTCCCCCATCCTTGAGGCAAAGGACATTCCTCCCTTGGTGCTTCCCAAGACCTCCGAGGACCTCCTGGTTCCTACCTCACAACTACTCAATGTGTCTGCCGTCTACGAGGTCCTCCGCAACTTTGGCTCCGTGCTACGGCTCTCTCCGTTCCGCTTTGAGGATTTCTGTGCAGCACTGGCCAGCCAGGAGCAGTGCACACTGCTGGCAGAGACCCACATCTCCCTGCTCAAAGCTATTCTCAGAGAGGAGGATACTTCCAACACCACATTTGGTCCAGCTGATGTCAAGGACTCTGTTAACTCCACTCTGTATTTTGTGGATGGTATGACCTGGCCAGAGGTGGTGCGGGCGTACTGTGAGAGTGACCCAGAGTACAGGCATATTCTGCCTTTCCAGGAGGTTGAGGATTACCCGTATGAACCTTTGGACAGCAAAATTAAAGTTCTTCAGTTTCTGGTGGACCAGTTCCTGGCAACCAATATTGCCCGGGAGGAGCTCATGTCAGAGGGGGTGGTTGCCTACGATGACCACTGCAGAGTGTGCCATCGTCTTGGTGACCTGCTGTGCTGTGAGACATGTTCAGCCGTTTACCATCTGGAGTGTGTAAAGCCACCATTGCAGGAAGTGCCAGAAGACGAGTGGCAGTGCGAAGTGTGTGTAGCACACAAGGTACCCGGTGTTGCGGACTGCATCCCAGAAGTTCAGAAGAGCAGGCCGTTTATTCGTCAATTGCCAGTTGGCTATGACCGACACCATCGCAAGTACTGGTTCCTGAACCGCCGCATTGTTGTGTAAGTATTTGATGTTTCATTTATGTCCCACGGTTATTGCATAGGAATCAGTATTAGAGGGGTCAGTGCAAGCAACCTAATCTTGTTACAGTCAGTTACAAGTTATCAGTCAAATTTACTAAAATATCAGGTACACTCAAACAGTGGATTAGGAGTAACCGTGTGAAACAAGTTTATTTGATCTTCATTAACCTTGTTTTTTTAAGCCAGTCCTTGCCAAAAAAATGGCATAATTAAAATACACAACCAACAAACAACCAACTCCCACAGTTGTCCCAATTTCCTTGATTTATATTATCCAAGACAAAAAGAAGTATTTTGGCTGTGAGGGTAATCAGTGGAAAAGCAGTGTCCTTTTAAAGCAGCTATAGGAAACTTCTGGTCATAAATGTCACAAACCATCTGCATGTACTGTTATAAACAAACACCATAAATAGAAACATCACCATTCATCCCTTGATTTTCTTTCTGCTAGTTCCTATAATATGACTTGATATGATACAATATATACTGAAGCAGTTGTCTGTGGAGCTGATATACCACATTATGTGTGGGTCATTTTAATTTGTCCCAGGCTCTTTTCTTAAGACTGGCAATTGGGAGATTTGTTATCCTGAGACACACCATACACTGTTACATTGTCTGTGAAGCTCTGTGTCGTATATTATAGCAAACAAGTTCTGTATGATCTTTTTCAAACTAATATTTATCCCCAGGCACACTGGAAACAAGATACAGGATTGTATGTTTTGTTCCTGCTGACAATGCTCAGTGAGCTGTTAGTTGTATAGATAAGTGTGTGTACAGATCTGCATGTCGATAAGAACTGCTATCTTATTAACTAAAATGAACTGCAGCCCTCCGTAGGATTTAACATAACTGGCCATCAGCAGTATTGGTCCCATATGTTAGTGAATTATCTTGGTACTGAGCAGTCACAAATGGTATGTGTGCTGGGTCAGCAGCAGCAGAAGGCCTGCTGCATAAACCATAGAGGAACATGGATCACCTTAACAATACAAGACTTAGGTAGGTAGGTGGTAGGTGGTTTGTCAGTGCAGCATTTCGCTCTCTCTTCTTTTTATGCTCCATTCTGCTCACCAAATTGGCCCCAAGCAGGTGTTGATTGACGGTCTCTCTTCAGAGGCTGTGTGGGTTTGTGCAAACAAGTAATATGCATAGGAAAAAAGTTTGTGTGACTGGATGATATGCACAAAGCTTAAGTGCATGCATGTGTGTGTATGTGTATGTGTGTGCTTGTGTGTGCTTGTGTGTGCTTGTGTGTGCTTGTGTGTGTGTGTGTGTGTGTGTGTGTGTGCGCGCACAATTGTTCCCCAGTGAAGTTCTGGAAGGATGCTGAATAGACACTAGTGTTACATGGCCTCAGAACTCACGGTCCCTGGGTATGGACCATGCTAAAAGCACCCCTCTGTACCTGCTGCTACATAAACTTAACTGTCCTAGTGGTGACAAATGATTTCAAGCAATTTGTGATTTAAAACGACTAAAAAGATTTACAACTTAGTAGTTAAGATGCATTTATAATTTTTTTGCCATCTATGTCAGCATCAGAAAATGTTTTATGTTGTCATATTGGTTTTGATTATATCACCCAGCCCCTCTTGCCTTAATTATTCAAAGTGCATTAAAATGCACAATACAATATGTATTATTCGCTTTAAGTCAATGGAAAGCACACCTTACCAAGAAGCTCTTAAGAGCCAAGCTTGTGTAATGGCTCTGAACTGCTGGTGAGGTAGTTTAACACTTTTAGAAAACACTTCTAACCTCTGAGATCAATTATTATTGGGAAATCATTGCCAAGAGTCAGTTCTGTGACTGTTATGCTTGTACATGTATACTATAACTCTTCAACAGATATTGTACACTTGTAACCTATATGGACTATACTTCTGTCATAAGCAATAATTTTGTGTTTGTCTAAAGTATGTAAAATATGCCTCCGAGCTCAGGCTTATCACTGTCATTTTACATACTGGTTTAGCCCAGAAAACCCACATGAGAAACCTGTTGAAGAACAAATGAAGAAATCACAGTGTGCAAGACTCTTCACTGGATCTGTTATCCTGCATTTCCCACAGGCACTCTGCATGTTTTGCACAGCTGTTCACACCTGCTCCAGTTTTTGAGCCATATAGTTAATGTTAAGTATCTTGTCTGTATGAGAAAAGAAAGAATTGTGTCAGCACAGAGAGATGGAAATACGTTTTCTTTTCTGGTTACATCCACTTTGTTGATGATGGCGAATCAAGCAAGCTAACTGTGATGTGAATATTTATAATAGATCGATATTTGAGGCAAAGTGGCACACCAATATCTTCGAAACTTCAAAAAACACTTCTTAGCATGGGAAATTTTGCCTCTGAATGTATGTTTGTTTGTTGTTAATTTTTTGGGCATAATACACATGAATTGACATCAAAGTTCAAATGCATCTAATGATAAGAGAAAGGAAAAACGATTATCAAAGTACATATAGCTGCCTAACAGCATACAGAAAGCAAGCATATGTCCTACCTCTCCCTGTTGTGTCCCCTAATTTTTACTAAATTACTTCTCCTCTCCCATCTCTCCCCTACAGTGAAGAGGATGGTGAGCAGGAGGACAAAGCCATCTGGTACTACAGCACCAAGGTATATGGGACTCATCTTTTACTCCATCAAGGGTTCTATGCTCTTTACACAATCAAATTTATTACTTTAGTTCTCACTCTTTTATTCCTTTATTTTTGTTTCCTTTATATATGTATAGCAACCCTGTTATTTGTTTGACTTAATAAAATAAATCCAAATATTCCCTGCTTTTGGGCATATAGCTGTCATAACATTGAGATAATCTCTTATTGTACTTATTGAACTCTCCCTAAACTCTGTCCTTCCTAGGTCCAGCTGGCTGAGCTCATAGATTGCTTGGATAAGGAGTACTGGGAGGTCGACCTGTATGCAGCCCTTGAGGAGATAAGGGACGAGGTGCACACACACATGGACATCACTGAGGATCTAACCCACAAAGCCCGTGGCAGCAACAAGTGTTTTCTTACTGTTGTCAATGGTAAATTTCTCCTTTTTAATAAAATAAATCATTATCTACAGAATAAGATATACACTCTGTCGCTGCGTTTAATCATAGATCAGAGTGAAAGAAGGATTTCTCTAAGCCCAAAGTATTTTTTTCTTTCTTCCCCTTTTCACTCCTCTCCCTGCTTTCTCCCCAGTGCTCATGAATGCCACCCACTCATAGATGGCTAGGCCATAGGAATCAGCTCAGCTATTATGTAACCTTAGTCTGGTGCCATTCTGGCTCATATCCAGCTCTTGAGCTTCCCATCGCTCCCTCATCCCTTTCTTTCTTTCTGTAGGGTAACCACCAAATCCATGTGTATGTTTATGTTTCCTTTGTTGGTGACAATTCTCCGCTTGTGAGTACATAATCAGCACACCATGTTTATAGCATTCAGTCTGCTGTGAAGTTCAAGTTCCAACAATTAAGTTTGGGGGATTAGTACTATACTTTAAATGGTGCTGCAGAATATTATGTCAACATTTGATGCAACAGACAGAGTGTAAGCTCGCACTCCTAACAAACATCTGCTGTGCACAGATAAGTTAAAGGTTCTCAGTGACCACAGTCTTTTTACCCCCAGGAAGTAGATACTACTAGCAAAGAAAAAAGTGTGTCACTTGAAAGAATAAATATAGCCTTTCTTAAACTTTTTCAAACTGGCTTCATTTCTGTGCTGCTACTGTGGTCTCTCTTGTGCACAGAGTGAGTTGTATATGTTGCAGCTGTTTTCACAACTAATTCATGAGACTGAATTTAATTCCCAAAATACAACAAGATAGTAAATGAAATAACAAAAGTGCTATTATGCGGAAAAAGGACAGAGGTTTATTTATTCAGTTGAAAATACATTTTGTTTAAGCTCAGTTTTATGATTGTCACATATAAAATGTGTGTAATTCCCTTAAACTTGGTGACAAGACTAGTGTTAAACTCACATATATTATCAGCATACATTGTCCTTCTCCTTGCTGTAAGTTTCTTACATGGCATGTATCTGTAAATCAGTGTTTAAACAAAGGGGGCAAGCCAGTGATTCCCGCTCTGTGTGTTGTTAAAAAAACCTCAATATTTGCATACTGCAGTGGTTCTACGTGATGTCAGATTTCCTATTTTGGGGGGAGGCAGAATGAATACAGATTTTGATGTCCAAGAAAATATACACTTATACTCACACAAAGATGGACTCAGAATCTCTCATGAAAGCTTTTGTCTGAAGGACAGATTCATGTCATCTGCATTTTTGTTGTTACTTTCCCTGAGCGTTTTTTCCCAGGATATTTTTTTTCTGTCTATTTAGTGTTTTGGAGAGATACCTTTCTTCTCTTCATTTTTAAATTTTTTCGTTTTGTTTGTGTTGTCGTGCTGACATCCGCCTTGGTGATAATAATAATGGATGGAATAGGATATCAAACAAAACAAAAGGTCACCCTCTGTTTTGTACTTTATCATACAAATTGCCTACCAGTGCAGATGGAGGTTTTATACCACTCGGTTTATGTTAATCTGTGACGGTGCCACTGATGAGTCATACTCTCATAAAGGCCCTCACAGTCTTCCATTGTGTAATAATGACCCCACATAGTTTCTCCTTAGTATCACTGGAGTTATCAATATAAGACACAGCATGTTGTCATTGTAGTCTCTGACCACACACAAGAATGTAACCTTGTTGTGGTGTTTTACAGCAGGTTAGAATTTGAACTGCTCCAAGTCAACATCAATGAGCATATGTATTTTTTTAAACAGTTAACATACAAATCATGATGTGTAAATCAGTGTATGAACAGTTTTTTGCTGACACCATTAGTGAAGTCTAGGTAGAGGTCGGTTGGAAGGTAATTCTATACCTCCTTCTAGATTTGAGTTTATTAAAAAAATTCATCTTTGTGTTTATATTACCGTTATTATTAATGTGATTCTTTAGTTTGGTCATCTTTGATGCCTTAAGACTGATACTGAATACTAGTATGATACTATTGTTCGTTCTTGAAATGTTTCCAGATACAGTTTGTCGCTGTCGAGTAACCACGATCGTTTTGTGAAGATTTTTCTCATTATCTCGCAATATTATACCTTATTGGATGTAATGTACTGTCAAATTAAAAATCTGTGTATTTTGTTTCCTTTTTTGTGCTGATCACATCCCTGAGTGCGTATATCATGAAATCATCAAGTCACCCACTTTTTCTTGGGGTCAGTTATAGGCTTGTCCCTTAATTTTTTTTTTTTTCTTACTGCTAGGGTGTTTACTTTGTTACTCTTTATCTTTCATCCAGAGGAGATCCTGGAGCGGTTGCGGGCTAAGAAGGAGGAGGAGCTGGAGGAGGTGAAGAGACGAGCTGCTGAGGAGGCCCAGAAAGCTCGCCTGGAGAAGGAGAAGGAGGGGTTGGATGTGGAGAAGGAAGACGGAGAGGTCAAGCTGAAAGATGAGGAACAACAGGGGGGCAAGGTCAAAGACATGAAAAAGGAGGAGGAGGAAACAAATGAAGAGCCCATAGAGGAGAAAAAGGATGGTGCCAAAACTGGAGGTAATTATGATGTTTATATTTTACAAAATAACCTGAAAAACATTACCAAATATGTAGCCCAAAGAAATGATAAAAGTAGAATAAAAAAGGTAACAATATCTCTGAAAAACAGCTTTTCAAACTCTCTGTTTTTTCATTCTTTCCTCTATTTGAGCCTTGGGGGGAAAAAAGGACATCATCGCAATAGTATAATTAGTTATTGATTTACGAATCAATTCTGCAGCTATTTGGCTGCTGGGCCAATTAGAAATGCAGTGCTCTTTTTCAAGAGTTTAGTATTCACAAAGCACAAATGTTAATTTATATTGGTGTCTTGCTGGATATGTCTTACCCAGTGCAATGAAGAGGCTCTTATACAGAATAACTAGATGTTTATTATACTGGCAGCAAAACAAAATGCAAACATCTTGGCGTAATTGGATTGAGAGTAAATTTTACATGTTTGTTAAGAGGCATCTGATTAGCCTTGAGAGCATAATTAGTATAAATGTCTATCCATAAATACATGATTGCAATAATCTTAAAAAGCAACTTTAAATAACCTCAGAAAGGTTATATACAGTCCTGCTCATAAGTTTATACCCCAGAACTAGTAAGATGTGTGCCACCCATTTAAGAAAAACACTTTTGCCTAAATTAAACTCAGAAGCATCATGGAATAGCCCAATCATTAAACAAAACATAGCAATAAAGGAAACAATGAGATGTTCCCTGTTCACAGTGTCCATACCCTTAGTTCTTTACACTCTGTATTGATGATCTATTTAGCGATAGTTGTACACGAGGCCCTTTATTTTTTTTCAGGTGGTGTAGCTGCTCATTGTTCTTAGTAGAAAGTCCCCAGGTCCTGTAAATTCTTCGGTCGTCTTGTAGGGACTGCAGTTTAAGTGTCTCGGTGATAATGAGGTCAGGAGACTGTGATGGCCACTCCAAAACCTTTACTAATTTCTGCTGTGCCAGTGTGCAGTTTTTGTGGCTGATGAATGCAATTTGTCCTCCGGTATTTTCTGAAGATATGCTGTATTCATCTTGCCATCAATTTTGACAAATTCTCTGTGCCACAATAGCTCACACACACCCAGAACATCGAAGATCCATCTCCGTGCTTCAGAGTAAGGGTGGTGTATTTTTCATCATAGCCAATGTTGACTCCTCTCCGAACAGTGTGTATGGTTGTAACTGTAAAGTTCAGTTTTGGTCTCATCACTAGCATTGGCACAGCAAACCGTACTGCCCATTTTTGTTCAAATACCTCTTTATTGTGTGTCTTGAAAGAGCCACGCCATTTTTTTTATTTTTTTTTTTACAGAGAAGTGTTTATTTCAACCCTCTTGTGGATTTTTCTTTGCATCCAGACCGATTTTCCCAGCAGCTGTGGCTATAATCTTTGTTGGTCTACCTGAAGGTGGCTTAATATAAACAGAACCCAAAATTGTCCACTTCTTTATTAAAGTCTGAACACTACTGATTGGCATTATCAAATCTTTGGATATCATTATGTATTCTTTTCATATTTTAATAAAATTAGGCTCCTTTTCCCGCTGTTTCTTTGATCGTTCTTTTGCTTTATCCATTGTTGAGTATCTAGCAATGTCAATCAGGCCCTGCATGAAATGTGCAGGGGTCTTTCAAGAGCTAGGAAAATCATGGACAACTGCATTAATACACAGATACCAATTACAATCAAACAGGCAAAAGCTGTTCAAAGTTAACCTTAATAGCCATTTAAACTTATGTGTATATTATCAGATCAAAAATTCCGGGGAATGTAAGTTTTTGAACATTATGAGTTCTAAGAGTAAGGGCACACACAATTTTTTGATAATAAATGGCTTCACCTGACCATTATCCCTAAATAAAAGAGAGGTTTTCTGCGTGATCATATTTCGCAGAAAAATGGGCAACACTTAACAAATTTTGCCAAGGACATGGGAATTTATGATCACAACTGTATGTAGCTTTGCCAACAATGTCTAAAATTAAATGAACCTCAAATTTGTAAGCCTCAACCATCACGGCTCCTCTCCATTGTCTCCCAATTACCTATTTTTTTTTTTTATCAACTAAAGTCTACAATATTTTTGCAACATTGCTGCTGTTCATCTGTAGTCAATGAAGCTCCACCCACTGGCCAAGAAGGCAGTAGTGGCAGTAACTTCTCAGATGGACCAATACTTCCAGGAACCTCTGCTCCAACACAAACCACCATCATGAGCTCTAGCCTGACCGCCGAGGCTCCAAAGCCCCTGGCCTCCACTGTAGAGGTTCGGATAGAAGTCCCTAACAACACCAAAGGTATACAAGGACATTTTTGAGTGAAGCTGCCCTCATTAAGCTTGTTTTGGGGATCTGCTTTACTGCCACAGCCTGCAACTTTACCAGATGTGTGATGAATCGCGTACCCCTAACATCACCTGTGACATGTGTTCCACCATAAACTCCCAGTGCTTTAATGTTCCTCCTGACCATTTCCCAACCTGCCTCTTTTTGCATGTGGCTGATTCCACCTGCCGGCCTTTACGTTCAATCGTCCAGTTTTTTTTTTTCTTGGATTCTGGCTTCAGCTTTGGAAGACTTTCAGCGATTTTGCACTTGAACTCTTAAATCTTCATGCTCTTTTTCTCAAAAGAGCTGAGAAAGCATTTGCATCAATTGATTGGCAATCAGATTGCATTGTCACTTCAATCAGCATGACTAGCTTCACAGGGCCTCAGTCAACTGAGGACAGTAATCATGTTGCCTGGTTCTAATGAAAAGCTTTTCTTCGGCTTGCTATCTTTTATTGGCACCTTTCTATGTGGATGTTTTTGTTTTACAGTGCTTTTGTCAAAAACTGTTGTCCTGCACATATTCATCCTTGAAAATTATAGTGCAGCATTTGTTGTTGTGGTCAATTTGGTCATCTGTGCCTGGACTGGTCACAAATTGCTTTTAAATGACACATCCCTCTAATTGATTTGGTTATTTGTTGCCATGCATTACACATGACTTATCAGTAGAGGGAGCCACAGCCTTAACTATTAACTATTTCAGAACTATGACAAGAAAGTGTCCGCCCTGATTAAAAGTGAATTACTATTTGTGCAGATCCTCCAGACTATCAGTCACTGTTGATAGCTTTTATGCTACAATTTCTCTTGATTTTTCTAGTTCAGCAAATTCAGTCTTGGCTAACACCTTGCATTTTTCTGGACAAAACAATCCCCGAAAGATGTCTCAGATGATGACTGATGACAGCAAGAACATCACAGCCAACATGTGCAAGTCTTGTTTATCTAATGGTCAATACTGGCTGTGATTTTCTGTCTATGTAGCAGAAAACCCCAAACCAGATTCTGTCAGTGGAGATGGAATCCCCAGCCTGAGCCAGCCCTCCCAGACCAGCGAAGAGAACAGCAACAGCAGCATGGGAGCTGGGGTCCCTCCCAGGGGCCCTGAACCACCAGACCTGGCTGACAAGTCTTCCCAGTCATCCCTGGCGAGCTTCGATGAGACAGGCAAAAAAGACTCATAATTAAGTCTTGTTTTGTTGTGATGTAATAGCTATTCTCTTTAGTAATTTATATTACTTTTGAAAACTAACCTTGCAACCCTTTAATGATACCAGTAAAAGCTTTGGATAACTGTCCCCTATATCATAGTAGCTATCTACACATTGTACATCCCAGTTAACCGGCAAGGCAGACTAGCAGCACATTTTACATAGGAGAAGCAGCAGAAACATACTATGTGCTATGATATGAAATTACTTATAAGGGGGTTTCTCTTTAAATACACTAGGCTTATCATCCTCTGTCTCTGACTGAAACGGGTTTTGCATTTCCAGGGGACAGTAAAGACTCAGCCAATGGTGAGACCAACAGTAAGAAGTCATCGGCAACTCGCATGGTGACACGACTGAGAAACCCAGACAGCAAGCTGAGCCAGCTGAAGAACCAACAGGTGGCTGCTGCTGTTCACGAAGCCAACAAAGGCTTTAAAGAGGGCAAAGAGGTGAAGACTATAGATGAAAATAATTCTGCTCTTTCAGACAATATGTGACAAATCTCTGCACAGTGTCTAACACAGGGACAGTTGCCAGGTCAATGTATAAATTAAGATAAGGGCTGAAAGGAAGCAATATAGATTTAACTGACTGTATTCTGAGGAACAACATTTAAACAATTAGTCAAGCAAGAACAAGGAGAAGGTAGCTCATTTCAAGGATGCAATATCAGTGTCATTGATGGGGATGCCTATCTCATTCAGAAAAATACAGTTGCAAGGAGTTCTAAATGGATTTTCTTACTTCCATAGGTACTAGTAGTAAATGCACAAGGAGATGTCACCCGTGTCAGCACGCGCAGCAGCAAGGAGGTGGTGATGAAGGGGACCCACAGCCAGTACTTCAAACTTGGCCAGGAGGGCAAGTACCGTGTCTATCATAACCAGTACAGCGCCAATGCCCTGGCCCTCAACAAGCACCAGCACAGAGAGGCAAGTAACGCAACAACTTCTTGTGTTCAAATTTGAATATTCATGAATACAAAAATAATGCAGAGTGACTCAGTGGTTGCTAGACCTCTCAGGGTTTGTGTTTTTTTTCTTCATCATTTGCAAGGGTTTCGTCCACCATATCAAAGACATCCAAGTCAGATGAAATGGAGATCATAAAATGTCCAAAGCTGTGCATGTCTGTCTGTGTAGTCCTGTGTGAGGGTACACTTCAGTGCCCATGCTCAGCAGTTTTCTAATGGGACCAGTTATTTGTCATATGAATGGGATAGTTTACAGTGAAATACCCCTTTTTAAAGATTCCTAAACTCAATTTTTAGCTAAAATCCATTTAATCTGTCTTTCATCAGGACCATGACAAGAGGCGGCATCTCTCACACAAGTTCTGCATGACACCTGCAGGAGAGTTTAAGTGGAATGGTTCTATTCATGGCTCTAAAGTTCTGACCATCTCCACACTGAGACTCACCATCATCCAGCTGGAGAACAATGTTCCAGCACCGTTCATGCACCCTAACTGGGCCTCACACAGGTACAGAACAGAGAGGATATAGAAATATATAGAATATAGAAATTATGGGTCTTATATGTAGAAATGCATGTTATCAGTTTGCTTTTAACCACACAAAAGTGTTTGTTGTTTTTTTTTCTTTATTAGTGCTTCAATTTGTCAGCAAGGTTGACACTTTTTCAGTAAATCCATCCTCTTATGTGTAGACACAAAAGCAATGTCAGAACTGTGGCTTTCTTGCTAAAAGTAAAAGCATAACATGACCAATCTGACCACTTAAAACCAAGCACCAATAGTAAATGGAGAATTGAAAGGTCTTCCTCTTTTTCTTTGTTTTATAGGACCAATTGGATCAAAGCAGTTCAGATGTGCAGTAAGGCCAGAGAGTTTGCATTGGCTCTGGCCATCCTGGAGTGTGCCATTAAACCGGTGGCTATGCTGCCTGTCTGGAAGGATTCACTCGGCCATACCAGGTACTCACATAGTATATATACCATACTATATACCTGCTACAAGTTCATAAATCTGTGCTTTTACTCACTGATATAATTTAAACATACATGAACAAAATAATAATTATGTGATCCATCCACAAGGTCAGTTTAAATGCAATACATTCAAATACTTAAAAAAAAAAATTAAAAAACTCAAACAAGCAGCTGGTGCATGTACACAGGGGATGTGTGGTCAGTTTAGCAGGCAGAGGCGATCATAACCAGATCAGATCAAAAGGCCCACCCTAGCTGTGAGGCATAATATTTAGACTGCAAGCCCACTACCAGTACCTCCCACCTCTGCCCCTACTACTGCTTCGGCACCACAACGCCCCTTTTAAAGAGGCGATTCTCAAAGTCAGACCCAGAATGTGTGTATTTGTGTGACAGAACTGTGAGAATCAAAGTAAAAGAGAGAGTGAACTCCACAAGTTGCACTTCAGCAACTTTTAGGACGTGTGTGTGTGTACGTGTGTGTGTGTGTGTGTGTGTTTGTGTGTGTGTGTGTGTGTGTCTGTGTGTGTGTGTGTTTGTGTGTTTGTGTGTTTTTCATGGAGCTGTTCTTACCATCATCTCAACTTTAATCAGCACTTTATACTCATTCAGCAAACTTTCCCATTTCACCCAAGAAAAATCCGTATTAATTCTGTAAGGTTCTCATACTGATGGTGCACATCAAAGTGTGTTTGTGAGCCACAAAGTGCTGTATAGGTAGACCTGATGGTTTAAAATATATGAGTGGTTGCTCCGAAGTGATTATACAACAGGATTGTTCAAGTTAACAAAGCACAATGTTGTCTGTGTTCACTATGAATGCAATATTTCCGAGACAGCCAAAAAAACCTTACTTGAAGTAATCACAGATCTTAGTGTAAATACATGTGATTTTCAGTTTAAGCGCTGCAGGCTTTATTTAATGATAATTGAAAATTTTTTAGGTTAAATCGCATGACATCAATGGAGCGTGAGGAGAAGGAGAAGGTAAAGAAGAGAGAGAAGAAGCTGGAGGATGAAGAGACCATGCAACAGGCCACATGGGTCAAATACACCTTCCCGATTAAACACCAGGTAAGCCCAATGCTCAGCAATATTGACTTTTTAATGGAATTGGATCGGGATGACCTTCTGGTCACAAGTAATATAGATTGCACAAAGACAAACAATCAGTCTTTCTGCTCTTTCCTTTAATTGAAATACAGATAGCAAACCTAGCTGTATATACTACCCAAAATATTCCACTGTGTACCCTAAGTTACATTAATGTGGCTATAGAACTACAAAATGCTGATGTCTCATGCACCCCACCGGTGCTGAACATACTGTGGCATTTGCTGACAGGAATGTTGGTTTTGGGTTGTTATTTTTTTTTAGATAGATACAGTCATCCTAGCTGTTCTAGATCTGATGTTTACACCAACACAACAGTAAACACATAATGATAATGAGGGGACGGTAATAATGTTTCATTCTAGTCTGCTTCAAGTTTGAGACACGAATGCCTGGAAAACTGAGTCATTGCAGTGGGAAACACTGGTGTGTATGTTGTGCATGAGTGACCATCAAGGGCTCTTTGATGCAGCAAGTTGAGCTTTGCTGTGAGTCATTTCCCTCAGCAATTAGTGATCAGTGAGTGAAGAATCTCTAAACTTTTAATCTCTCTTTATACCTTAACTCTCTCCTTTCCCACCACTTCTGTATGTTTCTCCCAATTAATTTTTCTCCTTTTTAACCTTCCACCTCTTGTTGTTTGTCTATTCCTCATTTTCTCATTTTGATTCTCTTTTCTTATCTTATGTGAAGGTGTGGAAGCAGAAAGGAGAGGAGTATCGAGTTACAGGCTATGGGGGCTGGAGTTGGATCAGTAAAACTTATGTTCAGCGGTTCGTCCCCAGGCTTCCCGGAAACACCAATGCCAACTACCGCAAAGAACTGGAAGGTCTGGAACGGGAAGCTTTCGTGCCTTAAATGTGGTTTTTACTTATTTGGAATTTGGTTCTCTCGAATTGAAAGTCTCTTTGACCCTGAGTAGGGAATTAGTCTAACATTTAGTAATCTCAGCAATGTTATTATGTGTTGGTTGGTCTTCTGTGAATTGGGTCTCTTTTAATATATCTGTCTGATGATGAATTTTTTATTATAACTTCAATTTTAGACCTCACATATAGTTTGTATTCTTTATTACTCATTCACATTTAACTTTGTGTGATTATTTGTAATGTGGTGTCAAGCTGCAGTGTCAACTCTTATGTTTTTCAATTAGCAATTTTCACTAGCTCCAGATATATTTCAAGCTAATTTGAAATAAAAACTCTCACTCTCCTTCTGCTTTTCAAAGATGCCAAACTTGGCAAAAGAAGTACCCTGCTGGACTTAAGTCGACGACCCAGCATAGCTGCACCAGAAGCTCAGGGAGTTGCTGCTTTAAGCAGTGAAGCAAAAGATGAAGGCTTACCTAGCCCCGCCAAACCTGCAAAGGATCATCTACTGCTTGCTGAAAATATTGAGACCAGTGAAAGGATGGGCGAGGAGAAGAAAGAAGAGGTGGAAGAAAAAGAAAAGACTGAGGAATGGCCGTCTGGAGTAGATGCGTCCCCTGCAAAGATGCAGGTGGACCCCACAGAATCACGATCAAATGAAGAGCAAAGTATGACAGAGTGCGACTTAGTGTCTAATAACATTGTATTCAATTGTATGTGCATTATGAGTTATGTTTCATGTCAAATTTGTCAGTTTGATTACCTAGTATTACAAGTTGAATATTGAGTCCCTACAGAAGCTTTTTCCACTTGTCTCCAAGGTGATGAGAAATCAAGAAATTGTAAGGAGAGTGTGAAGAAGTATCTTAGCTTTTATCAGTGCAAATTAAAATCTAAATTCTTTTCCTCTCCAGGATCCGGTGTTCAGGAGGACAAGGCCTCCGTGAAGGAGGAGCCAACAGAGGGGCCTCAGCAACCCTTTAACTATGATGTAGTGGATGTCAGCCAGGGATTCCTCTCCCGCATTGCCTACAAGAAGAAGGTCAAGTCCTCCAAGCTGGACAGCCTACTGGAGCGCCGAGCGAAGCAGCACGCTATTGAAGAGAAGCAGAGGCAGCAAGTGTCTGCCTCCAAGCCCCAGGTTCCTACACCAGTTACATCCCATTCAACCCCTGCTCTGAGCACTCCAGTCCGGCCACGGTCACCACTCAAGCCCCATAGTCTTGCTCCGCCCCAGCTCGCACTGGGTAATTCAGTGAAACTGGAGGAGAAATCTTCCACAACACAAACTCCAGGGCCAGGAGAAGTCGAAGGGGAGAGTCAGGCTGAACTCTTAAAAACTACAGAGGACATAGTCACTCCTCCTCCTCCCTCTCCTCACCTGGACTCCATACCCAAAGACAGTTGTAGTACAGGTACAGGTGGAGAATCAGCTTCACCACAAAACCAAACCACCTCCATGCCCCAGGAACTGGAGGCAGACTTAGTGGAAAGGACTATGGGGCCAAAAGAAACCAATTCAGACATTTCAGGGCAAGAGGGTGTCAAACTGCCTGATGTAGATGAAATAACTGCACAGGGAACTCATAGCTCTTTAGAGCAACAAGCAGCCAGTGTACCATCAAATGCTACCAAGACTCCACATATTGAAAATACAGGGTCTGAGGTACCCAACCTGGAATTGGAATCTGTAAGGACATCTACAAGTGTTTGTGGCCAAAACACATCTCCTTCTAAAGCTATTCAGCAAAACCCAGAAACTTTAAGCTCAGCACATTCAGGCACTGAGGAAAACGGCATGGCACCAGAGAAGAACCAAGAAAATATGCAAGAAGTTGAACAACATGGAACTGAAAGCATTAGGACTCCAGTTTCTCCTCTTCCCCAGGTAAATGGTAATGATGGCTTGGTTAGAGAAATCATGTTGAGTAACTCTATAATAAGCTCAAATAGTGATGTACTCACCAACAGTCCCCAGCCCAAGGTGAACAGCACTGGCAAAATTGAAGAACAAGGACTTGTTTCACTGAGGGACAGCCCGCAGCAAAAGCCTTTGGTGAACGGAGACTTGGCCCCTGTAAATGTTCGTACAGAGATTGGGGTAAAAGAACCAAGCCTAGCCTCTAGGGTAGATGTAGAGAGTAAGACAACAATATTGGACCAGGACTACAAACCTCCACTGAAGATAACAAGGCTTGAAAACAACATAGACACACTTGGAGGTAAAACTCGGAGCAATCTGCAGGACAACAGCACATCACCATCTCAGCCTGTGGAGACAAAGACCAGTCCTGTGGTCAAGATCATTAGAATGGCACCTTCTCCCATTCCTTCAGCGGAGGAGTCCAGTCTGAGCGACGACTTTGCCGAGGAGAATAATAACGGTGGGACGACAGAAGCACTCGAGACCATCATCACCAAGGTAACCTCAACCACCACCACAACCGTAGTTTCCACAAAGATGACGATAGCCAATGCGCCATCAAATACATCTAAAGAAATGGTGTCAGCAACAGAGAGCAGCGCAGTGTCCACTCTTACAACCATGACCAAAACAACTGTGACCAAAATCTGTTCCTCCGGGCTTGACAGTCAGTCAGAAGATAGCCAGGGTGAAATAGTAACACAAGAACAGAGGACAACGCTCTTGTCATCAACTGAGACCAGCGGTAAAACCTCAGTAACATCCATTGCTGTGAGTCGAGAGGACTCCTCATCAACAAAGGGTCGCGTCCGCCTCCTCAAATTCTCCCGCACCAAGAAGACACGCTCAGACACAGCTCTTCCCTCTTACCGCAAGTTTGTCACCAAGAGCCACCGCAAGAGTATTTTTGTGCTGCCACATGACGACTTGAAGGTGCTGGCGAGGCGAGGCGGGTTCCGCGAGGTGCATGTGTTTAGCTACAGTGCCAAGCCAGCCTTGGATATCTGGCCATACCCTTCACCCCGGCCCACGTTCGGAATCACCTGGCGGTAAGCTTGCTCGCTTGCATTTCTCCTGTCATTATTGAAAGTATTCCATCTGCTTTATTATGGTCCTAACTGTAACAAGTGTCCCCCTTGTGCTGAAGTTGTGAAATTCATCCTCTACATTTGACCAGTCTCAGCTATTTCGGTGATCAGTGGGACTTGGGGAGGGAGTCGGGTTTTAAGGCCAGCCTCTTGTACAAGAACAATGGCTGTAGTGTTTGTTAAAGCTGACACACTTCACTTTGTGTGGAGGGGGAAAACACCAGATTAAATCACTACAAATGGAGGTGACATGCAAACAGAAAGAAAAAGGACAAAGATTTAGACTGAGAATCTTTTACTGTGAAAGAATGGGTGTAACACAAAGTTACTGTTAGACACCCAGAACTTTAAACCAAATACAGAAGGGAAATTCCATTAAAGATAGCCCAAATTTAATTTGATTCATTGTCAAACAGAACATTTAATTTTTAAGTATTTTACAGACAGATATGATTTGTATCTACTAACTCCCAAAAAATCTTTGTTAAAAACGTGGCAATGGCGGCCCAATAAATTTACTTTTAATAAAAATTAAGGGATGACTAGAATTCACTCATACCATTATTTTTTGTAAGGTCACTTCAGGGTTATATATAACGTGTGTTTGTGTGTGTGTGTGTGTGTGTGTGTGTGTGTGTGTATATGTATGTATGTATGTATGTATGTATATATATATATATAAATATGTGTGTGTATATATGTGTATGTATATATGTATGTATATACATACATATGTGTATATATGTATAAATTTTTTTTTTTTTCAAATCAAAAACAATCTAAACCATTTATATTATGTAGCAGAGCACCCAAACAGAGAAAGTGTATTGAGAAAAAGATGTATTTGACATCACCTGCATTTCACCTGTTTTTGTTGGAATATGTATTTTCCATTCATTTACTCAAAACAATTAGTTAGAAATGTTGACCACTAATGATTTAACACTTAAAAGGATATTTGTGATATTTACAAAAAAAGGACTGAAGGCATAAAGATGATACTATATCTCTTCATCATTTACCTTTAGACGCTCCCCAGGTTTTTTCAGTTGATTTGTCATTCACAGTGTCTTCGTCCTTACTGTTTGACATCGCTTAGTGGCTATGGCCCTGAGTGATGTTGTGGCTCTGAGCCAGGTGTCACAAAGGGACCTCTGGTTATTTAGACCGGAACTCAGGGTTCCAAAGCAGACATGAATCATCCAGCGGTCGCACAAGTGTCAGAATGTTCACTTTTTGCAATGACCCAACCCTTAACCGAGAGATATTTTCCTGGCTGCGGTTACACATGGGAAAAGGGAATATCTTCCAGACCCCATACAACACACACAGCCTTGTGATGTTTTTGTAGTTTTTGATCATGTTTTTGTAGATGTTCGAGATATTTTAAATGACCATATCCTAAGTGCCAAGTTAATTTCTGGCAGCCCTGGCCATAATGATGCACGGAAGGAATATTTCTTCTAAGACAAGACTTTAGGTAGTTATTCATTGATGGATGACATCCCGTCATCTAATTCTACACTGAGAACAGTCTGTTACATCCAAAATTATTTTGTTAAATTAAAAAGGACTAAATGAAATATGCACAAGCTTCCACTTTGAACTTTGAGTTAAAACTCTTGTTTTATGTGCTTTTGTAATCTGAGATAATATCTTTTCCTTAACCGAATGAACGTTTAAAACTATTTATTAAAAATGGCTGCCAGTTGTTGTTGTTCTTTCATGGAAATTGTTATAAGAGGACTTCAACATCACCAAAAATCAGTCTTTTTCTCGATTCACTTGCGGGAAGTTGTACTGCTCTAATGAAGTGCTTGACTGGGCCAGTGGGGAACGCCAGCAACCCAACGACCCACAGCTGGAGAACAACTCTTTTCCATTTTCAGCAACATGTACACAACAGACATTCCCCTTTTCCAGGATTGTATTTCAATATTAGCATATATTTGTTATGTTCTACTGTTGTATAGATGCAAAATTATAAACAACACACAGTTCTTGGACAGTTGTTTACATGGGCATACGTACGTGACTAATACTTGAACTTCTGTGTTATGATACAGATATCGCCTGCAGACTGTGAAGTCGCTGGCAGGTGTGAGTCTGATGCTGAGGCTCTTATGGGCCTGTCTGAGATGGGACGACATGGCCGTCAAACCTTCTGCTGCCGTCGGCACCACACGGACAGGTAGCCCCCAGCTCCACCCCTACCTTCCCTACCCTCCTAAACCAACAGACAAAGATATCATTAATTCTGGGAGGAAGCACAAGCACAAGCACAAGTCTAATAGTGAAATAGCTGTTGTATGAAATTACCAGCAGCATTTGGGGGTGGAATTAATTGTGATATATAAGATATAAGAAATTTGCTGCTTTTTTTAACTGATATCCCCAGTTAATTAATTTATTCTTGTTCCATCAACAACTGATGAAGCTGCTGTTTACCCCAAAATTGTTGAACTCAATCCTGATGATCAAAAAAACCCTGGGGATTTCATCTTTTCACTAATCTTGTTGTATTTCTGTATTTACTTGGGCTCTCCTCCTTACCCCTATGTTGGCTCAAACAAAAATGCCAAAACATCTGTCTGAAAAAGAAAGCCTCCAGTCTCATTTGGGTGTCACTGTTTTTATGTTGGAGTGCATTTCCTCCATCTTCTCGGGCTTTCCTCCTCATCACCATACCAACCCAGCCCTATCCCCACTCATTGCTACAGAGACATCTGATACTGAAATCACCACCACAGAGATCATCAAGCGCCGTGACGTGGGACCCTACGGCATTCGCTCAGAGTACTGCATCCGTAAAATCATCTGCCCCCTTGGAGTGCCTGAGACTCCAAAAGGTAGGATGCTTTTTTATTCCTGACAATGAATAAAGAGTTTAAGAGCCCCAGACAAAAAAAATTTACTTAAACAAAATCATAATAAGGGCTGAGGAAAAAGTATGAATTCAGTCAGATGTTGCTATGTCTTACTGTCAATTGTATTGCTCCATTTTACTCTGCAGTGTCTAAAAAATTAAAGATGGTAATATTAATCTATTGTTGACAACAGAAATATTTACCTGTACACATTTTTTGCTCTAGCTCCCTCAACCAAATACAGGATGCAAACATCAAAAAAAAGTATTCCTGTTTTTTTGGGGTTTTTTTGTATTTACTCATCTGTCCACAATCCCAGAAACCCACACCCCACAGAGGAAGGGGTTGCGCTCCAGTGCCTTGCGCCCCAAGAAGCCTGAGCCTGCCAAGCAGACAGGCCCAGTAGTGATTGAGACATGGGTGGCTGAGGAGGAGCTGGACCTCTGGGAGATCAGAGCCTTCTCAGAAAGGTCAGAGGGCCAAGGGCCATGGTCGAAGCATGTGTTTCCTACACCTGCCTTGTAGCATGAGTCATGTAATCTGTCAGAACAATTTATAAACATGTTAAACTGCATAGTTATATGTTGTTGGGTGAAGCTTTTACTGAATGAGTACGAATATTTTTCTCGTTTGAAATTGATTTGTGCTGTTAAACTTGTTAGGCGAACTGACTGCTTTCAGCCTGATGCTCAAAATGTTTTATTGAGTTGATAACATTAACCATACCCTGATTATCGTTGCCTCTAATTTGTAACATGTACGAAAAGATTTTAGGCTACTTTTTAAATATTTCTTTATGTCTAATTTTTTCTTGTACAGGGTTGAGAAGGAGAAAGCTCAGGCGGCAGATCAGGCTAAGGTAAGTGTGGTTTGGTTCAGTATTCTTTCCACTAAAAGTTCAATTTCTTCAAAGGCACCATTGTTCATTTTAACAAAGATTGTATTAGCACAGTAAGTCTTTTGTCTCACTTCTGTGGGAGCAAAAATCCCAGGTGTAGCACCAGACAATGTTGTAATACTGAGATTTACAGACACTTAACATTTTCGACTCATCACTGCCAGGACATCAGACAATCCATTAATTTCTGCTCATTTGGCCAGGCGGCACACCTCCAAACATCTCAGTCCATGCTAATCTATATCACAGGAATATCTGATTACTACACTGTCGATTTTCATGTTTTGGCTTTGATTTACTGGTTAATATATTAATGTACTGACCATCTTGTTCGCCATTTCAGAAACGTTTGGAGCAGAAACCAGGGTCAGTCACAGCTACACCAACAGGGACGCCCGCAACATCTGCCGCCACACCCAAAGTCATTGTCGGTTCATTGTCAGGCCAGGGCACGCCCAACACCAAGGTGGTACTATCCACCAAGATGGGCACCCCTGTCACATTCCAGCAGAACAAGAACTTCCAGCAGTCGTTCGCCACCTGGGTCAAGCAGGGTCAAAGCACACAAGGTATGTTACAGAGGAGTGTAACTACTGGAATTCATGGAGAGGGAAATCTTTTCTATTTCACATGATTTCCTGTTTCATGTGTATGATTGTGTTTTAAGTCTGTTAGTCCCGTTTGGTGATCGCCATCACCAGCCTTCCCTTCGTGGTCATCGTAGTTTATTAGAATTTGTGATATTCACGGATTGACAATAGTAACGGTATTTGTTGTAAATTTTTGTTTGTTTGTTTGCTTTTTTAGGAGCAGGCACGGAGACCACTGTGGCCACATCTGGTGGGCACACCTTCCAGATTACGGGAACCTCGGTGGGTGGAAAAGTAGTGACCACCAAGCTGCCGCTGCCCGCCAACAGCAAGATCGTCACAGTCAACGTGCCAACTTCACAAGGAGGTAGAGCAGATTTTAAGAGGTCACACCTTTGAAGCAAACAGAGAGTACAAGTTACAGTTATTCAGTGTGGACATTTCTTTCCATCCACCACCATTTCAGGATGCGTTTGTGTTTTCGTTCATTCACCTCGGACCCACAGCTGAGACTTTTCAAATGTGTCAAAGGAGCCAAAATTGAATCTGGCTTGTTAATTGCATGGCATTGTGTAAGTATTTAGCATGCCAACCATGCACATGGCACTCTAGAAGGACTGAGTCTGTCCTTAGTCTTCTTAAATGTTGTTGGTGTCGGCCACCACAGGCCCAAATATTTTTGAAATCTAAACAATTAGACAGTGTTCTGTCCTTGATTGCCACTGTCAGTGAGCCAAGTACACAAATAGACAATCATTTTCAAAGCCGCACTTCTAAGAAAAACTATGGGACTAATGTTTTCAGCTGCTAGCTTCTATTAAACACACCACTAAAAACACTATCTGAATTAATCATACACTAAGTAACAGTTAGTTTTACCATGGTTCTAATGCATTGGTGTTTTCCTTTACATGCTTGAGGTTGCACTTACTTTTGAAGCACTTCATTCAGCCTATTTCCAAAAACCCAGTCATAGCCCACATCCATAACATAATTAGTTAAGTGTTTCACCATAGCCTTTTTCTTCCTGTTTTAGTTTGTTTTTAAGGGATGTTATAGGGATACACTGAATGTAAACTGAATAATAGAATAAATGAAGTAACATTTACTGTAGATTACACATTATCTTCAAATACTCTTTAGTTTTCGAAGATAATGTGTGGTTTTCATTAGTGGTTATTAACCATAGGTTTATGACTTATAATGTATTTCTCTACTGGAAAAAAAAAACATAAAATGCTATAGTACTGTGCTTTTGCTTTAAGTGAGAATTTTGTTCCATCTGGCTCCAGATGCAACAGACGTAAAAGGTGGTACCATGTGAGAAGCACAGCAAGGGACTGCTCCCTTGCTGTGTTTTGCGCTACTGGGTCAGCGTGCTCTGCACCAACTCCATTGCGGTGCCTATTGTGTGCCAGTCTCATGAGTAAGCAGCTCAGTTGGGCATGGCACATCATGTCTTGTTGTGTCTTGTCGGCATGGTAATCTAATAGAAAAGCTGTCATTTTGGTTGGATGGTTTTTGGGATGGTAGAGTTGTGTAGTCTGAGGTTCTAAATCCAGACTACATATTCAGAATTGGGCTATCTTAAATTAGGTGTTTGTTTTTTGGGTTTTTTGAAATGTCATTTTGAAACCGCAGATGAGGCAGTGGTTTGTACTGAGCACCACCTGGCCTGTCAGTGGTCCCGGATGTGTGTGTGTGTGTGTGTGTGTGTGTGTGTGTGTGTGTGTGTGTGTGTGTGTGTGTGTGTGTGTGTGTGTATATATATATATATAAATATAGTTATCACAGGATGGATACTGCTCATCACTCGGTAGAGGTGGTCTGTTATTTTGACATGCTCCCATAGGTCAGATTCAGTATTCACAAAATCAGTTAATTGACCAAATCATTGTACATTTGATGAATTTTTAAATTCAAATGTGCCATTCCAATTTTGACACAAAAACATGGAAAACAAATGATTAATCTGACAATCTAAGGACTTTCTAAACTGTATCCACCTTTTTCTTTAATAATATACATTCAATTTGTCTAATAATATAGATTCAGTTTGTAGAAGTTTTACATTTTTTACAAGCCTTAACAATAACTCTCAGTTTTCCTGCTTTATCCTCTCTACCAAGAGAACTAACAAAAAAAGGGAGAGAGGCAACTGAATCCTGAAAGATCCTAATTTTCAAACAGAAACATGTGTGCCATCAAAAAGAGCACCTCAATATACAGTACAAGTATTGTTTAATACATACGTGCAATCACCAGATAAAGAGAATGATATTTTCCAAGGATATGAAGAAAGTGACTTTTCTTACCTTTGAAGGTTCCTTGCAGGAGGAACTAGGTTCAGGTGGAGTGTAGCCATTTAATGGACATGTGTATTTATCCAGCATGACTGTTGGGCGCCCTGTTTGTTTTGGAAGGGCTTAAGGAAGTTAGGGAGGAAAACAAGTTTACCCTGAGGTCTGCTTCCCAGACAGGTAGCCCTCTATAGTGGGATTCCATTTTTCTTTTTTTCCCCTCCGTTTTTTTTTTTTTTTTCTTTAATAAAAGTATACCTCTCTACTCACCTCTCACTCACTCAGTCCCAACTCGCCGACCTCTCCAAACAGCGAGTCCATAGAAACAAGTGTTTGATGTGTGTGAGCAGAGCAGCTACTCCCCAGGTCTTAATGTCCCTGTTTGAAGAGGGAAACCCTTGATGTATAGGTTTACCTGCTTGGTTTGCGGTTGAAAATCTGCAGCAACAACACAGGAGAGGGGAAAAAAGCAAAACTCACTCGGTTTCCATTCCTGCCATCAGCTTCACGTGAGCTCATGAAGGCACAGAGCCTGGTGTACAAATATGAAATGCTCCCCTTGTCAGATTAAAGTTTGAAAGTAGGATCTGAATTCATGAATTATTTATGAGGGGGTTCAGATATGTTGGGGGAAACCCAACTAAGCTTTCAGTGGGCCTTTGAAGATTTTGTTGACCTGCTCAACTAATATTTACCATTGCTGTGATCAAAAAGCTGACCATCGAGCAAGGAGAGAAGCTCACAAATAATGCATTGAGTCTTGTCAATGTAGGACCTCTACAACTGCTCACTTGTGATATGCGAACATGTAATTGTAATAGAGATGTTTGACCATTTTAAAATTTATCGGTGGATGTGTTTGATGTAATAAAAGGCAGGTATTTGACAATTAGATAGCACTGATCCCTAAAAATGTAAATTGACAAGGGGTTTTATAGGGATATATTACAGAATTGTATCTTTAAATGACACATCCTAACCCTGTCCATTTCTTTAAACTTCAAACTTATAAAAACTGCCCTTTTCTTGTAGAATTTTGCTCTTTCATTTTGTGTCATCACTCAAAATATTTGTCCTTTTCTTATCTTCCCTCGGGTTATGATTTCATCTTACATCACTCCACCCCTCTCATCTTTCCTCTTTCTGCTCATTTCTTCTAGTTTGTTCACTCTGGTGTCTTTCTGTTCCTCTTCTCTTTCCAGGTGTGGTTCAGCAGAAAGTGCTGGGTATCATCCCATCCAGCACAGCCGGTGGTGCCCAGACTTACACCACATTCCAACCCCGCACTACTACACTCAACATCAGGCCCAATACCCCAGGCTCCCAGCAACAGGTACGTCTGCCTGCTTTATGCTCTAAAGTATCCACACAGGAGTTTTTGTGTAATCTATTTAGCCATCCTTACATACTCACAAGAGAAATCTTCACATATCTACTTTCCTTCTTTACCATCTTTTTCTTGCTGTTCTGTTGTGTTCTTATTGTATTTGCTGTTTGCACATTTTAGATTTTTACAGGTGATGACATACCTACTTTCTTTTTAATACAGAATATAATAATGTATATAATTCCATATTGAAACACTTTTTTGTTTTTTTGTCAGAATCTAACAGTTTAGGGAAGAACATGCTGACTTTGAAATAATTACTTTACCAGTAACATCTTAATTTAAATAATTTTTAGGTTCTTGCAGCTGGTGGTCAGATCCGTCCAGGAATGACAGTGATCCGAACCCCGATCCAGCAGACGGGACCCATGGGGAAGACGATACTTCGAACACCCCTCGTGGTCCAGCAAGGTAATGTGCTTCTCATGAGAGTTTGAGTATGGTTTCATTTGAGCAACGTGCAACCTGCCCTCAAAGAATAACAGAACACTGAGCAGCAAATTTAATAACAAATTAAATTCATACTGTTTAATACCCTCTCTGTAAGTCAGTGTGTCCATGTATGAGTGTTGCTCAGCCTCTCTCTAAAGTCTTGAGCCACTATGGCTTCATGTATATTGTCTGTGTGTGTCAAATTTGCCACACCTCTCTCTTCCAGGTCAGGGCGGCCAGCAAGTAGTGACGCAGATCATTCGGGGTCAGGCAGTTTCCACGGCAATATCTGGTGCCAGCCCTGTTGCCACAGTCACTGGCCAGGGGGCGGCCAGCCCCACCACAGCAGGACAGGCAGCAGGCCAGACACCACCCGGCACCCCACGGGTACAAGGGCAAGGCCAGGTTAAACTCACCCTGGCACAGCTCACACAGCTCACACAGGTTAGTGAGGGAGATCGGGATAACTCTGGGATGTCACCTTATGTGCAGGGTCAGAAATTAACACCTCCCAAATAGCAATGAAACTTGTCTTTGATAAAGAATACATGGGCCTTTTGAGTCAAATTACACGAGTGTATCAGTTATATAAAATCCTTCAGAAAGACTTGTTATTGAAAAGATGAATATATTACATGGTCTGTACATGTTATTTCTCTTTAGAAATTTTTCTTTAATTACACAAGAGGAGAAGCACATTCAGATGGGACAATATTCACATTCAATCACTGATCGTGTATGAATATGAACAAATAAATATTTTATTTTTTTATTGTTATGTTCAAAATGTGTGACCTTAAATTATTATTGTCAAAACTAATCTACTACATGATAGTAAAGCCAACAGATGGGAAATAGGTTCAAAGAATTTAAACAATTAATAGATGCAAAAAAATGAAAAGACAGTAAGTTAAGTTGGTGAGAGAGCTAAAAAAAATCCACTATTGAAAAAATTAGATTACTCAAAAAATAAATATGCACATGATTGTACTATGCAATATCTAACCTCAGCCAACTATTCTTTAACAGAACTACTCTGATTTAGCCACCTACTAACATGGTTCTCCTCTCCACTCTGCCTGCTGTAGAAGCAGCAAGCTGGGTCAGGTGTGGATCGACAGGCTGGTGTCGGCAGTACCCAACAGGCCCTAACGGTGATGGTTCAGGGCCAGGGACAGACCACCGGCCAGCTGCAGGTCATACCTCATGGGGTCACCGTCATCCCAGGACCCGGGCAGCAACTCATGCAGGCTGCATTGCCCAACGGCCAAGTGCAACGCTTCCTCTTCACCCCCTTGGCGTCAACTGCCACACCCACATCAAGCACAGGTATAAAAAAAATGTTAACACATGTTAACACAAATCATTTCTCATCCAGCTGTCCACAATTGAAAAAAAATGAAAAAAATTAAATTAGAAAATTATGTTTCTACTGGATCAGTTGAAGTTAACTGACACAATATAAGAATAGTCAGTCAAAAAACAGGAACAAAATGTTGTGAAATTGAATGCCTTGGTTTGGCAATTAAAGAATCATAAAAACTCTAGAGGTGACATTCTTAATATTACATTTTCTTGCTCATCTCTCAACCCCTCACTCCTCTCTTCTCTCTCTCTCTCTCTCTCTCCCTCTCTCCCTCTCTCCCTCTCTCCCTCTCTCCCTCTCTCCTTCTCCCTCCCCAGCCACCACAGTTCCCAGTCAGCCCAATTCCACCTCCACCAAAACCCCAGCCCAGCCTGCCCAGCAGGCAGCAGCCCCCGTCCAGGCAGGGGCACCACCCCTGGCCACCACCAGCAGCCCTACTTCAGCCACCCCACAGGGCCAGCTGCCCCCCCAGACGCAAGCCCACATGCCCATCCAGTCCCCTACCTCGCTGCAGGTTAAAACACAGGGGGGAACTGCCCAGCTGCAGCTGCAGCAGACGCCTCAGCTCATCAGCATGTCTGGACTGCAGCAGCAGGTACAAGTATGATCAATAAAGAGATGTAGTGGATGGTAATGGAAAGCATAACCTTAGTCCACTCCCCCAAACACCCGTAGTTCAAATGACCTTGACCAGATTAGCCACTGAGGCTCAGATGAAGCTCCACGGTGCCAAGCATTAGTAGACTGTACTGTATTGAGCAATGCACCCAGCTCTGCGGTATGGCAGAGAAAGTGTTCTCAAACTGTTACACCCAGCTGTTAATTTAATCTATGCAGCCAATCATAAATGTCTGATCCAAACAGCTGACACCATTAGCCAACCATCTAAATGAATGTTTTATATAAAACTGGGGCTCAGGTGATAGAGCGGTTGCCCACCAACCGGAAGGGTGGTGGTTAAATCCCGACTCCTACAGTCCGCATGTCGAAATGTCCTTGGGCAAGATTCTGAACCCCAAAATGGTCCCCAGTGTGTATCATCAGAGTGTGAATGTTTGCAAGTATGTAGATGCACTTAAATGTGTAGAAAAAGCGCTGTTTGAATGTGAGTATGAATGGGTGAATGTGACAGTAGTGTAAAAGCAATTTTAGTGGTAGCGCTATATAAGTACAGTCCATTTACTATTTATAAATGTACAAGCAGAACCATGAATTTCTTTTCAGCTTTGTTAAATTTGTGTATCGTCTGTGTGTTGTGTGTAGGTTCTGGCCCAGCTGCAGGCCCAGCAGGGTGGAGGCTCTCTGCCACAGCACATCAAACTGCAGCTTCCTATCCAGATACAACAGACGGGGACCACCTCAGCTCAGGGAGGACAGGTAGTTACTTTTATAAAAATTTGTTAAAGGGTGCGGACCACAGTAAAAGTAGAGAAAAACAAATGAAAAAAATTAAGTTTTCTTGATAACTTTGTTTGAAAGATCTGTTTGCCAAAAAAAATTGAAACCTGCCCCTTCTGCTGCTTCTCTACATCTGTAATGGTGTAACTGCAGTAATTGATAAAACCAGAATCTGTTCTTTTTAATTTTGTAAATTAAAATTATATGGATCCGTTTTTATTAAAGACATAAATTGTGTATCACTTTATGCTGTATGCGCAGATTGGAAACGTGGTGACCATCCAAGCAGCTTCTGTCCAGGAGCAGCTGCAGAGGATCCAGCAGCTAAGAGAACAGCAGCAGCAGAAGAAGAGACAAGCTGCGGAGGCCAAGAGAGAGCAAGCTCTCAACGCAGCCAGCCAGAGCGACATCATTCAGAAGCAGGTGTGTATGTGTGTGTGCATGTGCTCAGGAAGCCAGGTCATCCATCTCAGTCCAAAGTTCTCTGTCTTCCTGCCATCAGTACATAAACAGTCACCATCATCCAACCTCCAACCCTCCACTAAGACTTGGCTTATTTTTACAGCTCTGCCCCGTCTCTGTTTGTTGGGCTTACTCTGTGTGTGTGTGTGTCTGTGTGTCTGTGTGTTCAGTATACTATTGATTCTACTGTATATCTGTGCATGTATGTTCCAGGTTTTCTTTTTGCCAGTAGATAAACATACTTTGATTCTTTGTCCTGGTAATATTTAAGAAACTTTCATTTTTTTAAACTAGACATTAAACATCACTAAATCCTGGAGTTTTGCAACTCTGATTGAAATATGATATATCAATGGGGTCTTTATTCATCTGTACAAACATTTCCCCTGAAAATGTAAATATCTCTTCTGTTGTTAAACATGAGATTTGTTCTGACATCTCCGTGCATCATATGTTTCAGGTGGTGATGAAACAAAACGCTGTGATCGAGCACCTGAAGCAGAAGAAAACCATGACACCTGCAGAGAGAGAAGAGAATCAGAGGTGTGTGTGTGTGTGTGTGTGTGTGTGTGTGTGTGTGTGTGTGTGTGTGTGTATGTGTACGTGTATGTGTGTGTGTAAGTGTAAGTGTAAATATTTAGGCATGATATCTTACTTGTGTTCACAGGTGTGAGTTTGGAAGGCAACAGGTTTGTACTGAGGTGTTTCAGGCCATAGGACTGTTTATACTTAAACGCTGTGGCACTGTGGCAACACGTTTTTGCAGTGGAAACAATAACAGCATAGAAAGGTGTTTCGAGTCATTATCTGTGGGTCAGGCCGGCCTCATGTTCAGACCATATGAAGCTGTAACCTCACCACTTAGCCTGTCTATATGCTATTCTCTCCTCTCTCCATTTGACTGATTAAACGCCACACTGGGAAGAACTTCACAGCGTGGAGACTTTTGGGTGTGTAACCATCGACAGCTGTATGTCCTCACTATGACCCTGCAGGCATGAGCACAAAGACAAATCCATTTATAAGTGGGAGGAGTTGCACAAAAAAAAATCACATGAAGCCCTAACAGCAAATTCACTTATTTGCAGGGATAGAGTAAGTTAACTTGAATATAAACTATCATTCAGACTGTAATTTTTTCCTTTGTAGCTTCCCTCTTAGTGCATTCTGTCTACAATTGGCAGAAAATTAAGTAGACTCAATCTTATTACTAACATTACATGTGTTGATTCTTAGACACTGATTTTCTGCTTTAACCTTGTACCACTCCAGTGCCCACAATCTTTGTTCATATAATGGTTTTGTTATATCAAGAGCCAGGAGTTCTTTCCAGTGGTTCTGGTACTGTAGTTCCCAAGAGACTATCCAAAGACCCAGAGTGACGTCTTATAGCGGAGATGTTTGTTAGCTCCATTTTACCATAACAAGGTTTCTGTTTTATTCACTAAGAAGAGTTAGGACAGCTACTACTTCTATAAACACGCAAATAAAATCTGTGAAATCAAAACCAGTAGTGGAATGTTTAGAAAAGGCCTGCTCCCTCCTTCCTTCCTTTTTCATATGCTGTAGATAGATTATACTCTGACCTACAGTTGACTCTGACAACCCCATGTTTATGTCCACAGACGGTGTGTCAACACTGTGCCCATTCACACAGACCTGAAATACCATACCCAGACTACCGTGACATCACTACAGCCACTCTGTCTGTTGTCTGTCTCTCTGCGTACTTTTTATCCTTTTTTCCATTTCTTCATGTCATCCTTTTCTCTTGCTTTTCCTTCAAAACACAATTCTGTCTGTAATAACCTGGAGCTCTGACGTCAGCTGTGTTTGCGTGTCCTGTTTCATTAGTCTCCTTCGCTTTCATGCTGCATTTGCAGAGTGTACTTCAGCACAGGCTGTAGGAAACCTGGCCCATCTTTGACCTCAGCAGCCATGGATGTGTTTGTGTGTCATTCACATAAACATGTGCTGAACAAGGCATTCTGAACAATTTTCAATCTTAGTTGTGAATGTTAGCGCACACAAGTGAACATACTGTAGACATAGACCCATAAGACCCATAGACCCATAGCAGTAGAGATGGTTTTTATCTGTATCTCCCTGATTTATTGTTTTTTTTTTTTTTTTGTGTGTGTGTACTTCCTTTTGATTTCCATGAGATTATACCATCACACAGTATAGGAATTTACACACAACCCCTAGTCCCATTATGCATTTTAATTTCCTTGAATTTGTGTGTGTGACCTTTCTTCCTCCCTCTCCCATGTTTACAAGAGCAGTGCAACTTCCCAGTCATCCTCTATCTGTCCATCTCTCACCATGCTTCTCTTCCAACTCTTGGCTCTACTCCCCGCTACTTAAGAGTCTCGTGCAAATAAATACTGGATGACCAAATACCCCTCTAACATTTGTAAGACACGTGGCCCAATAACATTACTAGAGGGATGGTAATGATGACAAAATTGTTTCTACTTTTCATCATTTTCAGGAAGTAGCAATGGTAGGTTCAGGATTTCAAAAGACTGTGTGGTTTTGATTGTGTAAATTCAAAGTCCTACAAAAATGTTCACACTGATTTTTTTTTTTATTATTATTTTTTTTTTTTTTTTTAGATTGAAACAATCTATCCCGAAGCAATTTCAAGCAATGCTAGTAGAAATTGTTGGGGGGAAGCAAGCCATTTGTTTGTCCAAGTTTTTTTGTTTTTTTTCCACATTTTAGCTCTTATTTGATAGCTCACAGTGGAGAATGGAAAGATTTAGAGGCAGACAGGGATGAGATAAAAGAAAAGTCCAGAACCAGAGTCAAACCCCGGACTTTGTAGTTTCATAGCTTACACAAGTGAACCACCAGAATGCCTCAAGGACCTGTGCTGAAAGAAATGCTCTTATTGTTCATTGACACGCATTGCCATTTCTTACATGTGGAAAGTTAGATATTCACGTTTTTAAGTAGCCAATAGTCATGTAGGTTGTACTTTCTGAAACATTGAAGCATTGTTTGTATTAATATTCTGCTCCTTCCCACTGGTGTTTCAGAGGGATAACTTTCCTCCTCTGTGACCTTGTCTGTTTCGGCTTTCTGATTTAAAGATCCAGATATGTGATAATCCTTTCCCTCCCTGCTCTTTTATCCTTCTCTTCTCTCAGCAGGAGTATTCTTTGTCTTTTATTCCTTTAAATTACCCTTGATAGGCCACAGCCCTATTTCACATGGGTCCTCATTGGATTCAGTGGGGCTGTGTTTATATGGTTGACTAAGGTTGTTTTTTTTTTCTAATGCATTCAATGGGCTTTTCAACTTCAATATCTAGTATTTTACTCTTCTATACAATATGTATTTATGATCCACAGTAACTTTTAAAAGGTCAGCAGGATGAAAATCTGTAAGTAAGTCCTTCCTAATTTTCTGTCCCCCTTTTTGTGTCATGCCAGGATGATTGTTTGCAACCAGGTGATGAAGTACATCCTGGACCGGATAGACAAGGATGAGAGGCAGGCGGCCAAGAGGAGGAAGAAGGAGGAGGTTGTGGAGGCAAAAAGGAGGTTGGCCAATGCCAGCAAGCTCTCCTCGCTCCTTTACCGGCACAAAGAGAGCCTCAAGATGGAGATCCTGAAGAAGCGAGCACTTCTCGACAAGGAGCTACAGCTAGAGGCCCAGGTATATTATCCAAATTAAACATTTTAAAAACAACGAGTAGGGTTCCCACAAACCTGGATACTTGTAGACAAGCCTCCCAGTCTCAGAGAACATGTGGAAATTTAGTGAAATATTACAATGTGCTGAAAAACATTGTGTCTTCCTGGAAAATCATCTCGACAGTCTTGCCTTTTCCTTTTAATGAGAGCGAACTGTCATATGTTTGCAGCAGGTGGCAACTTATGTTCGGGGACAAGATGAATTTAGAGAGGCAAGGCTGAGAGTATGTGGGCTGCTCTTGGTCCTGCTTTGAAAGACTCTGCATGCCCCATAGAGTTGTTGTTTTTTTTAAATATACCTTGAATCGTGTCAAGTTGGTGGAGATGCTGTCTACATCTAAAATTATAAAAAAAAAAAAAAAAAAAGTTGGATAAGATCACTTTAAATATGAAGGGAGAACCATACCATGGAGAGAGCTTTACTTTTAAACACAACATATCAGGATTATGACATTTAAAAATATCCTGGAAACATCCTGGAAGATTATTTCTCGTAAAGAGTGGGAACCCTGAAGGAGGTACAATAAAAAAAACTGATTTTTACATATTCTGCAGGAAGGTTAACAAATGAATATAAATATATAGTATGACGAATGGCATCGTTAACTATTTTATCCCTTTTAAAGCTTTATTGAATAGAAATGACAGAATCTGACTTCAGCTTGTAAAGGTGCCCTGTAATTGTTTTGACTCCCTCTGTCCTGACATTAAACTCCTCAGGAGGAGCTAAAGCGGGATCTGTTGCGGATGCGGAGGGAGAAGGAGAGAGCTCAGGCTGCAGCCCAACAGGCAGCTCAGGCCGCAGCAGCTGCCACCCACAACCAGCAGCAACACACTCTGGCCCACGCACACGGCATCGCCTCTCAGCACCATCTCACCACACCAGTCGCATCCACGCACAAGAGGAAACGGGAGGAGGAAAAGGAGACTACAATGTCAGCTAAGTCCAAGAAGAAGAAGATGATCTCGACGACAAGTACCAAGGAGAGCAAGAAGGACACCAAGCTCTACTGCATCTGCAAGACACCTTATGACGAGACCAAGTATGATATTGTTCATGTCAAGTACTCACTTAAATATTTTATTCCCCCAGAGTGGGATATATTTAAAGACAGTTTCAAACAAAGAAATATCTCAAAGAGGGATTCCTTTAACACAACTCGACTTTTCAAGGAACCCTGGTTACTGTTTGCAGGATTTTACCTTTAGACTTCCAAAAAGTCTCAGCTCCTGAGGTTGTACTTTCCATTAGTCCAGGAACTACTAAGTTGCAGTCTAGCACAAGATTTAAGACTGCAGCAACATGTGCAGAGCATTCATTATAACTATAAGCAAGCACTCGTTGTAGAACTAATATTAAGACAGGGGACAGAATTTGGTTTAAAGTTATTGATGTGTGAACGTCAGTAATGTTGCTGACTTCCTGACTAGTCTAAAAGAAAACCAGGGAAACTGTAACTTAACCTTATTATTAATGTAATCAGACACTGAAGCAAAGGAAAGCAACCAAGACACTGAAGCAAAGGAAAGCAACCAAACCAATGGCCTTTCTGCCATTTCCAATATGCCCTTTTGTCTAACATCAGTTCACGCATCACACAAGCTCAGCTCAAACAAAGGCATCTCTTTTAATGCATTACATAATTTGCTTAAATTACAACAATCTACACAGTTCTACAGATATAGTGGAAAGATAAATAAAACTGCTTTAAAGGTACATTTGGTTCCTGTCAGTAGCTGCATCACACCCTCATGTAGTAAGGTAATCCTTTGCACTGCATCATAGTAATCTAATTATAAAAAACACAACACCGTTTTGTGCATTTTTTAACACCACTATAAAGTACATTTGTTGACTCACTGCAAACCATTCAGTATGTAGTGTAAGACATTAGTGACAACACCCTTGTATCCTTGTTCTCCCTAAAGGTTCTACATTGGCTGCGACCTTTGTACCAACTGGTATCATGGCGAATGTGTAGGCATCACAGAGAAGGAGGCCAAGAAAATGGACGACTACATCTGTGTGGAGTGTAAACGGGGCCAGCAGGGCAGCACGGAGGAGTTGTACTGCATCTGTCAGACACCATACGATGAGTCCCAGTAAGCGGTCGCAGCTGTGTGTGGGTTGTAGGATACAAGAAAACACATGGAAATTACATGAAGTTATTTGAAAAATTTTATTAATATGAGTGTGTGAAAAAACAGTATCAAGAATTCATGAGACAAAGAAATGAATGCACAATGTGAAAATATATCCGAAAACTTTTTTACTTTTTGAATACTTTCAATCAATAAGCAATATTGGGAAGAATGTACATGATTCTAACCTCAGTCAAACAAGACTTGGAAAGATGTAAGTAGCATTTAAAATTTGAGCACAATCTGTTCTGTACAATCAGTTATCCTGTAAATAAATCAACAGAGGACTGTATGATTAAACTTGAAAACCACTCTGTCATATAAACTGATCTTTAGTATACTTCTACAGCAGCACCTTGCCAGGTCCTCCATTAGCTAACCAACTTTGATGCTTAAAGAAATTGAAGAATTTGACATCTGCCCTTAGAATTAATTAGTACAATTATTAGAATAGCAAATTTTAATGGGTTAAATTTCACTGGAAAAGCCCTAAATCCCAGGTAAAAGTCAATACTTCCTTTCTTTCCAGGTTCTACATCGGATGTGATCGTTGTCAAAACTGGTACCATGGTCGCTGTGTGGGCATCTTGCAGAGCGAGGCCAACCACATTGATGAGTATGTGTGCCCACAGTGTCAGTCGACAGAGGATGCCATGACAGTCTTCACTCCTCTCACTGACAAGGACTACGAGGGTCTGCGGAGAATCCTGCGTTCCTTACAGGTAAACAGGGGACATACATACAGTTACTGCCCTTGCTTTCAGTGCACTGTATGGGGTGAGGCCCTGGTGAATGAAATGGTAAGGGTATGGTAGGCTTGTGATAATCCTAAATCAAAGATTCACCCGTATAGACAGAAATACGTAATATTAGCCTGAAATTATTCAAGATAATCTAATTAAATCCTGCTCCTCTGCTACTACAGTTGAGCTAGATAGTTTCTCTTGCCTGGCATTGCAAGTGTAAAACAGTGATTTTCCGGTAACAAACAAACAAAACTAAATTCAGCAAACCAAAGATCTGGATGAAACCTCCCCTTACCATATGCTGTGCACAAACAAACTCTCTCAGCGCTAGCCGAAGCAGCAGTAACACTGTAGTGGTCTTTTCATTACCAGCGAAAGAACGAACACAAACACAGCTCCTTGTCGCCCCACTACAGTGTAAGTGCAGCAAACAAAAGTCCTGTGTGTGTGTCTTATCTGATGGGTCCGGCTCCCCAGAGCGCAACTTGGACAGCTGCCTGGCCTCAGTTTTTTTTGTTGTATTTTCCCCCAATCCTCCCTTGCTTTTCTCCTACTCCGCCTCCTACTACTTTTCCTCACATTTTCTCCTTGTCTGTCCCCTGTTTCGGCCTGTGTGTACGTGTTAGAGGGAGAGTGATGGGATATAGAGCAGGAGAGAACATCTGTGTTGACCCACCTGCTTCTAGTGTCATTTTCATGTTTGTTTTCCTTCATTGGTTTCAGCTTTCTCAACTGTCTTGTCTTTCTCTTTATCTCTCTCTCTCTCTCTTGGGCCCTCCCTCCTCTCCAGGCACATAAAATGGCGTGGCCGTTCCTGGAGCCGGTGGATACAAATGATGCCCCGGACTACTACAGGGTCATCAAGGAACCAATGGGTGAGTGGTGGAAATGTGGAGAGGCCTTGTCCACCATAACGCATATAAACACAATAGTGATTGCGGTTACATGTGGTGATCCAGCCACTCTGGATCTGAGAAAACTATATGCACTTAGATGGCAACTATTTTCAACAACATACCATCAGGTTTTAAAGGTGACTGAAAAGCTTTTTTTCTACCTTGATTTCCACTATTTTTTTAATTATGGCTTCAGATCAGTGTGTGTGAATGAGATACACATTGTAAAGCGCTTCAAGTGATCAGTAGACTTGAACAGCACTATAAATGCATTCCATTTACTATTGATAATGAAAAAAAAAAATTCATTCTCCCATTGACTGGGATTGTCAGCAAGCAAAACGAGCAGAGCTGCTTTAGCCTTTGTGTCTCTTTCAGTCACATTTTGCAGTAGGAAAAAATTATTAGGCAGCAGTTTTGCTCATGGAGTAATCATTGAGCTCATCTATCTAGATGAAATACCAAATATTTAGTATCCTGCTCAAATTTAAGAATTAGCTTCTCTTTTCTCTTTTGTGTAATCGTTAATTAAATATCTTTGTATTCTGACCTGTTGGTTTAGCACCACTTTGTATTGCATTTTGTGGCTGTATTATATAGGAAAATATCTCAATGTGACTCCTGAATTAGCAGATATTTAATACTGATTTACTCAGACAGGGAATTTGAGATTCCCAACACAGTAGATAAAATTGCTTAGGTAGGACTGTTTTCATTTTATGATTGCCTCCCCAGCAGGGAGGAAGCCCTCCAACTCAGATCAAACCGGCCATGTAAATGGGGACTTTGGTCAACAGGGCCTTTTTTGAACTTCCACACAAACAAACCGTTAATGAGCTGGTCCGGGTCTGCTGGGCTCCCCTGTGGAAAGGGACCAGCCCCACACTCAGCTCCTGTTGGCCTGGTCCTGGAAACTGTAGTCTGCCCCTCTCCCTTCCACTGCAAGAAAAAGACCTTGTTGATTTTCAAAAAATAAAAAAGAGCACTTGGCTGGTGTAGCTGCAGCCGATGGTAGTTTTTGGAGGGTTTTGAGATGAAATCTGATGACAGAGAAGAAGGAGGTCTTTGATATTGACCATGAGGTTTGTAAGCCCCTGGCCAGCTGGGTGGGGGTTAAGGAGGTTAAGAGTCGGATGTGTTTGTTTAAAATGCAGCCCGTGCAGAGCGACCCACCGGCAGCAGCAGATTATATAGGCCTCTGCTGTTGCCAGTTAGCTTCCTCACTAACTCAGCCCCCCCCCCCCCCCCCCCAGTTTCTAACTCAATTCAGCCAGGTTAGTAACACTGAAAGCTCCTTTGACTGATATTCATGGGCTCTCAAAGGATCCATTAATTTTGTGTGAAACACCCCCCCCCCTGTGCCTTTAGGAATGACACTCAAATAATGACTCTCTCCTCAGGAATGACAAATCGGTCAGACCTCAGTTATTGATCTGAGGGGCTGAGTAGATCGAGGTTAAAGCTGGGAGATGTACTGGATTCTTGCTGTCAAATATAAAGTGATTAACTGTGCTCCAAGGAAACATATTTGAAAGTGTGTTACTTTGAAGCAGGCATGCTGATTTGTGGAACAAAGTTGATTAAAGAAGCCGTTTATCTGTTGGTTGTGCAACAGGGCAGCAACACTGTGTAGTTTTATTATTTAATTACTATACAAACTTTACCAAATATATTCTTCTTTCTTTTCTTTTTTTCTTTTTTTTTCTTTTTAGACCTTTCCACCATGGAGGAGAGAATACAGAAGCATGAGTACGTGAAGTTGACTGAGTTTGTGGCAGACATGACCAAAATCTTTGATAACTGCCGCTACTACAACCCCAGTGACTCGCCCTTCTACCAGTGTGCCGAGGTTCTGGAGAACTTCTTTGTCCAGAAGCTGAAAGGCTTCAAAGCCAGCAGGTAAGACAGTGGTGGTTGACGATGACTTGATGATGATGATGAGCACCAATTAGAAAACAGAGACAAAAATGGCAGCTGGTGACTTTGAGAAAAATGGGGCAGCTATGCCCCTGAGTCAGAGAGTATCCACCCTGCTGAATGAAGTGTGAAGCTGAAGACCAATTCATTAGCAGCTCGAGCTGTGCTGCTGTGTAGCTGACTCTGACCCCTGACCTCAATGGAGGTTGGTTAGACACAGGCTTTCTCCCAAGAGAGCGATAAAGATTTAACTTCTCATGGAAAAACATATGTCTCTTCCAGGCCTTTCTGTCACCTACTTCCTTTTTTCTGGGGAGGGGGGGTCTTAAAACCAGCAAGCCTCATTCTTTCTACGGAACAAGTCAGCATAAAACACTGACATGGATAAAAAAATCTCCACAAATGTTAGATATCAAGAGTGATATGTTATGTTTGTGTCATTCTGAAAGACTCATGTTTTTGTGCTATTGATGTGATAGATGCGTTTACCAACACGAGCTTTCCCTCTGCGTATAGTATGAGCTTTCAGTCACACCCTTGTTCCATCTTGGTGGGATCTTCGTTTCACACACATTCAGACTTCAGTCATCTGATTTTAACACCCACAACTACATGTTTGCTTCAGCTTTCAACACTTAACAATGGTGCATTTTCCAGACATTATTTGATGTCTAATGAAAATCCCAAAATTTCAGGCTTATTTGGTGTCAGGGTGTAAGTTAGACACGTACTTTAGATATTTACAAACTAATTTCAAGTAAGAATTCTGCCCCATTCTTTGTGGCCTTTTCAAAGTTGCCACTATTCCTGTCCATAGAAAGGGCAGCTGTTTACCACACAAGTGAACCCAATACAACAATTAATCCTTAGTAGCTCTACTATCATGTGCTTGGTTATGCCTCTAAACTTACCTCACTGCATTGCCCCCCATGCATGATGTGATTGCTTTGGGTGGATGCACACGACAAGATTTTGGTAGTATTTAGCTACTTTTTGATAGATTTTTATACATGTATATCATGGTTTAATCTTACTTTACTTTATTGATTATTGTGTTTATTTACTCGAGATGAAGCTAAACATTTCATGGCTAGTTAAGGGGAGCTATTCATATTGGATCTCAGTCTCACATCATCTCAACACACATGGAGTTTGAGCTCTGTTGTTTAATAAGTTCAGTAAATCTTGTGGTTTGTATCCACGAGCCTAAAACGGTGATGCGCTTCATCCGCATGTATTTACACCATCCATTCTCTCTCTCTTTCTTTCTCTCTCTCTTTCTCTCTCTTTTTTGCAGATTGTGATGTCAAACTCCTGGGTGCCGGGGTCACTCATAAAACAAACAAAAAATAATTTTCTATCCCTGGTGTTGCTGTTTTTACTTGTTTAAAACAGCATTAAAAACTTTGTAAGAAAGTACATATATTAGGCCACACTGTAGGTGTGATCCTTTTTTTTATTTTGGAAGCAAAGGAAAGAAAAAAAAAAACGTTTCTACTGTCTAATAATGGCAGCCATGTTGGTAACACAAAGCATTCAAGGGAAAATGTATTTTCTTACACTTGTTGCAACAGATGACCGATATTTTGTTTATGTCTCAGTTGGATATAAGAAAAATTATGAAGTTTAACTAAGTTTGTCATTCTCTTTCTTGAGATTAAATTTTGGGACAAAAAAATTGTGAAATCAGACTTAAGTTCCACACACACAGATAACTTATCTTTTAATTTGACAGGACTGTTTTTTTTTTTGTATTGGTCATAACATGCTGCAGCAGAACATTTTTACCTCATTTCTTAGCTGAGAATTTAAAAAAAAAAGGCATGCAACATTTATTTGTTTCTTTTTATTGGCTGTACCCATGTATAATATTATTTTATGTGCATATTATATCTTTTTGTGAAGGACTATTTTTATGTTCGAAAGGAAATAATAGTAGGAGAAACTGTAAGAATAGATTGGAGAAAAATGTAGTTTAGCTTTCCTGTTCTAAATAGGGCAAGCTTGGCACTCTCCATTTTTTAAAAAATCCCTTGTATATACAATGTTGGGCCAATATCACATCATACACTTCGATAACATTTCACCAACATGGCTGCTTGGTCTATGTCAAAGTGTCTGACCCACTGGCATCCAATACATGTTTTTGTTTTGTTTGTTTTTGTTGTTTGTATTTCCCGTAGTGCATATTTTTGTCATATTGTAAAGCTTTTAATAAAAAAGGAAACGAAAAGAAGTTTTCCAACTGTTTCTTCCTCCTCTCTTTGCCCATCTCTGTAGGTCTCATAACAACAAACTACAATCAGCAGCCTCTTAGCTCTCTCCTTAAAAAAACCAAGTGTCAAAAACACAAGGCTTGTGGTGTCCTCTGAATGATTAAGCGCTGTGGTCCCAGTCAGGTTGCACCTGAACCTGAGCCCTCCCTAAAGGAGAGCGCACTCCCAGCTGAAAATCGGCTTGCACTGGTGTCAAAGAGCCCAGCCTCCAACACAACCACTGCAGTGCTAAGGGGAAAGAAGTGAATTCAAAAGCCCCTTTTCATCCAAAGCAGCAGTGGGACATAATGACAGAGAAGTCCCACCTTAAGACCAGGGGCAGGGCAGCAACGAACTCTGTGTAGCTGTCTGTTTTCATCCCAGCCAGCCGTTCCCACCAGTGCAGCCCCTCCATGAGAAGAAGGATCCAGATGGGGAAGCAAGAGGGCAGATAAATTGAAAAGCTGGTTGGATGTGCAGTGGGCGCTCTTATCTCACTGCAGCAGCATTCTCTTACGGAGTTGTGTTAATTCTGTAGCTGATCACTGTTTTTATGTATCCTATATAGCAAAGTGTCAGCTTTTTTTGTTCCCACAAAGATGTTTAACTTAAATGTCATCCTGCCACAATTTCATGATACAAAAATCCCATTTAAGATTAGTCATGGCTTCAAATTAAAATTCTAATTAAAACTTGTGACTACAGAGTCAAAATGTCAAGAAATTTTCATGCTTCATATACAGCTAAATATGCAGGATCTGTAGGCTTCACATCCATGTACAGTACCTTGGAGTTTATTCTTCTCATATTTAACAACTGCATGCCTGAAAGCAGCATTTTATGGCTGTTGTATGAGTATTTGTCAATCACAGAAAAAAGTAAAACCCACTGAAACCGTCAGTTTTCAAACTTATCTCCCTTGGACCCGGCTGTCTTCACCACCATTTTACTATACCCTCAGGTGTGTACCCTGGTTCAAATCATGAACCAGGCACAGAAAATCTGAATATGTCTGGTGGTGGAATATTTTGTATACATTCCCTATCACAGTAACCTGATGCTGAGATGCTTCATCTATCACAGAAGCTAGATTTTTGTTTAAAAAACAAAACAAAAACAGAAAAGGTTTAGAGATGAGAGACAACACTCACTCAAGTAATTCAAAGGGTCTTCATTTTGTCCAAGGGCTGTGCTGCCACATTCATTTCCAGAGGGAAACACCCAGGACAGGGCTTCTCACCCACCACATCCTTCCCTTCTTCTGACCTTTTTTCCCATGTTGTGCTTTTGTAAAATTCAAGCGAAGAATGTTACCTAGTTCTGAGCTCCTTTAAACTTGACCTTTTGAAGGTAAAGGACAAGCAGCAAGAAAAAGAGATGGTTAAGCCTTGAAGGAAGGTGAAAACTTGTACAAGGCTTATTTAACCCACTTAGTACTGTACCTCCTTCTATATGCTCACTATCTCCTCAAACCTCTGTGTCTGTTTCCGTCAGTGGCTGCGTCTGTAAGTCCCACTCCCCTTATCTATCAGCCAATTCTTCCAGCATATTTCATTGAAGTTGACAGGTTGGCTCACATATGTCTCTCAACTCGCCCTCAAAGCATGGTTAAGTAATTGGATAATGGACTTTCCATTTAGCATCAACTCAGTTATGTTGCGGCTTGTGGCGGCATGTCTCGGAGAAAATTTTGAGTGGGGACTGGGGAGTCTTTGTATCGTGGGGTTTGTATGAAAATTTTATAGCTGCATATTTTTTAGCATATTTGGGAACATTTTTGTAATGTGTGATTATCATTTTTGTAGGAGGGGAGCAGTCATAAGACACAATTACGGTTGTTACTAAGTTGATGTTAAAAACAATGTCAAATTGAGCAAACATTTTACTTTCAATCATTAATTTTGTGTGTGTGCGTGTGTGTATAAGAGTTGAGAGATAATGTAGCTTCTGTCTTCTTGTCTGTCTTTCACACAAGTTTCCATCACTTTGTAAGTTGATGATGTGTTTCATCCACTGTTTGTAATCTCTATTGTATATTATTGCTGTCCAAATATGTAGGGATGAAAGATTTTTAGAGCTGTAGAAACTTTTATTTTTCACTCTCTGAACCAGCAAGTAAGCCCACCTGTATATTTTAACTGTCTATTTTTCTCTTTAATTAAAGTGAACTCTACATTTAGGTGAAATTGCCCTTTATATTAAAAGTGCTGCATATTGTGAGCATAAAAGTTTTGAATGGGGTAGAGTGACACAGTAACTCTTGTAAAGAGTTTTTCTTTTTTTTTTGTAAGAAACCAACCAGTTTAGCATAACTTCTATATTGACATTGCATTTCTTGTATTATTTATTCATATCAATGAAGAGTTCTCAGTTTTTTGAGTAATGTTGAAGCAACAAAGCTGCAGATTAAAAGTACTCTATGTTTTTAACAGATTGTGGCAACTCTGAAGAGATTCTCTTTTGTACTTGATAGGACATTTCATCCTAGATAATAAAGTAATGTTTTTGACACCAGTTTTCACAAGAGCTGTGTTTTCTTTGGTTGCCTCTGCTCATTATAGACACACTGTAGTGCAGCTACCTCAACATACAAGGCTATACAAGTTTGTTAGTGTGCACTGTATTATTATGCAATTCTTGTGTTCTCAAATAAGGAAGTCTGTTTGCATAGCACCTATATACAGATAGATAGATAGTTACAAGCATAAAATACAGGCTTATATAAGAATAGATTAAAACAGGGATGTTTTTTTTTTAAGGCTGGAGAAGAGGGGATTACAGCTGATGAGATGGTATGAAATAAAAGCATGAATCTAATCTTGAATCTGGTGATGTTCCTCATCTGGAACAGACAAAAACAGCCAATCAAGCATTTTATATGTTGGTCAAGAGTCCATAGTGACATCTAGATTTTAGAGGCAGTGATAGGAGACACATTTAACTTACTATGATTCACCCATGTGGCTTATGGGTTAAGATACTGATCATGAACTGCCGCATCCCCAATTTCAGTCAGGAACCATTCTTGCATTTCTGTCTACCTCAATTCCTGTCAGCTCCCCTACTATCTGTAATAAATACTTTAAAAAGACTCAAAATGCCACAAAAATACTTAAGAAAAAGACTTGTTATCTGACCAAACAGAAGCATTCACAGTGTGAGGCAAACAGAATAGGACCCAGTACAGAACCTTGGGGCACACCACAATATAGACTAAATGGCATCTTGCTAACTTATTATTTTGACATTACTGATTATATTACTTTACATATTTTAAAGAAAATATGCTTGAAAAAAATAGGATTAGGTGGATATTGCAGTTTCCATGTTTCCATTAAGATTTTTTTTTAATACTCTTTTCAGTATATGGTATATTGTGCTTTCATGGTGCATTTTATTAAATAAATTTACATTTATTCAAGTTAAACAACTGAAGTACTGACTAATACATACACACTGCACAGGGAGTGGGAAAAATTAATTGGGCATTGAGCAGCTAATTTTTTCCCAAGGACCCCTTAGTGTGTTACACTGGCCCTGCAACAAAGTAATGTGCAATACATCTTAGAATGATGTTTATTATTTATTTACCCATTTTAAAAAATTCACTTTTGTTAATTTTCATTCTTAACCTGGTTCTCATGTGAGTCAGCATGCAGGGGGCAACACAAAGGTACCAGTGTGCATCTCTTGCCTGTGTACTGGTTTATTTATTATTTTTTTAAATTTATTTATCTACTGTTGCTGACATACATCTGATTCCTGCTTATCTGTGGGTTTGTATATGGTCCGAGTAGATCAAAAAATCAGAATTACGTTCCTGGAATAAAAAGTGTTCTGAACCTGAACCTGAAGGAAGTTCAAAACTTGGCTTAGCTCTTGCCAATTATCTTGAGCTTTTAGGGAAAAGTGTTTTGAGGTGGCTGCTCACAAGCACTGAAGGACAGGTCTTAACCCCCGTAAAAGCTCATAAAAAAAACTCTTCCTGTGATCAAATTACCAACATTACACACAAGAGCCATCTCTAAGGTTGACCTTTCTCTCCTCTCTCACACCCTTCTCCCCAACCTCCCCCTCTTAACTCAACACTCAAACCACTAAATGAATCCAGAGACTCACATAGATGCTGAGAGAACCGCAGATGACCGCAAGCCCAAAGTGGTTTCAGTCCACCACCCTTGTCTCTTTCTCTAACTCCCATCTTGTGGCTTGGGGGCTGTCACACAGGAAGCAACTCGGAGATACCCCCCTCCCCACCACCTCCACCACCACCACAACCACCTCCACCCCACCCCCTCCTCCTTTACATCCTCTGCAATGAGGAATGTCCTCCCGCTGCGATAGTAGCCAAGATGTGGAGCAGGCTCCTGTTTCCTGCCCGCCTGCATCTGTTCCCTCCAGCGCTGATCCCAGATAGGGGCTTCATCGAGCCTGGGAACTGACCCGCTCAAGCTGACAGACGGACAGAAGGGGAGAATAGAGGCTCAGCTCTGCCTGCCTCACTGTCCAAGTTCCCAAGTCGGTCTGTCTTCCCGGGGGCTAGACGGAGACCGTGGTTGTTAAACTCTAATTAGAGTGTCTTACTTTAGGGGCTCCTTCTCATGCAATCACTGGGAATGATAATGAGAATTAATGTTTCAGTCAGCAGGCAGATGTATGTGATAGCGTGAGTGGAGAGTTGGGTTAAAGACAAATAAATTCCTCACGGGGTCGTAGAGTACAAAACAAATACACACTTTTTATTGGATTCGTGTATTGTAAAGCAATGTAAGCATTCAGTGCAAATCTTTTCCCTTTCATAAGAAGCATGAACTCAGGGTCATACTACAATCAAGCCAGGGATTTCTGATTAAATAAGAAGCTGCTTCTTCAGAAAGACAGACCCAACACCCCTTGTCCTGCATGAAACCCCCCTCTTGTGTCATTTTATGTAACTGTCTTTATTCCTCCTCCATCTTGCCCCTGTCCTCCCTTTCTGATCCTGCCTAAATACTTTAAATACCCCTTTTGAGCTCTGGCCTTCCCAAAGGAGTACATGTTTTTGTGTAAGCAAGAAAACAAGAGCCATCCCAAAGCTGAGCTGCGACGGAGGCACTTCTCTGAGTCATGTGTCCAGGTGCGGAGAGGATCAGATTCCTGCGATTAGACTTATGGCTTAGTCCCTACAACAACACACCCCTTCCTCATTCACCATGGCCCTGTTTGATGTCCCAGTCTATGCAGGCAGACATTTCATCATGGACACATAATTAAAGTTAGAAAAATAAGCCGCTCTCATGACAAGCAAAGGTCCTGTGCCTCTCCCTCTCTCTCTCTCCCTTTTCCTCTCGCCTCCTGCTCCTCCTTCTCCATTGGGGTTTGTTGCTGCCTTTTCAGGCCCTTCATTCCCTCCCTTTGGACCTTGCAACAATAATAGTGTATTTCCTGCTTACCAATAACAACCACAGGAACAACATGGACAGTAATGGGTGTTACAAAACAATACTACTCAGTGCAATACAACATTTTGCATTCATATCAATTAAGAAGCATCATAGATTACTTAAAGGGATCAGCAAGATTTAAACATTGACTTTGTATGAGAAGTTAGAAGTTTCCTACATTTACTAAAATGCTAAAACCGAGAAACTGTGGTTGCTTTAAAACGCCAATTTGTTTGCATTGGAAATAAGTCTCTCTTCTATTTTCTGTGAAAGTGTTGCAATGATCTTGTATGTTGGTTCATTTGTGTGCTTGGATTATAGTTGGAATAAAAAGCCTGGATCGGATTTGATAGTGTTTCTCTCTCGGGACAAATACTGGTTGTTAAACACTCTCGACTAAAACCAAAAAATGCCCACATGTTGCAAAATGAGAAAATATTCCCACTCTGTAAACTAATTTTGTTACATTATGTTAGTCACAGCAGTCCATATAAACGTAAATCCGCTCCTTCTGCAATATGTCCTCTCTCTTGCACAACACCGAGGGGTTAATTATGGTCAGTTCGAGTAAGTTGCAGTGTCTCTTCCCCTGCAGATTGGGGTGTATGTCTCGACTTTGGTTCACCTACACCTGGAGCGGGTGGCCTCCAGGGCTTTCTGGTGTCTCCGCTTGTTGAACCTCTTCACATAGTTGTTGCTTCGCAGGAGGCCGTCTCCGGGCTTCAGTTTACCCCCCAGCAGGTTCAGGAGGTCATTGGGAAGGTGGCGCCTCCGGTGGTAGATCTGGCCCATTATAATGTATCTGGTTCCTTAGCAACAAGTAAAGGGAATGTTAAAGTAGAGAAGGGGGGAGGGCTCCAAATTTTCACTAAACACGCAGTTGTTAATGCTTCGGCTAATCTTAGTGAAACCTGCTGATCCTTTGGCAGGAACTTGTTATTGACTTCTAAATATATGGGTCTTAAGAAATGTACTTAGGTGTAATGTGAATTATCAAACTCTGCATACGTGCCATAGTATATAACTGATCTTAAATCAGACCTTGAAGAACATCAGGTCCAGAGAATTTAACAACTTAAAACAGTCTCAATTAAGTCTCAATTAAAGGCTATTTTTCTTTTTATTTCTACCATAAAAGTAATAGCTCCACGGTAATTATTATTAACCATGACAACTCAACTTGCCCGACATTCTTTTGTAAGGATTTGGACAACTACAAGGCAGATCTTTGGTTGTAACGAGGCTTTTCCAGTGCTACAAACTCACCAAGCTTGATATCAGGGCAAGGTTTGCTGCACTTGTACGTGTCCAGGACCAGAAGACGAACTTTAAAGAAGAAGCTATCAGGGGTCACATAGAGACGACTCATCTTGTAGAAGCCATCACTGCTCACCATCAGCGTGATGAGCCGTATTCCTTTACGCACCACCTCGATGTCGTGAACTATCCCATTCACAGCTGTTTATGGGACATGAATAAACATCAGACAAATGTCGAAATGCTGGAAATGTTTACAATCACGACCCTGAGGTCGAAGCTACTATGTAAATTTTGATGTGCTTTTTTAAAAACAGAATAATTCAACATACACACAGGAAATATGCTTATTCGCGTTTGTGACAGAAGTTAAATGAGAAGATTGATTCCACTTTCATATCTCTAGGGTGAAAAATGAAACTTCAGCCTGTTACGGAGAGCCTATATTTATCTCTCATTGAGAACATACCAAACTCACTGTAGCAGTAATACTCTCTCTCCTCCTTCTCCTTCCTGCACTCGCTCATACAGAAGGCATCGTGCGTGAAGTCGGACTCTGCAGAGGAGAGAAGACGAGCAGCGGGCAGGATGAAGGGTTGAGAGGGAAAAGAGAGAGAGAGAGAGAGAGAGCGACTGTCAGCGTCATTAGAAAGGACGTGGCTGTCACACTCTCTCTGCAGGGAACCGGAGGAGGTGGCAGCCTGTGTGTGATGGGATCACATCAGTCTCGGCGTTTTCCCTTTTAAGTGCAATATTAGAACAGACTCTGTGCATCAATATCATTACAGCCTCCCTCTCCCATAAGCGTGCACACAAGGGCCACACACTGACAGCCAGATTACAGGGAAGAGGTTGTGATTAGTGGCAGGGGGAAAACCATTAGTGTCATTATGGCTCTTTAACTTAGTGTGTGAACTCTTAAGTTTTCTGATATGAGAAATATTACAGTATGAATGACGTATTTCCAAAAAAGTAGTAAACATGACTTTATTTTAAGCGCCTTTATTAGGCAGCTGACAGTGACTGTAAATGTGGGAAGAAAGGGATGAGGGGTGAGGTGCAAAAAAAGAGACATAAGACCACACTCTGTTATCTTTGCAGGAAATACATTTTACAGGAGCAAAAGTTAAGCCGAATGCTGGGGGGGGTGATTCTGTTATTAATATAAAAATGTTATAGAAATGTAAACACTGTTTAAGTCCTTGTTGAATGTGATAGTGTAATACTGAATGTCAAAGGTCAGGCTGCACAGAATTTTACAGGTAATAAATACTGTGATATTGAGCATCAAAGGCCAAACTCTTACATAATTTCATTCTTTTGACATTTGTAATCCTGGAAGGGAGCGTAACAGGCGACACCGCTCAAGCATAAAGATCCTGAGTATGTGAAAAGAGTTCATGTGACTACAGAGATCAGGATACAAATCCTCCCATACCTCGCCTCAGGATGTCGAACTGGTACAGCAGGCTGGAGGAGCGTCGGTTGAAGACGACGGGCGGGCGGCTGTTGTTCCGCGCAGCGGCACCGATACCCGACTGGTAGAGACTGGCCTTCCCCGGCCGGTTCTCCTCCGGGTCCAGCCGCCGGTTGGGGTGGTCCCTCCGCGGCGAGGGCGCCGGCTGCTGCGGCGGAGCCTGGGGCTGTGCGTGGGGCGGACCCCTGGGTCTGGAGTTGGCGTGGACCTCCGGCTCGCTCTGCTGAGGCGGACCGACGCTGGACTGCGCGTCGGAGTTGGCTCTTTGCGCGCTGCGGTTGGCGGCGGCAGACGCGGCCCCACTCAGCGTGGCTTTGGGGAGCAGACCGACCGCCTCTCCTCTGGCTTTCTCGCTGTTGTGCTCCAGCAGACGGTCAATCTTGGGGCCCTTCTTGCTCTTGTTGTGGGGAGTGGGGTGGCGAGGGATGGGGGCCAGGTCGCTGTGCTTCGGCCACACGGCCGCGGGCAGAGGGTGGAGGGCGAACTTGGACTCGCCGCTCTTGCTGCTCTTCTCCAGGAGCTCGTTGATGGGCAGGGAGGGCTCCTTCACAACCAGCCTGCTCTGGTTGCTCGAAGCCGGATCCGCAAAGCTGCTCTGACCCTTTTCTAACAGGGTGTAAAGCTCTGAGGTTAAAACAGACAGAAGTTTGCACTCAGCGCAAAAAATAGGATAAAGTGCATTAACACAATAGCAAAGCCCCTCTGTTCTCCAGTGGGTTACAACAGCGGATTCATTTAATCTGCATAATAACTTTGGACCCTCCTTAAACTCTAGATAATTTTGTGCCTTAAGTATGTTTTGTTATTACTTGCAGCCGTTGACAGTGTAACTTGATAGTAATCTACATCTAAGATATTAGTTTTTCAAAATCTCATCCACCAAAATTATCAGATTATGTCAACTCTTACCTAACATTTTATCAAATATCAAATTTTTTGGAATGTAAAGTTTTCTCATGACAATTCAAATTAATTTAAAAAAATACTCTTTAGTATCACCTAATATTGCAGTACTATGTGTATTTTAGATCAACTGTAAAATATATTCCGATCACTTCCATGCAGTGGTTGGATCTAAAGCTAAAGATCCCACGGTGTTTAAAGATAAATGATTAAGTAAAACAGCAGAGAATACTGTGACAAAAATTACTATGGCGTATCATTAATAAATCTCATTAACAGAAAGGTCTGAAGCAACAAGTGAGCCTGCAGGTATAAGAAAATCATTCTGAAAACAAAAAACTGTCACTGCAAATCCACACTATTCCAAGTGACATACCCAAAGCTGACACTCACCATTTACAGCATGTTCCTCTGTGTTGTGAAGAGGAAAACCCAGAAACAAGAGAAACAGAATAATCCCTGACATCCTGGTTGTTCAGTGAGGACACACTTTAAGGTCTGCTACAGAGCTGGGATTCCTGGGATTTTTATACGGCCCACTCTGCAAGCAGATGGAAAGGGAGGTGGTGGGACGTCCCGAACACAGAAATAGCCACTTTGACATGACACTCCTTTCATTCATAAATAGTTGTTTACAATATCAGAGGGGGGGGGGGGGTGGCTCTGTGTAGATATTACCTGCTGTTTCCTAAGTAGGATTTAATGTAAAAGGGAGTTAAGTTTACCCTCTAATATCTGAATGTTAAAGAATTTTAAGAGCTGATGTCTTACTTGCTCAATATTTAATTCTTCACGTTTGAAATTTTGGTGGATAATATAAGATACTCACTATTTCAGGTTAAAGTTGAAGTTAGCCTGCTCTGAAGCTGCAGTAGGTGGATGCGACTCGGCCCCAATGTATTGAAATGCTTTAGTCTTCACTGCCCTCTGGTGGTTGTAATGGGGAACTCCAGCACAAAGTCAAATTTGAAAAATTCAATGTAGATACGACAATTTCCGGAGAATATTTTCAAACTACTGTGACCGAACTGAGGAGAACAGAAATGAACTTGAAAATGATTATGTCAGTTATTTTCTGTAACCTCTTTCTATTCTTTGTCACCACAGCATGAACAGACAGTGACATGGTCGTTGAACGCACAAGTAGACTATAACTGAATAGTACTGCCCGCAGCATGGAAAACAGTATTTATTTATTAAGTTTTCACATGTGAAATTAGAACATTTCATCTGAAGCGAAGGGAACATGTGAGATGAGATTCGTTTGTGTCTAGATTTAACACCAGGAGAAACCGGTCCTAAAATAGGCCTATACAAAAGAAGAAAAAGCAGAAGAAAAACTAAATAGCGGAAAACAAGTATAGAGGGAGATGGTTAAACTCAAAGAGGAAGTAGTGATCTATTGAGAGTTTTTACTGAGGTGACTATTGACTGAGCCTGTGTTCTTCGCTCTGATCCATGTACTTTGACAGGAACATTTATTTACCGGAAGTAGGAAATACGCTTAATCATTTGTACCAACTAGTTGCGGGTTTTTTTTTTGTGCTTCTCTTTTATGGACATTTTGTAATTTATACATTTTGATTTGTTGCCGTCTACTTTCGTTATTTCACAGTTATTATAGAACATCTGTGGCTGCTCTTATTTGCAGGGGAAAAAAAAATGGCTTAATCCTGGAGTTGAAACTGTGGGAAAAGCAGCTGTATTTCTTGTGCACCTGTGCACACGTCTTTCTCTTGACGCGTTTCTGATCATTGTAAGCGCTGATGGCTGAGCTCCGGATCATAATCCCTGAACCCACTCTCCTCGGTCTCATCCTTTAAAAGACGGCCACTGTCAGCGGGGCATGGACCAGTCGATGGATCATGTTATCGGGGGGGACAATCCCGTTCCCCACCGTCCTGACAGGAATCAAAAAGCGCTCCGTTGTGATCACCTGAAAAAGGAAACTAAACACGACCCAGATGGGACTCGAACCCACAATCCCCAGCTCCGGAGGCTGATGCCTTATCCATTAGGCCACTGGGTCAGTACGCCGCATTCTATGAAGAATTCCATTAATCACAATAGCTCGTAAACGAGCCCGTAATAGCCATTGTATCGTAGGTAGTTGAAGCGTCGCCCGCATTATAGAACAGGTCGAGAGACTGTGACCGTTTTATCTCGCGATACTGACACACGTCGCTTTGACGCTAGTTTTTCGTTGAATGCGAGTTTTTTTTTCGTAGTTTAAAAAAAAAAAAAAAAAAAACGTGGGTAAGGGGCGGAGCTTGCGCGGCCAAGCGACCAATCAGAAGTCAGAAGCAAATCACGGCGGTAGATGAACGTGACGTCGCCGCTATTGTACGAAAAAATAAAAAAGAAAATAAAAGAAATCTGCGAGGAAAGCGAATGCTCCGAGACCAAAGGTGCGTTTTAAACGAAATAGTATCACCGCGATCGTTTAAGTTATTGCCTCCGCTTGTTAATAGTGTATAATCTTTGTCGCTGTGAATTTCAAGCGGGCTGTTTTCTGGGTGTTGGTTTTGCCAGACTGGCTCCGTGTGCGATGGGCCACATGGTGTTAGATAACCGGCTTTGGGCTTCGCCAAAAGCGGACCGTGTGTCGCGGGCTAACTCGCCTCTTGCTCGCCCTGTCCCGAGTTAACCGGAGGACGCTAACGAAAAGAGCCGGTGGGGCGATCGTTTCGACTGTAATCCTTAAATATCCGTCTTTCCCCAGGGATCGTAAATACCGTTACTGGAGTCGTTTGTCTTGCTCAACGGTCAGGAATGTCAGCTGGCAGCGACAGCGGAGCTCGACTCAACCAGTTCAAAAACAAAGGCAAAGATGCCAATGTAAGCTCCCCCGACAAAGGCCATCGTGATCTACAGCACGAATAACGCCGACCATCGTCTCCTAATGTTGTGTTTGTGCTTTTATATATGTTTTATTTTTTTTTTACGGATGTCGACATTTTCAGGAGCTAAGGCGCCGGAGAGCGGAAGTCAGCGTGGAGCTGCGAAAGGCAAAGAAAGATGATCAGATCCTGAAGAGGAGAAACGTCCAGACTCTTCTGGACGAGCCGACCTCGCCTCTGCAGGAGAAAGATCCAAACGCACAGGTAGGTCGGCGACCGAGGAGCCCCCGGTCCCCTCCGATGTCCCCCTCACACTGGACGTGACCGGGCAGAGGACACAGCCGCTAACTGAAACCGAGTCGGCCGGTTACCATGTGTTGTCCACGTCCGAAATATTTGATCATTGGCTCCGAACGAGTCGCATCGACCTCCGCGCCGGCACCAGGCCTCCGGTCAAATTGAGCCGAGAGGACTGATAACAGGGGCGATAACGGGGCCGACTAGAAAGGGTTGGTCGGTTTTTGTTTGCCAACATTGTCCTAAGATCAAGGGGAAACTCGTAGAAAAAAAAAATCAAGTGTGTATCTAATGATAACAGCCTGAGGGTTATTCCCTCTTCGTTTTAAAATACTTCCCAGTTGATTTAAGAACAGGCACCGACCGTGCCCGTGTGGCTTTTTTTCCACGGTTGATTTGCATTGTCTTGATCCTGTAGCCCTCAGCTAAATGTATTCAAAGCATGTTCAAGTAAATGGTGTGGGTTATTTTTAACTGCTTTTTGACCCAGGTTTAAGGGCAAGATAAGTAATCCTCTTCTGTTTCTGTTTCTGTTTCCATAGCCCCCTCAGCACTGGTCTGTGGAGGAGATTGTGGGAGGTGTAAACAGCCAGAATCTAGATCATCAGCTGCAGGCCACTCAGGCAGCCAGGTAAAATAATTTTGAATAATGCTTTAAACTGTTTTAATATGTTACTGTAATAAATTGGCTTCATCTTGTATTAGTACTTTGGCATTCTTAATTCTTATTCTTATTCTTAATAGCAGCACATAAAACTAAGGCATATTCTTTCAGGGACATCTGGCTTGTTGGTTTTGAGTAGGAAATCAATTGGTCTATTCCCAGACATGTTAAACAAGATATCCTTTGTATTTGCCTCCAGCTAGTTAATATTTTAATGACATTTAACAATGCTAAAACTTCACTTTCTTTCTTTGAACTTACTTTCCTTTGATTCACCCACAATTGTGTTGTTTTTTTTTCCCCCTGATATATAGAAAGCTCCTCTCCAGAGAAAAGTACCCACCTATTGACAACATAATTGCTGCCAACCTCATCCCAAGGTTTGTTAGTTTTCTGGCATTGTCTGAATGCCCTGCCATCCAGTTTGAGGCAGCTTGGGCCCTGACCAACATTGCCTCAGGTACATCAGACCAGACTACCGCCGTAGTGGAAGGAGGGGCCATCCCGGCCTTCATCAGCCTGGTGGCATCACCCCACTTGCACATAAGCGAGCAGGCCATTTGGGCCCTGGGTAACATTGCAGGTATTATAGGTTGACTCTTTATGTTTGAGGTGTTCATTTTACCTCTGTTGCTCAATTACTACATCCTTCACTGTTATATTGTTTATCTTATTTGCCTAGAAATTTTTGATCTGATTACCTTTGTGCAATTTTGCTTGTATAGTCTTGTATAGAAGAGTTGTTGGTTTCCACAGTCTAATATTGAATGAATGCAGGTGTGCCATAAAACTCAAGTGTGTTATTTACAGATTCGGTTAATTTTTTGTTAAGTGATTCATGCATGGTAATAAGGAAGTCAATGGAGCTTTGGTCTTACAGATTCACAATTTTCTCAATCAGAAAAAAGTATTTGAACAGATCATAATGATCATAATTTCTGGAATATTATGCTAATTGAACAACATGCAGGTTCTTTAAATGAAGGGCTACCTTTTGAAGTGCACTATTAAGTGATGGATCTGTTCCTAGTAGCCACCTAAAGTAACCTTTTAATAATTTTTATGACAGGAAACATTTTGTTGTGATGTTCTCTCTTTCGGCTCTGTGACTGCACTGTTGACAGGAGATGACTGACAATGTCTTTTTACAAACTCAGGTGATGGATCCAACTACCGAGACCTAGTGATCAAACATGGTGGACTCCAGCCCCTCTTGGTCCTGCTGGCAACTCCGGATCTGTCTGCGTTTCCTGTGAGTTCCATTTATTAACATGATTACACGGCTGTTTTAAGAGCCACTTTTATGTTACATGTCACTGCAGACTTGTTAAGACCTTTTATGTTCTATGCTCTTATGTTCTATCTGTATTTAGAGCTGTGCACTCCTGATCTGATCTGATCTGATCACCACCTCAATAAATTCTTCTTTAAACTGCAGCAAGGACGTGAACATGTTTAGCACACCTTTCAACAGTAATAAATGTATGATCTAAACTAAAAAAATTGTCATAAATGCAGTAAGAATATTGTAATTACTGATGAGTATGACTGTTGATGCCAAATAGATTATATAATGCAACAAGAGGAAGTGCATATATCTTTTCTATCTGTTAAAAAATTATATTTTGTGCTCAATTTGTAGAAGGATTTTTTTCTTGTATGAGTACAGACCAGATCAAAGTAGTTTTCACTTCCCCAGAGACACGTGGGCACATGGGGCATGTCAAGCTGGCATGTGGTATTAAGTTAGTCATTCCTGTTGAAAAGTGATGACCAGTTGAGAAGCCTTTTGTACACAGCAGAATTTATAATGTTTTTAAATGCCCCTCTTTATAGACTTTGAATATATTTGATTCTTGTCAGTGTCATGGTAAATGTACAGTATTTACCCTCACAACTAGTGTGTTGTGCTACCCTGACGATCAAAAATAACACTTGATTTTCTTTTCTTTTTTCTAACCCATCATACCAGTCTGGCTACCTGCGCAATGTTGCCTGGACACTGTCCAACCTGTGTCGGAACAAGAACCCAGCTCCTCCTTTGATGGCAGTGCAGCAGCTGCTTCCAGCTCTGGTGCGCCTCCTGTGCCACGACGACAGGGAGGTCCTAGCTGACACCTGTTGGGCTGTGTCCTATCTGACTGATGGCTCCAATGAGAGGATAGAGGTGGTGGTGCAGGCTTGCCTGGTGCCCCGCCTGGTAGAGCTTCTCGGCTGTGGTGAACTCTCCATTGTGGTATGTGGTGTAGAGTTTTTTTCTCAACTAAAAAAGTTACTACTACTTTTGAAATATTTTAAAGGGCATTTAGTGCACTGTCTAATATTAATTTAGTACAACAATAAAAATTCAAAGGAATTATCACAGGATATTACTTCCAGTGATCAGGAGTGACTGCTCTCTTGATACTATTTCTGTCGTCATGAAAAAAGTAGTATGAAAGTCATAGTTTGCCTAAATATAATACCTTTTTCAGGTCAAGTGCTGATTATATGTTCACAGGTATCATCTCTCTTAAAGACCTTCCTCACAGGAAGCCCCCTCTTTAGCCTTGTCTTTTGTATCCATCCTACCATGCCTTTTACCTCAAACGTGTCTAATTCACCCTCATTATAAAGTTGAAGAAAAGCACTTTCTCTCTAGTTCTGTTCTTGAACATCTGTTCTCATTACTCGGGTCTTGCATAATCATTTGATCCCTTATATGAATTTAGGCGTATGTGTTTCTTCACTCCTGCACCACTGGAACATTTTTTGTCAAGTTTCAGTGTGTAGGACAGATTGCTTTTACAAAGACTCAAGTCATGTGTGCAGTGAGGGATGAACCTCTGTAACACAAAATCAAGCATATTCTGCTGTTGCCTGCATTGTTAGTGACTTCAGAAATGCATGTCAAATTGTAAAATCGACATGTGATATACAGTAGTTAGATATCAAATCATACATCAATCATGTCATCACCATCATCTCTCCTATATATCACTCCTAAATTGTGAGTACTTAAAATAATTGGCTTACTTTCCTTTACCCCCTCCCCACAGACTCCAGCCCTGCGGTCAATTGGCAATATTGTGACTGGGACCGATGAGCAGACCCAGTGTGTTCTGAACACAGGCGCCCTGGGGATGTTCCCCAGTCTGCTGCGTCACCAAAAGCCCAACATCCAGAAAGAAGCAGCCTGGACAGTGTCCAACATCACTGCCGGCAAGGACACCCAGATTCAGGAGGTTATTAATGCAGGACTGATGCCCATCCTGGTGGAGATCCTCCAACAGGTCAGACTGCAAGAGCAGACAGAAAATATAGCTGTAAATTGACAATTAATCATCATCACTATTTATTACAGCGTATTTAATCAGCCTTTATAAAATATAACCGTGCACAAATCATACAAGAAACTAGTGATTTTAGCTGAGGAAATGGTTAAAACGTACTCTATTTCAGAGGGTTACATCAGAAGCTGCTCTCACTGTATGTCAGGAAGAGGTATCAGGTATAAAGTCCAAGTGTCAAATAAGTTGTTGTATTAGATAATCAAGAAGATCACGTTTTCTTACTTACATTTGATGCCCCCCCCTTTTTGCTCTACTGCACAGATGCGAAAGCACCTGCCACTGTTACATTTAAGGCTTTTACATACTAGCTATAAAATTTGACTTTCTGTGATTTAATATAAACTGAACATCTCTATCACTTACTTTTCCCGAACTTCTCTCTGCAGATTATGCAGTTTAATTTATGAACAAGTACAATAATTTTCTGAGATATAAAAGTATAATAATTTCATGGTTTGTTTATTCATGAAGGCTTGTGCTTTTATCTGGCCTAAAACATCAGATTTCTGTTTTGTTTAGGGAGACTACAAGACCCAGAAAGAGGCAGTTTGGGCTGTCACCAATTATACCAGTGGTGGAACAATGGAGCAAGTGGCCTTCTTGGTCCAATGCAATGTGCTGGGGCCTCTGCTAAACCTACTGACAGCCAAAGACAGCAAGATCATCTTGGTCATCCTAGATGCAATCAACAATATTTTACAGGTATATTTTGCATAAGAATTAAAAGAAGTCACAGAAGTCCCATTTTCAGCCATATTGCCATCTTTGCGTTGACTTGTTCACAGCAAATTGTCGTCCATAGGTTAATCATGTACTGCAGTTAGCACTCTGTGTCATTTGTCATGTAGATTTTACTCCCAACTTGTCTGACGTTGCAAGTGACCTCTGAGCCACATACACACAATTTATGTTTGATTAAGTTATAGGTAATGTTTCTCTGTGAAAAATACTCAATCGTCATTGTCAAGTTTATGTGATCATTATGTAGCCATGTAGTTCATTATGTAGTTGCAAAAGCAGATATAGATATTAATTCTGCACTAAATTAATGAGTATTGATAACACATAATATGAAAAAAAATGAAGGAGAAGTTTAAATTTTTGTAGGTTGATTTTCTCAGCACAAAGTAAAGAAGTTACTTTTAATGTAGTTAGAAAGTTACTTATAATGTATGACGTGAGATTAGCGACTCGATGAGTAAGCCTGAAGAAGCCGATTAAAAAGCGCACATTTTCTGTCCAGAAATCTTTTATCTTGCATAGAATTAATAATGTTCAAGGATCAGGTGTATGGTGAAACCTAAAATATGATAGTGCAGTTGATGTAAAATTGATTTAAACATGGAAAAACATTGGCACAGTCCTTTTTTATAACATGAAATACGATAGTAGTAAAAAATGCTAAAGTTTTGTCTAGACAAATGCTCCAAATTTCAGCTAACAAGCCATGCATAGCGATCTAATGTGTGATTATGGCCTAGAACTGCAATGAAGAAAAGATGCAAGAGATATTAGCCATGAAATGTACCCTTACAAACTTTTCTGCTAACAGATATTTGTTTTTAGGTCTTGGTGAATTACAGATAAGAACCGTGGGTTGCTGAGTTTAGGAAATGAAAATCTGCTGAATATAGTTTCAAATTACAGATTAAATGACACAAATTGATTCTTTAGTCACAGATTTAAAGTGGGTGGTCACAGGTTCATCTTTTGTGTGAGGAAACCATTACTCCTGAAGGTTTTTTTTCTTTTCTTCCTTTCCCCACAGATGGCCTGCAAATCTGGTGACACTGAGAAGCTATGCTTAATGATAGAGGAGCTGGGTGGTTTGGACAAGATTGAAGCACTGCAGTCCCATGACAACGAAGCTGTCTACAAGTCCTCTCTCAACATTATTGAAAGATATTTCTCTGAAGAGGTGAGAGAGACATGTCTGCCGACAAACCATGCTGATATTACAGCTAAATTTTGATCAATGAGTCCAGTAGTGGAAACTGAACCAATTGTTGAATTCTGAAAAATGTTGCTGATCAAAGAGATCTCTATTGATTCATAGTAACTTGAATATGAAAGCAACTTGAATTTTAAATTCTTTAACAACCACGATGGCTTTTCCTTGAGGTGTTTAGAGTTAATCTTCTTCTGTATCTGTGAATCCCTGCTTTTGACAGTGGCAAAATACACATTTTGAATTCTACAATGACTTTGTCGAAGACCATTGCCCGATAGGTTTGGATAGTTTGTTACAAATGTGATACAAACCACTTCCTTCATCAAATGGAGTATACACAAACATAGAAGGAATTAATTGATTTCTACAGAGCCAACTTTCATGTATTGACACAATACTTAATTAATGTTTTGCATATCCTGGCCAAAAGCCTTCAAAATAAAGCTTTCATTTGTTTTCATGATCTATCTTTTATATGAATCGACATACCTTTTCTTAGCTGACAGAAATTATCTGCAGAATCTATTATAATCATTGCCCATGAAACCATTCCCAAGACATGCTAAGGCTTGGTTAACCCTTTAATGTACTTCTCCCTATGTTCCTCTTGTCTTCCAGAATGAAGATGGTGAGTCTGTGGTCCCTGAGGCTACGGCAGATTGTTATGCCTTCCAGGTTCCCACGGACCAAAGCACTTTCCAGTTTTAACATGTCCAGTTTCCTCTTTTTGTAACATACACACACAAAAACAATTCTTACCTTGTTTATATTTTGTATTTTTTTTAGACATTTCATCCTTGTACATAACAGTACAAAGACAAAACATCCCTGTTTTGACAAATATTTGTAAATAAATTTTATTCATGCATAAAGTTTGGGTTGTTTTTTTTATTTCTTGATGTGTTTTAGATATCAGAAGGCTATTTAAATGGAAACATGCTAGATCTCTTTTGTGAAAAAAACGAAAAGCAGTTGTGACGGGAAGAAACCGGTCTTAGTGGGAAGTGGGGAATGGTAGGTTATACTTTGGCCATGTCACCACTAGGAGATGCTGTGCTCATTCTTGTTCATTCATGCTTGTTGTTAGCCTAGATCTTTAAATGATCCTGTTGTGTCCTGTAGTTTGCCTCTCATGTAGCTGTTTAATTAGTCGAATCTGTGTTTCAATGCATCCATATAATATCACAGTGGATGGCTCTGGAAGGAGGACAACCAGACCTAGAGTCTTGATGCCAATAGTCACTTTCCTAAGACCTGTATTTACGTTACCTATTTTCATGAAAAATCACAATATACTTATTGGGGCTTAGTGGCTGAATGTGTCTGGTGGTAAATTTAAGATTCTTATCATAATTTATAATTATTTTTTTTTGGCCAGTTGATATTTACTCTGCTAATAACTGATTCTGTCCTTGACTAGTATTAAACCAGTGTGGATACCCGATGCAATTTTATTTAGAGATTTAAACACGAGCGATAATAATCCGACATGATTCACGTGAGCTGTCTGGCTCGTTCGTGTCAAAATAACCTGCGTAAAAATACACAAATTAAGCCCGAAAAAGACGGCTTTACCTTCAAAATAAAATAGATTGTCCGTGCCGCTGTGATCACGTTTTTTAAAAAATGACTTTAATTACGTGTTCGCTGCTGTAACTTTCCAAACACATGAAACTAGCTCTACCTTGACTGATTCCTTTTGCAGGACGATATAATCCCAGGGGCTTTCATTTGATTTAAACTTGAATTAGCTTTTCCCGGTTTTCGTAGCCAAACTACAGCGGGATTTACTTGAATTACACCGAGACGGGTTCTGTGCACCGAGGCGGCCCTCGGACCGGCTTTCAAACCCGCTTTTATTTTGAATCACGGTGGCGGATGCGCCGCCACATGTAACCTCCGCGAACCTGCCTGTCTGACCCTACTGCGGGAGCGAGGCTCTCACCATCATCACCGCCGCCAACTTCAGTCTGAGCTGCCCGGGCGGAGAAGACGTTCGTCCGGATGGAGGGCGAAGCGTTCACCTGATTAATATCGGTACCCGTGGCTCACGGCATGAACGGCGTTTCGGGGACGTGGTTATTTGTATTTTCTACGGGAAAAAGGGGCCTCAAGATGAGTGTGTTGTTACAGCGGTGTGATTATGATACCATTATGTTGCATCAGTCAGCGTGATTTGCTATGGTGATACTACAAGCTAACCCCAAGCTAGCAGAGGGATTGTTTTGGGAGATACATTTTTGAAAAACTCCTTCGCTGACACATGAATTAGAGACTTTTTGTGAATCTTCATCAAGCTGGGACACAGAGGGGAATGTCTAACCAAGGAGTTAGGAGAAATGGCCCAGTAAAGCTGCGGTTGACAGGTAAGCGAATTTAAACCCCCCCTCTCCTGCGCCGCTCGGACAAGTTAGCAAGTTAGCCCGCTAGCCAACCCGGCTGACTAACGTCTGCTGATTTCACAGAAAGGGCACTGGCGAGTGTGATATTAAAATAAATTAATAAATTAATAATTTTTTTAAAAAAATAATCAAGTTGTACCTTATTTTAAATGTATTTTAATAGTCGTAAAATGGTTTAATGCAACTCACGCTATCGCAGTAAGGGGCACTGAAAGGCAGTCAGCTAGCTTTGCTCTTTAGCAAAAATTAGCTGTAACCTACATGGCTTTTTTTTGTTGTAGGTTAAAAACCTAGCTGGCTAACGTTACTGGTGACCGGTGAGAACTTTGGTATCGTTGTAATAGGGTTTCCCTTAACTTATCTCAGATTTAAATACATAAGATAGGTGTCGGTAAGTCTGTGATAATGTTAATGGATTCCTGTTTTTTCATCAGCGTAGTTTATGTGGTTATTTTTCAACCCTCGTTTATACATATCGTCATTAAAAACGACTGGATCTTATCATCTATCATCAGGACTCGTCCTCTTCAGTGAAATTTCAGGAGGTAGAAACCGTGTATGCAATCGTACTGGAATCACGTATCATTTTTTTTTAAAGCCCACAATATATCACATTATCTGGCGCTGTTCCTTATAGCCTTGATTTATGTAGATAACGTCTTTCATAGTAGTCTATAAAGAAAAACAGTGGAAAAGCACAGAAGAAAGATGTCACTAGACTATATGATGTTCCTCAGTGAAATATTGCAAGTTATTTACAGTATATACATTTTGTAAATAGGCAAACCTTTTCTTGGCTTTTACCTGGTTTGAGCACTATTATTTGTTTTTAAGACCCAAAACAGTGCAGTATAATTTTGATTCCCACAGCACAGATTAGTGACAGGTGCTCTACCATAGTATAGTTTTTCATAGAGAACGAAGTGTGTTCTCATTTACCACAGCGTGCTGTGGGTGAACAACAGGTTCATCTATCCACAAGGGTAGATTAATACTGTAAAGAGAAATTAACTCTCAAAGCTAAAAGACCCAACCAGCCGTCCTTCCTGCTCGTCTTCCTTGGATTTCTTTTTTACACCCCTTCATATGGGGAATGGTTTTAATTGGGCTGCAGTGGTCTTCAGATGGAATCCCAGGAATGTGAAACCTCTGAGAGGAAATGTGAGTCTTTCCTGATCCATAGACACATCCCCTTTCTGTCCTTCTCAAGAGAGAAAGGATAAGGATAAGGATGACCGTGTGTGTGTAAGGGGAGAGAGACATTGAGGTTCATGTGGCAGAGTGTGACCAGTATTGCTGCTAACACAGTGATGATCAGTGATGCTAAGTCAACATTTAGACTAGTGCACTTTTTGTGACTTAACATTTGTGTTTAGTTGTGGCTATGCTTGATTTATGTGTCTGAGACCATGTGCATTTAGAGCTAACATTGCATACCAGCTGCTGTCCAGTTCCACTCTGACTGCTCTGTGGTTTAGTTAGTTATAGTTTGCATGTTTTTTTTTCTCTGTAAGACAGAAGCAGAATTGGTAAAACCAAAAACTTGGATCTAAAGGAGTTAAGAGATTTGGAACTATTGTTATGTTTCATAATGTTTTTTTCTTGTTGTTTTTGTTTTGTTTTTTTTTCTCGTGGTTTGGCTTTTATGCTTATAGAGTAGTGTAATCGATAAGCAATAGCCTTATGGCTCATTAACCCAAACTACCATATTGGGTTTTATCCTCATTTTCTGTATGAAATTTTTTTTTGGCAAGAGTTACTACAGTCATGATGCCCAGAGCATATAAAATTAAACAATTTCTGGACCAGGGGCATAAAAATAAGTCTTTGTTTTCAGATTACGGGAAAAAGACTGACCTGTTGTGCTCGTTATCAACCAGGGTTTTTACTTCAAAATCCCGTTTTAATTAAAAGTTTGTTGCATAATTAGGGATTTCAAAGTTCGTTTTTTTTGCTTGCTAGCAAAATACTGTTTCCTCAACCTGCAACCTACAGAAAGGTCTTTGCGGAGGCACTTCAAGGCTGATCACTGTGCTGTCACCAATAACGCATCTATCTGTTTCCAAAGGGGGGAAGTTACCTCTCAGAGGCTCTCGCTTTATTCCTTTGCATTTTGCTGCTTTGGCCACAAGTCTCGCTTCACTTCATTTGAAAGTCTTCGCATATGTGACTTTTGATAATAAACAAATTCACACTATTGGTTGTGTTAATGCAAACTGAAGTTCAGCTCCAGTCAGGTTTTGTTCTCGATGTGTTCCTCATAATAAGATAAAATTTAATAGATTTTATTCTTGAAAATCCCCAACAAAGTGAGGCTTTTCCTATTATGGTGTCACAGAGGTGGGACTGCTTTGTCTTGCCACCTTCACTGGGATCCCTTCTTATCAAAGCATTGGTTTAGAATTTGCTTGGGGTGGGCCTACACACACTGCAGGATTTGGATTTTATTCACCCCGTTTAGTCATCCCACACAACATTCAAATGCAGCCTTCTAGTTTTCACACATTTTTTTTGGGATCCTCCTTAAGTCTGGAACATTTATCTTGGACAAGTGCTCTTTGAATCTTAAATTAATTAAAAAAAAACAAAAAACATTGTGGCTGGAGTTTGCTGGTAGGTGGTGTGTCATTGTGTCCCCACAGAGCTTGCTGCCAAGCTCGTAAAAAAGAGCAATCTTGGATTTTTAGAGCTGTTATTCCTAAAACTGCAGGGAGCCGACAGTTGGTGTAGATCCCCCTCTGTCTCCTTCGCAGTTAGATTTGGTGTATGATTTACTGAAATTGAACAAGAACAGGGTGTTTTCCCTCACTTTCCTTCACTGGATGGAATCTGGAGTTCCTCAAAGGTGAATGACATTAGATGTACGAGGGGATGAATCTATCTCGCCCCCGTTCAAATATGTCCTCTTGGCTACACTATGCTGTTGCTGCTTTGCTGCTAGGGAGGGAGTCTGTCTATGTGATCCATTTCCTCCATTAGCCTCCAGTTGGCATGCAGCAAGCAAGGAATGACTGGAAGACTCATCTCAGAAATCTTCCTGTTGTGTATGAGCACACGACATTCAGACAAGCAAGGAAACCAGGAAACCCATATGAACATTTTTCATCTACTGTCATGCTTTGTGTGTGTCTGTCCCTCATTGTAATATTTTGGTAAGCTAGTGCTGGTGTGTGTTTGTGTGTGTGTGCGTGCGTGCGTGCGTGCGTGCGTGCGTGCGTGCGCGCACGCGCATGTGTGTTGAAGGGGGGAAAAGCCAGGAAGCTGGTGATTAAGATAACGATCCAGCCTCCATCCTTGGCCGAGCATATACACCAGGGCAGAATGCATTTTAGGGAAGTTATCAGGGACCACTGTCACAGCATTTACGGTCAGGTCTCAGAAAGTACAACTATGTGTGTCAGCTTGTTTGCCTGTGCAGGTCCAATGTTTGTGTTTGTGTTTCTGAAAACAGAAGACAAATGCGCACTTTCACGTTCACATGCACACAGACACACGCATATACACAGTGGAGCTTCCACAGGATGTACTGTCAGCACGCGATGCTGAGCTATATTGGGCCTGTCGGCTTCCTAAGATATGAAGAAAGACTGTAACAAAGAATGCACTTTGGTGATGGTGAAAAACCAACATTAGCTGTCAACTTTAAATTGTGATGCCAACAAGGGATTGCCAGATAATTATGCATTATGGATAAGCTTTGTTCACATTAGAAATTGAAGATGTATGATGAGAGATGCATCTAAATGGAAAATATTTACTGTCTTTTGGATTATTTGTTCAACTGAGTAAAGCATCTTCAATGAAAGGACATAAAATACGGTTATTTGCCTGAATCTGGCAGGCGTGTTCTCTATATTCCTTTGTTTTTTATTTTGAGTCTCACTACCACATCTAACTCACTTCTTCATCCTCATCTTGGATGGATGAAGTTGATACTATTGCTTGCCAGTTTTACAGGCCTATTCTTATGATTTGAATGAAAGCTGATTACATGGTGATAGTCACATTTAATCAACACATTGTGAGCTGCTGGTAGTATGGGGACTTGGACTATGCATGTGCTTGTGGTGTAATTTATTTTGTTAGGTCTAAGCTGTTTCATTTCCAAGTGTTTTTTTTTCTCCATAAAGCACACAAAGATTTGACAGTTGAAATATGGACCAGAGTTAGTGATTATGATTCATCAGCACACAATAGACATGAGTCATACGCTGACATGTTTATTGTATTGCTCTCTGTTTTATATATCCCTGGGACCAGGTTAATTTAGGAGCAAGCAATACTCTGGCAGAAGGAAGATGTAGTTTGCTTCAGTTATGAGGTAATTAATTACCACTGCTCAAAAATCCTAATTGTTGCAGTAATCGCCTCTAAGATACAGGGAAGTTCTTTAGATTTTCTCCAATTTTATTTATGTTTTTTTTTACCTCACACACATTGAGAGCTATTTGATAAAGATATCTGCATTTCTGCGTTCCTGCAAAACACAACGTCTGGCTTCAAGAAAGATCAGAGAAGGTAGTCTGCAAATGTAAAGCAGTTTCGAACTTAAAGCATAAGGAAAGAGCCATGCAGAATTTTGTTCATAAACTTTGCTCATAAGCCTTTATCTGTTCTCTATTAGGGTTAAGCTGATGGACAACAGTTATAAGAATGTTGAATGTAGAAAAATATTAGTGATGTCCTGATCAAGTTTTCTGGGCCCAAATTCAAGTCCTTTATTATTGGGTATGTGCTGATAGTGAGTCTGATCCCATACTTAATTTACTTTACTTAAATGTTGATTAAATAGGCTGTGTATCTGGCACATTGAAATAATATAGTTGTAGGTTAGTTAATCTCATACACCTTCTTTTTATGAGCTTCTTGATTCAAATACTGATATTTATGGTTGAAAAATAGTCTATGAGCTTAAGTTATTGATATGATATGAATGAAAGTTCAGTTAGGAGAATGCCATCCCTGACAGACACATGAGGCAATAGAAAGATGGCATCTCACTCTGGTGGATTTGTTGGAACTAAAGAAATACTCAGTTTGTTTATAGTTTTGCAGTGGTGTTACAGAGTGGCAGCCCTTCTCTCACAAACTATCTTTGACAAGTACTGACAGCAGCATACAGAGAGCACAAAAACCAACAACAGCGAAGTTTAATTTAGGCCTGTTATCAAGTTACTGACAGAATTAACATTAATTAGTGACAGCTGAGATGGCAGCATGTTTTATTTTAACCGCTGAAAGTGACTCTCAGCACTGACTAAAATGAGAAGCTGCAGCTGAATGTTTTTTACACTGCTAGTGATTATTATTTCCGCAGCTTAGTGAACCTGTGTATCATTCCAACCACAGTGTCTGAACTCACTCACCTCTGTGCCCAATTAATATTTCACTTTCACTTTTCACTAATTTTCATCTGCTTAAGCAATGGGATGCTGCACTATAAAGACTGACTGAGATGGCCAAAACACAGCAGAGTACAGTTATGGAAAGATTTAGCCAATACTGATCTATTGAAATATGCCTGGATTGGCCCCGATACTGATCCTTAGGATCAGCTTGGGACATATCTAATATTTATTACTTCTTTTTTATTTCTTATTAGTTTGTGGGACTTTCCCCAGGGATCAAGTTTAGCGATATATTTATTTTATGGAAAATGTATATAAAAATTATGGTACCTTTTTATAGGAGTAGCTCATAAGACAAACCTCTTCCCCCACTGTCATTGTCCATCAATTTTTTACTCCAGACGTCGATATATCTCATTTCTGTAGACAATGTCCAACCTTATTCTGTATGAAACCTCTTATCTCTACTCAACCACACTGAAAAAGTAATGTGTTGTATCTGGAAGTCAGTGGGTGGCTTGACTTTGCAGTCCACTGCCTTTTTGAAGTCAGGAATTCAGTGCTTGTCCTGTTTTAGCTAGCATTCACAAAAGCATGATGTGTTGAAGCCTACATGCTCATTTCCATACTGCTTACATCTGGTTTTCCTCGTTCTGGAATCAGACACTTCCTCCCTAACTTGACTCCTTGTACTTTTATAAGCCAGTCTGTCACTGGGATTTCAGAAATGCAGTGTAACACAAAGTGCCGCTCTTCACCTTAAAGATTTGAAGGGAGGCAAGTTTCTGAGTGTGAATGCACACACAAATGTGTGTGAGAGAATAGGTATGTTTTTAACTTGGAGAGAATGTGTATACCATAATTCTGTCTTGGTGTGTGTGTGTGCGCTTCAGCTCAAACATTTTATACTTGAACTCCTACGAAATTAGAGTAGCCCATATATGGCACTCCCTGGCTGCTGCAGTCAATCCTTAGGTTATCATCACTATTTCCATCTCATGTTAATATTTTTCTTATATATGTTATTATCAATCATATGTTACCAGATGAGTGATTTTCTCCTCCATTAAAGTCCACTTTCATTTCAAGTACCCTCCAATATGTCCTGCCCTCACTCACTACTGCCCAGTCCACATTTTTTTCATGGTGCCATGTTCGCTCTGAAGCACTGAATGATAATTTCCTTATTGCACCAACTTTCTGAATACCTAAAAATTTGAAGCCCAAATATTTTTTTCTTTTTGCATGTTGGTCTTGAGTGACTTCTATATGGATTAAAGATTTAGTCATTTGTCTACATGCAATGATCAAGGATCAAGTTGGCAACAGTCAACTTTGTCACTTTGGTCCACTGTCTGACAACAGAAACAGAAAAACATGAAAATGAGAACCACTGTTTTTGGAATGTGGCTATATTAAAATACTGTATATGTGAGCACATAAAGTGGGAGATGAGAAAACAGATAAAGGGCGATCCAGCTGCACTCTAGGCTTTGACCTGGTCTTGTTTGTTATAATTCAACTGTTGCAAATCTAATTACAAAATAAGTATCATCTTGAAGTAAGTAAATCCCCACGCCAGTTAACCCATTGACAGTAGAGGGAGGTCTAGCACACAAGGACTCCTTTGCAGTGAAAATATTCAATGTTTCTTATTTTATTAGGCTGCATTTAAATGCCAAAACACTGAAGGCTGTCAGACTATTCTTGAATTTGTTCCCTTGGGCATCTGAGGCAGACGTCAGTGCTAGACACTTTAATAAAGTGTTAAATGGTCTTAGTTTATGGGATGCATAAGAGTTCTTGTGTAAAATGCATACTCTGTGGTAAGAGTGTGGGCTAGTTAATGACCTGTGTTTCCCTGTGCAGTGAATGACTTAGTTGAGTCTTCTGGCTGTGAATGTTCTGCTGAAATAGCATCAAGCATAAACATTCAGTGCTATAGATTAGTCTATATGTACAGAGGTGATTCTCCTGTATATGGACTGTGTGTAACTGCTTGATCTTGCCTAGTGTCTCTGTGTTGTGGTTAGGTTTTGTAGTGCAGCACAGAGCTCTGTACCCAAACATCCTCCAGTTCTGTTTAGTCTGCATCAATAGCATATACTTCAATTGGCCACACACACGCTTCACAGGTTCTTTACACTCATTCACTGTTCATGTGGTCCTCCTCATCATATGGAAACATTTTAGTCTTCCTATGATGCAGCTTTTCCAGCTGTGTTTATCATTTCTGTTATCGGTATCAATCTGAAAGGAAATACAGGAGACAACAGTTTTCAAATGCTGCAGACCAGACAAAATAACGTGGCACATTTTGCTTAATTCGTAGTCAAAACATGAAAAATTCTCATTGCATATTTGGTAATCCTAAACAACAGTATTATAACTACACATATCTTGACTTAATATCACCTCATGACTCAACTCAAAGCTGAACTTATGGCAACTTGTGCTATCTTACCTCCCCAAGATGAGCAAAACCTAATTTAAAAAAAAAAAAAAAAAAAAAAATCCTGTTGTCAATGATTTCAAAACAGTCCCCTCTGTTTCTAATTTGCGATATGGAAGAACAGTGTAAACACTTAAATAATGTTCTCTTTAATTTTGATTTATCGGAGTTATGTTATTAGATATGTGTTGCCATGGAAACACACATACTTCTGTATGTGTGTTTGAGCCATTTGGGCAAAAAGAATTTCTGTAGAAACTGCTTATGTGTGTCCTCTCATTACCCTGCTGTATGATTACAGATAAGATTATCTTGATTGCCAAGACCAGCGCTTTTTCATCTGGGTTGTTTTACTACTGAATGTTACTGCAGTTGACACACATGTGGCAAAATGTCTTGAAGGAATGTGGATAATCAACGAGTGGATGCTTACTGTTGTTTATGGTTACTGGCAGACCGCTGGACCAGACCATTGACATTTTGCTTTCTCAAAAATTTCTGTTACAGAGTAATTTTGGCAATCCCTTAATGTATATGTATTTACATGACAAACCTGTATTTTATTATTGCAGATACCATATTACCTCTTTCCTTACCCTGTTCATCTTAAAATCAAATTAAGCTCCTGGGTATGCAGAGTTCCACACTGTTGGTGGACATCTTAGTTTTTCCTCTGTTCTTAAATTTCATGATGTGAGGTAAATCCTGCGTTTCTGGTGTGTGAAGTTATAACTGCCATCATTTTCATTGATACATTTGTTTTGAGTTGACATATGGATTTCCTTTTTGGAGTTAGCACATTTAACACAACAACAGTAAAGCAGACATAGAGGAGCAGTGCTCTGGAGAGATGTCAGCTGTGTGCAGCCGGTCAGTCCTCTATTAAAGCAAGATGAATGCTACTTGATATCTGATCGGGCCTTAATGATTTGTTTCAAAACATTACTGTTAAAAATGACAAATTCAAGCTGGCTTGGTATTTTCAGGCACTGTCTTTTGCATATCAACACACTATTGTGTTTTAGAAAGAATACGTGAGGAAACTGTGTCTCTAATGAAAACTCACAGGGCACCGCAAGTCTAATAACTCTGTTTTACTATTCTCTGCTTATGACCTGCATTTTACCACATAACACAAAGTAAGTTTACATGCTTTCTACTAGACCAATACCTTTGTGCATAAAATATTGGCTGATAGGTGATTTCAGGATTAAATGTATTGCGTCTTTACTGCAACAAACCAGTCCATTGAATACAAAGCATGCACAAGTATGATTGTTGATAAATATATGATCCTGTAATGGTTGCTTATATACTGATCTATATGATCTTGGTTTTCTCCAATTATCCACATGAAACTTTGTTCTCAGACGTTGGTTGTCTAAGTCAATCCTTGGTTTCATCTGCTTTTCAAATTACTTTGGAACTTGGTGGCATCTATGTACTTCAGAGCAGGAAAATGGAAAGACTGAACACCTCAGTATTGCATAACAGACTCAGACTGGAGAGGAGGTGGGCTTCAATATGCAGAATACATTAAACTTTCCAAGTGCTTCGGGAGGATTTTCCTGCAGAATATGGAGGAGAAATCTCATGTTTTTCTTTTCATATGGCTAGAGCATAATATCCCTTTTGAAGCCTCTGAGAATTATCAAGGAGAGGGAAAACCTGAGCCTTAAAGACTTAATTTGGATAATGTGAAAAGGCTAGTAATTGGTCTACACGTGTGATTTTTCTGCAGTGTTTCTTTGGCACTTAACTGTATTCTGCCTATCTATCTTCCTTTCACTGCCTGATCTCTACCTCCTCACTGCAACCTCTCATCATATGTCTCTGTATCCTGCGATTTTCTCTTCAGTCTTTTACTCTTTCTTTCTTGAACAGGATGTCCCTCATCTCTCTGTCATTTCTCTCTCTTCCTTCCTCTCCCTCACTCAGCCCCGGATCTAGTCCAGACAGCTGACAGACGACTCTGTTGGTGAGGCTCCAGTTTGGTGTATTTTTTTCAGTATCTGTTTTCAACTTGTGATGTGCATATGTGCACACACACTTCCTGTGCTGTACAGTACTTAATGTTTGTCAGAGTTTGCTTGGAGATCCTAATCAAATCAGTTGGGGGCTTCCAGGTACCCATAGCAAAATAATAAATTAATTTTAATTTTAATCACTTAAGGGTGATTAAATCTTAGATCTTGTATAAAAATGGCCGTGTTAGTTGTACATTCCACTTGAATTTTTTGTAAAAGACTTGTAGAACAGTGTCATTCAGGCATTACATAAGAACTGAAACAAAAAAAAACAAATTTTAATAGAAACGAAGTAAAACTATTTTCTCTAAACTGGGTGTCTCTAACCTGGTTTAACTAAACTGGTTTTCTCTTTAATTTTCATAAAATGAAAGATGTTGGCCATGTGCATCTTCAAAAAAACACACATTAATAGATCACTGTTGCTTGAACTGAAAAAAATTCTCTTTATTTTTTCAATGGTATCTTTTTTTTAATTTAAAAACGAAAAACAGTAGAAGCAGGATGGCAGGTTAGACTTTGTGGATCAGATTTTCCTCCCCCTCACAGTTCTCCTGCTACCGTTTCTGCAGTCAGACTACCCACCTGTGTGTGTGTGTGTGTGTGTGTGTGTGTGTGTGTGTGTGTGTCTGGTAAACCACTCAGCTGGTCTGCTTTATGAACACATACACAGACTCACATACACTGTCCCTCAAATCAAATCCCACTCTCTGTAGGTCTGTGTTTGTAGTTTAACTGTGGGGGAGAGACAGTCGGAGGACATGAATGATGCAATGGTTTTTATTGTGGAGATGAGGATCAAGTAGCCTGGATGGTGCCGGTGTGCCACACCATCCCACTCGACTCTTAACATAATCACAATAACAGCAGGACTTACCACCTCTTTATGAAGGTTCAGTAGTAAAGAAAGATGATTCCTCCATTCCTTATTATAATGCTTTAGCCACAAGGGTTTAGGTAGTATAGAGTTTGAAGTTGGATACTGGAAAGAAACCTAGCTGTTTTGACATGATGTAGAGGTCAGGAATTAGGTGCTGATTTGTGGCATGAAACTGTGAGTAAGAATGAACATTTTGTATGCAACCAATGTTTCCCCATGCTAATTAAAGTACTGTACTCATGTCCATTATTGCAGTCTATGTCAGCTGAATACAGTTGGCATCTTATCTTTTTATAGATGTGTTTTATTGACATAAATCACCACCCTTTCTCTCATCTTTCTCTCATACATCTAACCACCACTATTTGATCTTGCTCTTCAAGCCCTTTTCTTCTATCAGTAGGATACTGAATAGAAAAGCAACCGAGAGATAAGAGGTACAAGCGTAATTTACTCTACATATGTACTAATGACATAGACACAGTCTAATGACTTTGCACTTTGGCAATGCCATATTGTCAGTGGGTAGTGGGACAGATAGTGATAAGTGACACATGGGAAGCCACGTTTAACTCACATGAAGGCCTTTTTTTACAATGCATCCATTTGTTTAAGTCTGAACCATTGTTATAATCACAGTTAACGCAACCTAACCTGAGTGGTTTCACTCTCCACTTCAACAGCATCATTCTGCCCTAATTGCATGCTTGCAGCTAACACGGTGAACTACATGGATTTGGGGGTTGTTATTTGATCCTTACATGTCAGCTATAAAATGGCCGAAACTATAAAAGAGGACAAGTCTTTCAAAACGTGCACTGTTAGCAGTATATGCTATGAAACAATATCGCAATTTAAATTTGAGGAACTTGAACAAGATCCAGTGAATTTTGACAGTAAGCCAGACTGAACTGTCCAGTGATTTGGCAAGAGGAAACTTTTTCTGTTGTTTTTGGCAAGTGATTTAAAAAAAAAAAAATCAAAATAAAGCCAAAGTATGACTTTGCTTAGATATGTATTATGTTTAATTAGTGATTAACTGATTAATTGAATGTTTTGCACTTGGGGGTATATCATAGCAAAATGCGTAGTTCTTGTTTGTTAGTGCCTTATTATGCCTTATCAGGCCTCTGTGGAACTGAGGGGAAATCAAAATACATGTCTGTCTCTGTTCATGTTAACATGCTGTTTGCTTGTCTTTAATACTGTGATAGATTCTCAGGTAGAAGCCAATTTGCTAAATACATAGGCTGTCCCTTGTTTTTATCAGATTTGCTTCCTTGTTTGTTGTGTGTGTGTGGGGGGGGGCGTATTGTGTAACCCAAGACTTCCTCTCCCCCATCCATCACCACCCTTTTCTTTTACTTTTTCCTCTTTAATTTTCCTTGTCATATTTCCCAGTTTCTTCTGTTTTATTTGGCACTATCCCCTCTTCCATCTCTACAGTTCTCCTCTTTTATTCCTCTTTTACTCCTCTCAATGCTCTCAGTGATCCCCACCTCCCCAGCACCACCTCCTAGTATTGTTTTCCACTTTATAATCATGGTTGTCATCCTATTCTGCCCCTGTCATTCATCATTACCTTGTGTCTTAGGACTAAAAGTCTATGCAGAGACAATTAATAAAATAATCCTGGCATCCATACACAAATGTAGCACAGACATATATGCATCCTGTGTAATTATTTTTAGTGTAATGCATGCCTGCTAATGGCGCATTCTCAAACCTAATGTTGTTTTTTTTTTATTACGTAAATTTAACAAGGGAGAGAACGTTTCTGATAATTGGCATTTATAATTAGTTAGAAATTAAGCCATAACATAGCTAAAATAGTTAACCTATATTATCTAAATCACTTTTTTATATTTCTGTGAACTAGCAGAGGCTAAATTCAAACTGAATGAAACTCAACACCAAACTTACATAATCATAATAGGCCTCCCCTTTAATATGTATTTACTATCTTCTTAAGTCCCTGCTCAGCCTCATATCAATATAAGGAAAACCCTCTTCCTGTCCACTCCCATATAGTTTGACCTTGTGTGAATCACATGCAGTGATCTCTTGTCGTTGAATACTGACAAGAATTGCTGTACTGCATTCCTGAGACAGTTGTTGCATTAATCATATAAAGTATAGTCAAATGGTCTATGCTCATAAAGAGGCTGAACCACCTTCAAATCAGCAAAGGCACGTGTATATAATATAAGCCATCTCCCAGCCATATGTGTACCTAATGAGTCATATGGGAATGACTTCCTGTGATATGATATTACACCTGTCTATATCTAAATTAAACTTCAATCTGAATTCTTCCTATATGAGTATTACATTTACTTTATGACTCAGTTAATAGATGAGCTTAACTCCCTACAGCTTATTTCCTCCCCCATATTTCTTTATTTCTTTATCCCTCCATTTTTTCTCTCTTCTTTGGGTCTCTTTGTTTTTCCTATCATATAGGCGCTCCGTCTGTTCGCTATGAGGCAGCTCGCCTCCACCCAAAAGCCTATTTAGCATATTCTTCATGTTCTCTCTTAACTTCAGTCTCTCTACACATTGCCTACCATCTATCTCTGGCCATTTCTGCTTATATCATGTCAAAGTACCCTGGCAGCCTCTTATCTTTGCTCATACAGATACAACGTAGCTGGCAGTGTCTGACCTCTCATGAACCTGTTTTAGGGGTGTGTTGTGTTGACCACATAATTTACATACTCTGCTCTGACTGGACAGTTGTTTTTCAGATTATCCACCACTGCCAGACACACCAACAAGGCCGTCAATTTGCTTCCACGTGTTCTTTTTCTTGTCCAATTAACTCATTAAAGACATGTCAAAGAGAACTGGGTAGCCCGAGGCCTCAACAATCAGCTTTTCCTCCATTTTGTTTAAAGTTGAAAAAGTTTAAAGGTCTTTTGCACAGTATGGTAGTAAACAACTCTCATTTCTATTTCT